>JALIGW010000001.1:75766739-76129239 GCA_023053685.1 Diadophis punctatus similis
GAGATGGTTCTACAGGAGAAATATCCAATGTTTACTATTTTTTTATTTTCAAATTTTATATACAATGATAAACAGCAATTTCTTACTCAAATGCATGCTTTTTCAAATCAGCATGTAAATTATACCTGTTAAATTCATAGTTTAGTATGCTGAAATGTTCTAATACTGCTAAATCCCCGATGAGTCGTTCAGAAATCTAACTTATATTTAAGGGGCTATTACAAAAGAACAACTTAAAAGCATTTTCACGGTAATATTATGCATTCAGATTTTATGCAGAGGAAGAACAGTTATAGAGAAATTACTTTCTTACCATCGTTTTTTTCCAGCACTTAAATTGGCAGCTATATTCTTGACATACATATATTCATGGATTTTCTGTCCCAAAGGATTGCATATATATTAAACACAAGTTAAGCCTACTAGGATTTAATCTATGTTCATTCGATGTTCATCATGGGTTTTTTACGCTGGTATTTTGCTTAATTATTTTTCTCCCCCCTCTCATCTGCAATATTGAATGGCAGTAATAATGAACTCATATAATTGTACAAATCCCAATAGTAGCTATTCATCGTTTGCTAATGTAACATTATATTTGCATTAAAATATTCTGTTCAAAACACGGTCTGTAAATGAGTTCAGAGAGTTATAACCACAAATCTTAAAGTAGAACATCAGGTCAATTAGCAGCTAAGCCAAAAGAGTTACGGGAGAATAAAAAAGACGTTTAGCAATTAAAATCCAAATTAATGTTTTCAAACTCAAGTAGATGTGTAGACAGATGATCTCTACACATTAACATGTACTGTATTTTTTGGAGTATAAGACGCACCTTTTTGCCCCCAAAAAGAGGGTGGAAATGTCGGTGCGTCTTATACACCGAATACAACCATCTTTGGCCTCCCGAAGCCCCGCCCCTGCATCCTATTTTTGTGAAAAATGGGCCGTTTTTTGCAAAAATTGGGGCATTTTTGCCTTCCCCCACCCCCTAGGAGTGCTCTGCAGGCTTCCCAAACCCTCTGCATGCCCTGTTTTTGCAAAAAAACGAGCAAAAAACAGGCCATTTTGGGTTCCTAGTTCTTAATCCTAGTTTTTTATTTATTTATTATCCATATAATTTCATATACACTCATCAGTGAACAACGGAAGGACAGACTTTTAGTTTGGTTTTGCTTTGCTATCAGTGCATTAATGGAACAGTGACATGGTGGAGCTGTTCTGTTTCTGGTGTGTTTTTACAAGTTTACTACTGGAACAACAGAGCGGTTGTGACTGTGTTTCAGAGTGTGTAGGAGTCATTATGTGGATGGGAACAATACAAAGGATTTAACTATGGGAACCGTATATTGTCATAGACCCACACTGAAAAGAAAAGTATACTTCAGGAATCCGGTATGGGTGGGACGACTGGAAAAGAAGAGAACTCCACCAACTAGGAGAACTCCACCAACTCAAAAAACTTGATCAGACAACAAATCAGACCATCACCATATCCAAAGTTTAGAGGGGAGCTGAGATTCAGAAAGGGGATTTTTTAAATGGTTCATTTCCAGCCAGTTTCCTTGCAAGAGTCAAAGATCTTAAGACTGCCATGCAGGAGAGCTCTCTGTTTCAAACCTAACATCCATTGTGGATGTTCACTAAGCATCACTCTCCCACATAGCTTTCTCAAATCAATCTCTTATAAGATTGTCTGGACCTTCTTCTGAACAGTCTACATTAAGCAGTTCAAAATATTTCATCAAGTTTTTGAGATAATAGGAAAGGAAGAATGAAAGAGCAAATTTGTGGTATTTCAATGAAATATAAATATCAACAATCCAATTAAGCATATGGAACATTCACTTAATACAATATATTGAAAGGTAGCATCATTCAGAGGTGGGCTGCTGGCGGTTTGGATCGGTTCCGACCAGCGGTTGGGCCCGCCTACCCACCCCGGCGCTATCCCGTCCTATACAATTGCTGAAGTGGTGCAGTGGTTAAGAGCTGAAGTGGTGCAGTGGTTAAATGCAGCCATTGCAGGCTGACTGCTAGTTCAACAGTTCAGCTGTTCAAATCTCACTAGGCTCAAGGTTGACTCAGCCTTCCATCCTTCCGAGGTCGGTAAAATGAGGACCCAGATTGTTGGGGGCAATATGCTGAACTCTGTAAACCGCTTAGAGAGTGCTGTAAAGCACTATGAAGCGGTATATAAGAAAAATGCTATTGCTATTGCTATTGCTGTTTGTTTGCTGCCGCGTGCATGCATTTTCGCGATATGGGCGAACTGGTTGTTACAGTATGTGACACCCACCTCTGGCATCATCATATGCTGGATCAGTTTTTCTGTATCTGGCATAAAAACACAATTAGGGTCACACACTCTGAGTGCTAAACTGTAGTCTTAAATTATATGAAAACTGCATTGATTCTGGATTATAGTTGCTCCTAGAGTTCTTTGACTACTTATTTGTTTGTTTGTTTGTCAGACATGTACAAGATAGCAGGTATAGGTATAAACATAAACATAAGCAAAGTAAGTAGAGATAAATGAGGACAATAGGACAGAAAGACAGGGACGGTAGGCAGAATGGTGCGCTTATGCACGCCCCTTACAGACCTCTTAGGAATGGGGTGAGGTCGACAGTAGACAGTCTAAGGTTAAAGTTTTTGGGGTTTGGGGAAGAAACCACAGAGTCAGGTAGTGCATTCCAGGCATTGATCACTCTGTTGTTGAAGTCGTATTTTCTGCAGTCGAGTTTGGAGCAGTTTACATTAAGTTTATATCTATTGTGTGCTCATGTATTGTTGCAGTTGAAGCTGAAGTAGTCATTGTCAGGTAGGACATTGTTGCAGATGATTTCATGAAATACATTTAGATCAGATCGAAGGTGACATAGTTCTAAATTGTCTAAGCCCAAAATTTAAAGTCTGGTGGAATAAGGTATTCTGTTGCGAGCAGAGGAGTGGAGGACTCTTCTCGTGAAATATTTCTGGACTCTCTCGATTGTATTAATGTCCAATATGCAGTGCAGGTTTATTTATTTATTTATTTGGCATTCTTATATGCCGCCCAACTCCCGAAGGACTCAGGTTCCAGATAAGTGAGCTGTATTCGAGAATTGGTCTAGCGAATGTTTTGTATGCTCTGGTTAGCAGTGTAATATTGCCAGAGAAGAAGCTACGCAAGATTAGATTAACAACTCTTAGTGCCTTTTTGGAAATGTTGTTACAGTGGGCTCTGGCACTTAGGTTGTTGGATATGAGTACTTGATATGTTCATTTTAATTCCATCTGGGGAGCAGGTTTGAAAAGCTGTGTGAGCATGCAGAAATGTTGTTCACCTTTTCTGGATGTGGGTGCATCCCTATGGTAACTTGGGGGGGGGGAGATACATGTACACCATGTTCCATGTGCACACAACTTTACAAAGAGCATCCTGCAGAAAACCAAGAAATGTCACATTAATTTATCCCCAATTTGTTATTTTATTATGAAGTGGATTTGTTTAAGCAACAAAAGACAAAAGTAACACAATGTTTTATGTGGGTGATGTAATTAAATAATTTAAATTGGCAGGTAGGGAATGATGGCAGTTGTAGTCCAATGAGCATGGAGGATATCAGGGAAGGGAGAATCAAATAACCCATTTTTTTAATCCACTAGTTCAGGCACCATCTCTGTTGAAAGAAAGATAGAAGATCGAAGGCGTGGGTAGAGTGATTTAATTCAACAGCTTATATTGTCACATTTCTGGGAGGTTTGAATCTCTTGTGAGGGTTTAAACCCCCATAATGGAAATAATTAAACTATCTCTTTCTTTTATTCTTCTAGCTGAGTGAAGATAATATCAAAAGTACATCGAAAAGCAATGAGGTTATTTCAAACAACAAATTAGTGCTGACTATCAAAGATGAAATACGTTGAAAGCAGAATGCTGGGAACAGCCCAAATGTAGAGATTACATAATAAACCTCCACAAAGAAGAAAAAGAAGGAAGAAAACAGAACTCATTCAAGAAGGAGAGGGGGAGTCTCCCCCAGATCATGCAAATTTGCTGAAGCCAGTGAAAAGCTCTTAAGAATAATTAGGAACAGATGATACAGTCAGCAGGCTATTCAGTATGCAAACGTAATGAGTGTGACATTATAGACATTTTATTTAGCAAAATTTTCCAAAACAAAATAATAGAGTGAAAAAATTCAAGTATATTAAGTACAGGTAATACATATCCCAAATTAAGGGGGGGGGAATATAAGAATATTTTGCTGGTGCATAAACTGATTCCTCTTTGTAATAAAATAGCTCACTGCTCATCTTTCTCCAAATCTTCTATGCTTTTGCATTAAAAGTCCACACGATGGACATATTTATTTAGATGTATGTTGAATTGTGTTCAACCAGTTTTTCCCACAGAAAGCCAAGTCAGGATTTCCAACTCAGTGTTTTGGTCCTCAAAGTTGTACTGTAAATTTGCTTTGTAAGAAGTGCACACTAGTCTGATTATATTGATTGAAGAAACATCTATGCCACCTTTCCAGGTAAATCTATTCCAATGTAACTTTAAAACTACCTATAGTCCAGCAGGATTTCTGAGTTTACTTTATCGTTACAGTAGCTAAGTTTCTTGGTAATCCAAACAAGCCACAAAGGTAGACTTCGACTTGCAACTACAATTAAGTCCAAAATTTCTGTTGTTAAGTGAGACATTTGTTAAGTGAGTTTTGCCCCATTTTATGACTTTTCCTGCCTCACTTGTTAAGCGAATCACTGCAGTTGATAAATTAGTAAACCGGTTGTTAAGTGAATCTGGTTTGCCTGTTGACTTTGCTTGTGAGAAGGTCACTGCTGTATAGCTTGTCAGGATGGGCGCAATTACTGAGGCAACTCCCGTGGAAGATAAGTATAATGCTTTAATGTGTTAACATAACGGCAACTTCAATAACAATGTATAACCCGAACTGAGGTAACTCTTGTTGACAGCTCGCTTTTATAGCTGGCTGTCAAAACCCCTCGACCAATCACAACTCCTGTTGTTCCCGCTCCTAGAGCGGCCCCTGGTGGCCTTCCGGTACATTACACTCACAATAGGTGATCACATGACCTTAGGACACAGCAACAATCATAAACATGAAACGGTTGCCAATCATCTGAATTTTGATCACGTGATCATGGGGATGCTGCAAAGGTTGTAACTGTGAAAAACGATCATAAGTCACTTTTTTTCAATGCTGTTATAACTTTGAACGGTCACTAAATGAACTGTTGTAAGTCGAAGACTACCTGAATCTATGGGGAGAGAAGAAACTGCTCTTTCCCCTGAGTCCTTGTATTTGTTGAACTCAATTTTTAAAATTTAACTAAATTTAACGTTTAAAAATCCCCTCTTCCCTCACCACCACCACTAGCAGACAAAGACATAGATTTTAGAAAATCAACTGATGGTAGAATACAAAGGAGGCAATATATAGAAGGAACCCAAGGGGAACAAAAAGCCAATAATCAGCCATGCCCCCACATGCCAGTCTCATTTTAGAGACCATCGACCTTTATACTGCTCCATAAGCAAGTAAGCTGGCAACCTGAAGACAAAGCAGGAACTCATTTAAACAGGTTGAATTTAGTCATCTCTCAAAATCAGAGAGATGCAAAGCAAGTCCTGAACTGACCTCTGAGGTCAACTCTTTCCTGGATGAATTATTTCTCTTTCAACACAGAGGTTAAGGGTTGTTGTTTTTTTGTTTGGGTTTTTTTTCAGTTCTAAAGAATGATTAGCTCATATTGTAGGTAAAATACAAATTATTAAAGCAGTGAATATTCTGAACTGCTACTCGTTCACTCATTTTTCCTACCTAACTGACAAACAATTGTGTGAATAGACAGCACTCAAATGCTTGTAAACACATAACTCAGAGGTGGGTTCGGACCAGTTCGGACCGGTTCACCCGAACCAGTAGCAACCTGCTGGTGATGTCACAATGATGTCACAGAACTGGTTCGGTCGGTGCCGGTCCGTGGGCGCCGCCATCTTTTTTTAATTTTTTTTTTAAATTTTAAACTTTTAATTTTTTTTGATTTTTTTCTTCTTCTGAGCATGTGCAGAAGCCAAGTTTCCGGCACTGTGCATGCGGTGCATCTTGTTTTTGGCTCCCCCCCCCCCGGATTTATCGGCACTGCGCATGCGCACGCCCACGAGGCACACCCAGGCGGTGTGGGAGGAAGTGAACCGGCAGCGAGGTAAGTTAGAACCCACCCCTGGCATAACTCTATAGCAAAAGGTGATCATAGATTGTGGCCAAAAAAATAATAATATCTATTCTGATTTATCTATTCTAGTCTGTAATTCTATGTGTTCTTATGCTGTCTTTGCTCTTTTTTATTTTTGCTTCCATTGCTTTTCCATCCATGTAAAATGGCCCACAAGTATAATAAAATAATTTTGCAGTTATTGCAGCTGACATAAGGACTAATGTATATATCTTGGCGTATCATTTCTTAAAAATATAAGCTTTTTTTGTGGTAGACTATTTACTGCAATTTACCCCTATTTACAAAATGTGGTAGATAATTTCTCTGAAGCTGATGCAGTGTGCTGAGGAAAGTGTGTGGGCTGTGGGACATGTTTTGGATAACTAGACTATTGATCATGGGAATTCTACTATATGAGAACTGACGGGCTAAGTATTTAAAATACTTAGCCTGACTGTCTGCCTTATTAAAACTATTTCTGTATTTTTATCTATAGATTTCCAGACTTATAAATAGGTTCCTAAAGTCAAGCAGTTTAATGGCCATTTCTTTGATTCTGCTTCTGGTTGTATTCAAAAACACCATGCTGCAACTGCCATATTTATAAGTGAATCCTCTCTCTGGCATCCAGCTATTTAAAGTACAAAGCATTATCGCTCAGCCCAAATGTTATGGCGCCCAAATATTTACAGCAGAACTGTCAACCTCATAGGCATTTCTAAAATACCATATTTATCCAGCACTATCATACCCTCAGAAATATTTCAGGTTTTCTCCAGAGATTTTTTTTTCAGGAAAAGCAATGATGATGATCATGATTTAGATCTGAATTATAGTATTGATTTGGTTGAGACTGAAATCTGAGTCAAGGTTTCAGAGTACAGACCCCACTGACAGATTGACTGATTATGTGTAGATGCCACCACAATCTAAAAGTTTAGGAGGCTCGTAGATAATAAAAACTCATAAAGCAGAAACCCATAAGACCAAAAAACCAACAATCCATTAAAATGCTATAGGCCAGGAGTGTCAAACTCAAGGCCCGGGGGCCAGATCCGGCCCATGGACTGCTTAGATCTGGCCCATGGTGTCAACCTGGAAACAGCAAAGGACCGGCCCGTGGTGCCTCTGCCAGCAAAAATGAAGCTCCATTTTCACTGGCAGAGGGTTGCAGGGTTCGGCGAGCGGGGGCAAATTTCCGCCACCGGTATGGGCGAACCGGTCCAAACCAACAGCAACCCACCACTGAAGCCAATGAATAATAGTAGTGCTTTCACAGCATATTAACCACATAAATTCAGTTCATAGTGTGCATGTTAGTTTCTCAACCAAACACCGAATCTAGCATTAAATTCAGACATATAGCCATGAAGTGACATTTTCTTTGAAGGATGGTGACAGAATGAATTTTTCAATGATTCCTTTATTTGCCTGCAAATACTCTCCCCCCACCCCCCCAAAAAAAGATACTGTAGAAAACAGTTCCTAAACAGCTGGGTATACAAGGGAAAGTTTTAAAAGTAGACACATCACTTATGTCCTCCACTGCAAACCAATTTTGGATCTCTGTGTCCAACAGGATAAATATGCATATCATCAGCCAATTGAGAAGAGGGGGGATTGTGGCAAACTACCATACAAGAGCCGAGGTGGCGCAGTGGTTAAAATGCAGCACTGCAGTTCAGCAGTTCAGCTGTTCAAATCTCACCAGGCTCAAGGTTGACTCAGCCTTCCATCCTTCTGAGGTGGGTAAAATGAGGACCCAGATTGTTGGGGGCAATATGCTGAACTCTGTAAACCGCTTAGAGAGGGCTGTAAAGCACTATGAAGCGGTATATAAGTCTAAGTGCTATTGCTATACAGTTTCTGCAAAGGGGACTCTACAAAGAATAATTTAATTTAGTAAACAAATACACCCTTGTACACTGAACTCTACCCCCATGCTCAATTCTGAATCAAGTCATAGGTATACATGCTTTTTAAAAGGAAGTAATCATTTATCATTACAAGCAGGAACAAATAGTCTTCCAAGTATTGCTGAATGACAGTTCTAAGCTATTTTGTTACTATAGCCAGCAAAAAAGGAAATGGGAATTTTAGCTCAGCAACAAATAGTAGGTTGGCTTTCTAATTTATAATTAACTCTCTACTGTTTTTCTTTGGGGAGAAATGTTTATATCAATCTTACAGTACAAGGAAGTTACATCTTATCGAAGACTTGTAATGATTTGCAAAGTTAATCATTAAATGTCTTCTCCTAGTACTTTTTAGACTAATCAAATTTGACCAATAAAATTACTGTTCTTATGTAACTACCTACAACATACATATTCATCACACAAACCCCTTGCAGAGTAACCAGGGCTAAGCAAAATGCAGTAGAAAATTAAGTAGCTATGAAAAGACATTAAAGATAAAGTTGATCTAAGTAAATCAAGTTTGTACCAAACTATTCACTTTATCTTGCTCTGCATTTCTGTCCTTGTACCTCTCTTTGTTTTCACCATGTCCAACATCACGTAATATATTGCCTTTTGCTCTTCAAATGTTGTATTTCTTACATTTTCATTTATCTATGACTTTCTCACTTTTACATCTCATTTTTATCCATTCACTTTTTCTTCACATATTTGTTTTGTGATTTAACTCTCAATTTTGTCTCAAATTCAGTCTACATCATTTTTGTCTTTAATCCATTTTAATTTATCATTCATTCATGACCTAAGCGCTTCATTTTTTCATAACACATACATTCTATTCCATTTTATTCAACTTGCTTTTGTTTCTTGTGATGTACCCAATTCTCACTTCATATAGCAAAGGAGCAGAAAGTTCATTTTTGCTTCATCAAACAAACTTTTATTCCTCAAAGAACACCACATTTTACCCATTATCTTTCTACTCGAATTTGCACATCTTAACAATTTCTTTATCCTTGTTCCCAATATGCCAGCTTCGTCCAGAGACTAAGGTACCAGACTAAAACTGGGAGAGAGTTCTAGTCCCACTTTAGGCACAAAGCCAAGCTAGGTGACCTTGGGCCAGTCACTCTCTCTCAGCTCCAGGAAACAAGCAATGGCAAACCACTTCTAAAAGTTTTGCCAAGAAAATTGCAGCGTTTGAGGAAAGCTAATCCAATAATTCAATAGGATCAGAAATTAATCTATTTTCTAACAATTCTTCATATAGTTTTATAGTTTCTCTTCCTGCATTCATTCTAGTTTCACTCTTTCTTTGTCATCTTTAATTACTTCCATGTCCATTTTTTCCTCCAAGATCTATCCTTGATCAAATTAAATAATGATTGGTCTTATGTGCAGTGTTTCTTATCAGCCCTGAATTTTTCACTAATTTCCTTTTTCTTTCATTATATACAACAAAATAAACTGTGCTTTTTTATTAATTGCTTTTCCATGTGTATTTCAATAAATTTTGCTTAAACTACCTATTTGGAAACAACAGATGTTTTTCTAAGCAATAGATAAGAGTCATCATTTTCTTTCATTCATTCACAGGTGTGCAAATGGACCAATTGCTTTTTCTGTACTCGTTTGTCTTGTTGCACCAATCTATTTATATCACCTAAATTGAATAATTTTCTGTCAATTGTATTAATTCAAAATGTTGCTCTGATCTTTTCCAACTCTGTAATTGTACTTTTTCATGATATTATTTGATAATTCGTGTTCTTCATAATTGATTCCTTTAATATCAAAACTGCAATCTCTTACATGCCATGATTATAATTGCTGTGTTCATGAATATTGATCACCATGCTCCATCAATGCCTTTGGTCAACCACAGCTTTTACATAATGCTCTTTATTAAGATAGGGTGAAAAGCATTCTACCCAAGATTTGTGAAAATCAATCAGAATACATTATATTATGCTGAATCACTACCCCCATGAAAATTGTGAATGTCCTCCATTATACTAACAAATATTCTTGCAGTACAAATGCCAAAGGAAGCGCTTCCCAAAGTTTAGAATGGCAAAATGCCAATCCTTAAGTTGAAATGATTGTGTGCATGAGGCCGCATTAGCATCAACAGACTATTATGGGATAACCAGGCATGTGACCATATGAATGTAATAACATTCTCTACTGCTCCTTCTCTACAACAGCTTTTGTAAGATGTTACTTCTGATATTTGACCTAATTTATAGACAAAAGAACTAGTAAGCATTATTAGTGTTATTCCTCCTGAAATTTTCTCATCCTTTTTCGAGAACTGCAGCTACTTCTTTGCCTAGAGAATTCCACAGTTCAACTACGATTTGTGTGAAGTATTTTCTTTCATCTGTCCTCAATCTCCCATCTTTCATCTGCCCAGTTAAGCGATAGCATCTAGCCAACTTTGGATGACCTCGAAAAGCAAGGAGGATTAAACCTGATAAATACTTGGATGGGCATCACCACAAAAACTCAGCATTAGAGTCTACACAAAAGTAACATCCTAGAAGGTGACAGTGGCAAACTATTTTTGGTGTGATGCCAAGCAAGTAACATTGATGTATCTACAGTATGAAATCACTAGAACTTGCATTTCACTTGGAAGAAAGTTTATCGTTTTTCTTAGCAGTTTCCACTTACATAGAAATGTAGTTAGTTTTTAATTATGTAAAACTTACATCTTATGATAGACTCTGGGCATCATACAGAATTAAGTACAAAACTCTCTGGTGGGTTTTATGACCAATTGATTATCCAGAAAATTTGTGACCAGAACTTCCACTGATTCATTTATTCTATATAATGAAATTACCCATTACTAAAACATTTCTTTCTTTAGATGCTTCCTTAATTTCAATTACCAAAACAACATCGCTTATTCATTCTGAAGAAGTGAATGTCTGAGTTTTATAGCACTCAGACATTCCCTTCTTTGGAATGAAATTAAGAAAGAAATGTTTAAATAATGGGTAATTTCAATATATAGAATAAATGAATCAGTGGAAGTTCTGGTCACAAATTTTCTGGATAATCAATTGGTCATAAAATCCATTTGATAATTCTGTGAAGGTATCATATCTTGTGATACTCTCCATTGTCCAAGTTTCCACAGTGCCCACTGAATCAATGCCTTTCTCAAAGCCAAGTATTCCTATTTTCCCTTCTCTGCAGTTGCTTTTGGCAAGTGCAAAGAAGGATCTATGCACAAAATCTCTCTTTGGCAAAGTAACTTTCCTTTTTTTATCACTTTGCATGGCTCAACATCCTTCATTCTGAACTGATGTTCCTTAGCACTTGCCAGATTTCAGCTAGGACTGAGTTAAAAATTGCTGTACTACTTTTTTTCATGTGACTTGTCATCAGTCTGGACAGCAGATGAAGTATTGCACAGCTCCACTTGTCCCCAAATTTCCCCAGTGGTTAAATTCCTCCTCTTTCTATACTGTGCCTGAATCCATGCATTGATGTACCTCTTTTTCTTTTGTCCTTGATAGGTAGCAGGTAGCATCTTAGAAAAAGCTTAGAAAGGTTGGCTTTCAATTTCCTATCTAGCTGTCACATTTGGTTTTCAGAAGTGTTTGGCTTAGTAGTACATCATTGGCAGCAATGCACCTTATGAGCAATACCTACAACTTTTTTCTAGCAGGTAAAGTATTGCACAGGTGATACTCCATTCAATACACTGGATAGCTTTGCAACCCTGCTGCCTTTGTCTTCCTAGTTACTTCTTTATTGATTTGTTTCTCTATATTCTCTCTTATCATTCATCTTTATATGAAGTCTATGGCTTGATCTTGCATCCTGACCTTCAAACACATCGAGTTCTTTGAAGGTAGGAATATTGTAGGAACAGCACAGCTTGTTCTATTCTGAGCTCCCATCCTGGCCTTCCTGATATCTTTTCTCTTTCAGAGTTCAGCTAGATAGCAAGTTTAAAATATGAAGGTTCTTTTTACATTTCTGTTAGGAAAATCTTTTCTTCATCTTCTGGAAGCTAACTGTGAATAAAATACGATTGGGTATTCTTGGTTGACAGATATTTCCACCATTTCAGAGATTGATTTAAAATAATATTTCTAACCATTTTTGTAATGCATCAAAATGTCTATTTCCACAGCAGCCAGTGAGATGCCAGTGGGAAACCAGAGCTGGATATGATTTATGGTAGCCCCTTTCTCTTGCTTGTCCCAGCAATGATCAGAGGCATACTGAACACCAATAAATCAGCTAACCCCAAATCAGTGCCCTCCAGAAATCTTGGTACCACGGTTCCCAGAATTCTCAGCCAGAAGGAATTTATAATTTAATTATGCAATTACAGGGTTTTTTTTAACCATGGGACCGAATATACTACCATGTCAGTACTTGACAATGAATAGTAATAACCCTCTACATACAGAATTTGAAAGCCAGTTTGGTATAGTAGTTAAGGCAGCAGGCTAGAAACTAGGAGATCATGAGTTATAGTGCTGCCTTAGCACAGGCCAGTTGGGTAACCATGGACCAGTCAACCTCACTCAGCCCTAGAAAGCAGACAATAGCAAACCACTTCTGCAAATCTTGCTAAGAAAACTGCAGGGATTATCCAGGTAGTTGCCAGGAATCTAGACTGCAAGATTGACTCAAAGGATACACACAAACTTACATCCTCACATACACACACACACACACACACACACACAGTACAGTTTATAATTTTGTAGGAACCTCTTGTATGTTTATCTAAATACATGCATATGCACACATGTATCCAAGTAACTGTACTAAAAGCTTGAATTGTGAAGTAAAGAGATTACCCTTTAAAGTAGCCTTTAAAATACTTAATGTGCAGTACTCTAAACTTATATTTGGAATGGTGTGTTCATTGAACAACAGATCCACATCATTCATTCTTTACTGTCAGCAGAAAGAGCCCCGCTTACAAGTTAAAATCAACAAAGAATGAGACAAGAATCAGAATGACCTTGGTTGCAAGAAGAAACTATAATATTATACCACTGAATCAATGACAGACATTTGCAGCACTCTGATACAGTAAGATCAATACAATGGATTTGGAAATATATGAAAGAACAGCTATACAATAAACCCTAATCTGGGACTGCTTTCATTACTAACAAACTAAGGAGTCACAATTTGATAACAAGTAGATGTATAACTCAACGTATTCTGCCAAACAGGTTTTGAAACAAATGATTGTACAAGACAAGTACCGGTATATTGACTTTTCTGTTATTACAGACAGCAATACATCACCTAAATAAATATTTTTAGCCCTCACTCACAGACCAGGGAGAGCAGGAATCAGTCTGCTGTGTCTTTAAGTTGCAAGAGTACACTCATCTACACAATGGTCTCATTTTCAGGAGGTAAGTAATCAAGTAGAATGGGATAAGGATATAGAATTTATGTTAACCTAAAGACTTTTTAAAAAAAAAATTCATACAGACATGATGGTTGGAAGTTCATTAGGAAAGGTGTTGGGTGGTTCAAACATATGAGAAACAAATAAATGATAAAAAAATTAAAGATATCGGTGTTTGAAAAGGCAAGATTTTCATATCGGATGTCCTGATATAAAGTTCTGAACAATATCAACTGAATTAATACTTTGTCCTTTTCATGCTTAATCTTAATGGTTTGGAGCAATTTATTTTAAAAGTGTAAAAAATGTATGTCTGCTAATCACTAATATTTCACTGACAGAATTGTATGGTCAAAATAGCAAAAAAAGCACAGCAGGTGTTAAGTTAGCAACACGGTTGTTAAGTGAAGCTGGCTTCCCCATTGACTTTGCTTATCAGAAAGTCTCAAAAGGTGATCCCATGACCCAAAACCCAGAACAGTGCAACCGACGTAAATATGAACCTGTTGCCAAGCATCTGAATTTTGATCCCATGATCATGGGCAGGCTGCCATGGTCCTAAAACAGTGTTTCTCAACCTTGGCAGTTTGAAGATGTGTGGACTTCAACTCCCAGAATTCCACAGCCAGCGTTGCTGGCTGTGGAATTCTGGAAGTTGAAGTCCACACATCTTCAAACTGCCAAGGTTGAGAAACACTGTCCTAAAGTGTGAAAAATGGTCATAAGCCACTTTTTTCAGTGCTGTTGTAACTTTGAACTACCTGCACCTTACTTGGGCTCTTCTAGGTATTCGTCTCTATCAACATCCAGACCACCGTACCTTGGACTAACTGCAACTTCTGAATCATCTTCAAAGCCAGCCTTGCGTAGGATGCGTTGCAGTAGTCTTAAATGTGCCAGGATGATTACCTGTTTTGAGGCTGAGCGAGGGCAAAATGATTCAAAGATTATTTAATTTTGTTTTGGCATCCTGTCCAATTAGTTGCATTTCTTCTTCATGGGGCAAACCATTTATTTTTCTGCCCTCTTCAGATGCAAAAAAAACCCACATTAGGACCTTATTTTGGCCCTATTTAACACATGTTAACATTGGACCTTCCGGAAATAATTCAGAAAGCATGCACAAATGTAGAACTTTTTTAAAAGCAGACAACTGATTTCCAGAGATTGTACCACTGCCACATAATCCCAGATACATTCTTTATTGTTTATTGCAAGAGATATACATGGCTGCGGAAACAGTTGCACTCAGACAATTCTATGTCAGTGATGGCGAACTTTTTTGGTTTGCGTGCCAAAAGGGTGTGTGTGTGCGCGCTAGCGCGTGCGCATGTGCCCACACCCATTCCCTCCCGCATGCATGCGCACCCCCATGCTGCCCCCCCCGCGCATGCACACAGGCCTCACTGAAACCTGGGACAGTGAAAAAACAGCCCAATGGGCAAACCGGAAGTTCGGAAAAATGGACTTCCAGTTTGCCTGTTGTGCTGTTTTCCCACTCCGGAGGCTTCAGGAAGCTTCCCTGAAGCCTCCGGAGTGCGAAAAACAGCACAAAGGGCAAACTGGAAGTCCGTTTTTCCGAATTTCTGGTATGCCCATTGGGCCATTTTTCGCACTCCGGGGCATCAGGGAAGCTTCCCTGAAGCCTCCGGAGGGAGAAACGGCCTTCCTCAAGGGGCAAACTGGAAGTTCGGAAAAACGTGCCCTCCGATATGGCTCCGCGTGCCACCTGTGGCACGTGTGCCATAGGTTCGCCATCACTGTTCTATGTTATGTGCATGTACCTTGTGCTTATTAAAAACTGAATTTAACAATCCAACTTTGTTTCCCCCCCTTCTTTATTAAAAACCTAAACAAAAAATCAATAACAAACCATAGTGGGGGTATAAAAAGTAATCCATCTAAGCCAGGGTGTGATTCTTCCTTGAGATCATTATGGTTAAGAATCTTTGCAAAACCATTCACAAATCAGAAAGGTCACAGCATCAGGATTACACACCAGATATTTGAATTAATAGAAGATTCTTGCATTCCACATCTTGGATTTTCTACATGACTGAATTTCTCACAAGTCATTCAATATAAAAGAAACTCTGACTTTCATCATTTTGTTCCTTAAAACTGCACAGGTGATGCTTCATACTAATAACATATCAATTTGAATTTTTTAATACAACCACCTCTATTGCCATTCTGATCCTTATCTATTCATTTTAAATGGCAGTATCACAACAAAGTCAATATTAAGTCAAAATCAACCTCAAAATACAATGCAATTTGAAACCAAAGTTCATTGTTCTGAAAACAGGCCATCAAAAAAAAAAGTCTTACTAGCAAAGAGGAATGTAATTTGCAAAGATAGATGATTGATAGCTATTTTCCCTTTCCTCTTGTACTTTGCAGAAATCAGTAAGAACGATGTGAACCTAATAAAAAAGTTCCAACTTTGAAGTTCATAGTTTCACCTTTAATCTACTAATTGTTTTTATTTTCAATTTATAGTGCAACAACAGTGCCCCCTGGTGCAAGGAAAATTGTAAAAAAAAATTCTCTTCTATTTCAAAAAGCTATTACCTTAATTATACATTCGTTGCCATTTTCAAACAAGGTCAGGTAGAATATTTCTAGGGACCATAAAGGTTACAATAAAATGTGAGCTGTATCATTCAAAAGATCAGAAGACTTCTATAAAATGCAAATCTGTACACTTTTAGGTCTGGTAAAGAAAGAATCTAACAAGAGCATAATTCCACATTACACCGAACTGAAAAACATGTTTTGTGTATGCCCCCAATGACAAAAATTAAAGAAACAAGAATTTTATTGTTTATATCAGTTTGCATGAAAAGTATTTCTACCACAAGGTTTATGTAACTGGAGAATATATTAACAAAACCAAACATGCATCAGCTTTTCCAACTTGTTCTGATTTGCCTAATTGTGATTTTCATCATCTATAAATATCTTTGTAAAAACATTCCCATTGTCATAAATCTCCTTGATGTACCATTATATGTGGGTGTAGGGATGGTTACATGCCTAAGTACCAACACATCAGGATTTTATACAGAATTCAGCATAGAGAAATGTCCATTTCTTCTTAATTTCACTGGGATGACACTCACCTAGAGTTAAAGAAAATACATCTATTTTGAATCCACAAATAAAGGAGACTCTGAACCTGCAAAATTTACTTTCGAACATGAGCAAAGGCCGCGCTAAAATAGGTTCTAATTAGTATACAGTAGTATAACAACAGGATTAATTTAAATATAACATAACTAGCATATACAGTACTTTAAAATACACATTTTCATACTTGGTAAGAGAGATCATTTGATCATTTTCAAAGGATACTATGAGATTATCTTCAAACAATACAACAGAAGAAAGCAAACATTTGACAGTGCTGAGGTTCTGGGTTTAATGACTGTGGTCTAGAAACACTTCGCAAGCTACTATGTCTGGCACCTTCAGAGGAAGATGGTCTCTAGGCTTACTACAGCAACTCATATCTAATAACCTAAGTGCCAGAGCCCACTGTAACAACATTGCCAAAAAGGCACTAAGAGTTGTTAATCTAATCTTGCGTAGCTTCTTCTCTGGCAATATTACACTGCTAACCAGAGCATACAAAACATTTGCTAGACCAATTCTTGAATACAGCTCACCTATCTGGAACCCGCACTGCATATCGGACATTAATACAATCGAGAGAGTCCAGAAATATTTCACGAGAAGAGTCCTCCACTCCTCTGCTCATAACAGAATACCTTATTCCACCAGACTTGAAATATTGGGATTAGACAATTTAGAACTACGTCGCCTTCGATCTGATCTAAATGTATTTCATAAAATCATATATCACAATGTCCTTCCTGTCAATGATTACTTCAGCTTCAACCGCAACAATACATGAGCACACAATAGATACAAACTTAATGTAAACTGCTCCAAACTCAACTGCAGAAAATACGACTTCAGCTACAGAGTGATCAATGCCTGGAATGCACTAACTGACTCTGTGGTTTCTTCCCCAAACCTCCAAAACTTTAACCTTAGACTGTCTACAGTCGACCTCACCCCATTCCTAAGAGGTCTGTAAGGGGCGTGCATAAGCGTACCACTGTGCCTACCGTCCCTGTCCTACTGTCCTATTGTTCTCATTTATCTGTATTTCTTTGCTTATGTTATGTTTATACAAATACCTACTATCCTGTACATGCTTTTACAAACAAATAAAGAAATAAAGAAATAAAAATAAAAACTAAGCATGCACTGACTGGGCTCCTGTCTTTATAGCCAAACGACCTGATTGGTCTTTAGTCAAGATGGTTTTCAATTGGTGCAGGTTGACGCAAGCTGGACTCTGATTGGTTCTTTTGCTCAATCCTGATAGATTGTTTTCTTGGCGTCACCTTGTTATAAAATCAGGTCAGGTCACCTGGTTATAAAAAAAATCCAGTCAGTTCCTGCTTAGTCCCCTGTGGTCTGCCTGGAACTCCACCTTGCTTCTGAAGAAGTTTCACCATCACAGTTGATGGTGAAATGTCAGGACAATTACTACCTAGACTATGGTCACTAAACCCTGAAGTCCAACACTGCCCAACAGTTACCATCTGTAAAAGCCTACACCAAGCAAAGGGTTATTGAATCCTTGACACTGTCAATATTTTTGATAGAAAAGTGGCACTCTATCAACTTTACCAGCAATCCCATCGCCAAGGTTAGTAAAATAGCTAAATCAAGTTTTCCTCAATACAAACTTGACTTTGCAAATTTATTTTTGGATACACATCATATCTTCTTTGCTTATTTCACTCACATAAATCCTTTGATAGCAAATCCTAGAGCAGTCCCGGTACAGTACATCACAGAACAGGATGAAGAATTGGATATCTTCCATTCCCTTTTTTTCTGAAACAAGTATGTTTTCCTGAACAGGAGATACAAGTTCCTTCAAAAACTATGGAACTTGTGCCCTATGGAACAAAGTGATTTTTATAGTGTGTGTGTGTGTGTGTGTGTGTGTGTGTGTGTGTGTGTGTGTTATTTGAACATATCTCCTACCTTTTTGTGTGTATTTATTTATTTATTTATTTTGTTATTCTTATATGCCGCCCAACTCCCAAGGGACTCAGGGAGTAACAGCAAAAGTAATATACAACTATTGCAGCAGCAAAGCACAATGGCCCATACCAACGAAATAAAAAAAGAATTAATCAAAACCGTCAACTAGAATCCCTTGAAACATATCAGAACATGGCACAATAGGGTGGAGTCCTACCTAGAAGTAAGACATCTAAGATAAGGTGACCAGACGTCCCGCTTTTTAATAATTTGTCCCGCGTCCCACGGCGTTTCAAAAAAGTCCCACTTTTTGAATTTGCCCTGCACACCCCTCTGCCTCTTGCCTTGCCTGCCTCCTCCTGCCAGGCGGGGAGGGAGGGCAGTGAGAGGGGCAGCGGCGGTCTTGCCTGTTCATCGCCGCAGAGCCAAAGAAGCTAGTGGTGTTCGCGGCATGGGGCTTCCCCCGCCTGCTTTCCCCGGCCGCCAGGACGCCGCCATTTGCGTTCTTTTGCCCTCTGCGCAAGCAGAACGCTTTGTGCATGCGCAGAGGGCAAAAGAACGCAAATGGCGGCGTCCTGGCGGCCAGGGAAAGCGGGCGGGAGAAGCCCCGTGCCGCGAACGCCACCAGCTTCTTCGGCTCTGTGGCGACGAACAGGCAAGGCCGCACCGGTAGGAACCACCCCTGGCTGCGATGAAGGGGGGGTGTTTGGGGGGGTGCACAAAGTTGCAGGATAAGAGAGACGGACCCCTCCCATCTTGCTCCCCTAGACACCCCCCCCTCAATGGTGTCTTGCTTTACAAATATTAAAATCTGGTCACCTTAATCTAAGAGCATGAAACTGGCAGAACCAGGGGCATCTGTGAAAATGTAATATAAACCTGGTGGCCAAGATTAGTGCAATCAAAACTCTGCACTTTTTAAATGCACAACCCAGAGCTTCTATTGCATAGCTGGCTCCCATCTTGACTTAAAAAAAACCTGTCCTTTTTTAATAGCATTTCAAAATGCTACTCAAACCCTTCATGAAGCAGAGGGGAGTTTTACGCCTGCAAAGGCCTCTGGAAGGCCTAGACAGGTTTTTCTAGAGAAGAATCTCTCCAGTTTGAACCTAACTGTTTAGAAGACTCTTTCTCACACGTTGCAGAAACAATCCTAAAATGTGCCCCCAGATATTGGCAGAACTGAGAGATGAAGTGCTAAAGCTTGAGAGTTCAATGGGGCTGATTATCAGGAACAAGGATTTCTGTTGTATTGCTCAGGTCTCCTCATACAATTTAAGATGCTTTAACAAACTAGGTAATTTTGGAGTACATTAACTGAAAAATGTTTTTCTTATACAAAGCTTCTTGAGGCAGAGGTGCTTCATTTACATTTTTATGACCCAGTGAACCCTATGAATTGTGTCTGGAAATGAACTTGGAGCCAGTATTATTACTGTAAACTAGAGATGGGCAAATACGGTAAGTCAATGCTAACTTTCTCCATTTCTTCCATTCCTTATTATAAGCACATAACAGCCTACTTATGCACAAACCTACGTATTTGGTGGAACTTAACTTCAATGCGAACATTCACGTGCCTTTTTTGTGAATGCTTCTCATAATACGTAGTTTCTATATGCACATTTTCCTGGTTTAAATTTTCTTATTGTGGTGCATTTTTAGTGCACCTTTCCCTACTGTAAGCCTTGCATTTGTTTATGCACGTATGTGTTTTGATTTATAAACTTCATCAACAGTTTGAAAACTGTGGGTTTTGCAAGCGCATTGTGGCTTCACAAATGCTTGAGAAAGGCAAATTAAGTATCTTTATACCAAAATTGGGATCAAATGTATTTCTCTTCATTCTCACGTTGTTGCATGAAGTCACCCGCTTCCTATATATGGCCTCAGAAAATAATCTGGCTACAGCATACCTACAGAACTTTGCTGACATTACCTAGAATTGATCCAGAAAAAGCAATTTACCTCATGAATTATAAATAGACTGAAGCTTACCATTAGTTTTCTGTCATACACACAGGAAAGAGTGGGATGACAATTAAAAAAAAACCCAGAATGGTACCACTTCTAATAGATACTGTACCTCAATTGTCATCATGACTTAAAAGCAGATTCGCACACATGGTTGTAGAGTATAGGATTTATGAACAGGTGAGGTCAAAAAGAAACAAAATGCAGAATGTAGATGCAATGATAACTGCCTATAACAATGGACATTTATCAACAGTTGCTGGGTGTTGCCATAGAAGTCTTGCACTGGTAAATTGATTAATAAAGAATGCCTTGTGTTACAAAAATCTGTTCAAGCTACAGGACATATGAGCTAAATGTCATGAATTGGCATTTAGATATTTCACATTGAAAATATATTTCTTTGTTCAAGAAAAAATATATTTCTCTGTCCACCATAAAGACAGTGACATATTACTTTGAGAGTCTGGTGTTTCCCTGTTCGTTTTTAACTACTGTACTGTCATTTCTCTTGTCAGATTTTAGAATTTCTAAAGTCAGTCTTATAGTACAACACTAACAAATTGTGCTTGTATCATGTCAGATTATAGAGGTGCAAAAGCTTCTTATGTGTGCATCAAGTTCTGTAAGAGTTGACAAACTGACCTCCTCTCAAAAAATCCACCCCAGTGCTTTTGTGTATGTGTGAGTATGGATGACACAATTTCCTCAGCACAAATCAGCATAATAAATCCATTGATTGTAATTAATAATTTACTAGAGACATTAAAAATACCCATCAAAACTCATTCTCATTGCATTCTTGAAAAATCTTCCAATTCTATTTTTCACGCCCTCACAAATAATCCATCTTTTCGTTTAAAGACTATAATATTAAAAAAAGAGGGGATGACACCAACAGCTGAAGATGGAGCAATTTGGGGGATGCATATGGCTGTATCCTAGCAACCACAAACAGAACCTTACTATTAGACTAGAGCTTCTCAGACTCTCCTTTTCAGATGTGGGCTTCTGTGCTCCCCATATATATGCACTTAAAGCTATACCGAAGGAGCCAGCAAATCTTGGCAACAGTTTTGGGTCTAATGATAACATATCTCTTCAAGATGGGAGCTGGCAGAACACATGTTTCCTCTAAGTTAGCAGAAGTTTATAGCAGGAACCATTTGGATCTAACCAGCAATATTTAGAGATCAAATTGTAATCATAGGTGTCTCTCTGCTGAAACGTGTTACAATTTCTGCACAGAAACAGAATCTCCTGCTTGGAATGGAAACATACAAAACTGAAACATACAGAACTTTTGACACTTTGTGACTTATTAGGTTATCTTTTCAGAGGTAGCTGAATGACCATGGGCGGGCAAAAAAAGTATTGGCAGTGGGACCAACTACTGACTTTCTGCCATCTTCCCCACTGACTTGCTTGTGAGAGGCTGACAGAGAGCATCAGAAAAGTTCTTCTCTTCCCTCTTCCTTCTTCCCACTTCCTTCCTCCCTCCCTTTCCTCCCTCTTCCTCGTTTTCATGTTTGCTTGCTTCTCTCTTTCCCTCCCTCCCTCCTTCCATTTCTTCTTTGCATGCTTGCTTCATTCTTCCTTTCCTGTTTCTTCCTTCCTTCCCTTCCTTTCCCCCCTCTTTCTCCCTCCCTCACTTTTCCCTTGTTTCTTTATTCTTTCCCTCCTTCCTTCCTTCCCTCCCTCCTCCTTCCTTCTTTCCCTCTCTCCCTCTCTTCTTCCCTTCCTTCCTCCCCCATTTCTTCCTCCCTGTTTCTCCCTCCCTTTCCTTCTTTCCTTTCTTCTCTCCCTCCCTCTGACAAAGCATCATTTGTCACCGTTCTACATAGAAGAACATTCTACATAGAAGTGGGGAGGGGGAATGCAGTGAGCGTGAGAAGCTACAGATATCACATTCTTCGTTGCTTCTCCAAGGTCATCTTTTGTCCAGCACCTGCAAGGAACTGGGTGGAGAGGTTGCCACACTGGCAGAAGTTTAGTGGGCAACGGGACCCGGTTGGGGGTGGGGAACAAGGAGTGCCCGTTTCCTATTGTGAGGGAACTTAGGAGACAAGTTAGATTTGGGTTTTCCCATGCGTTGCCAACATGGTGTCTGCATTAAATTGGAACTTTGGTGAAATATTTGCCTTGGACTCTGATTTCTGCTCGACTACTATTTGGAACCTTGACACCCTCCTTCCTTCCTTCCTTCCTTCCTTCCTTCCTTCCTTCCTTCCTTCCTTCCTTCCTTCCTTCCTTCCTTCCCTCCCTCCCTCCCTCCACTTTCCTCCCTTCCCACAGGCAAATAAGTGGCAAGGGAGCACACTTGTGGCCAGCACAGTGAAACTCAGGGGAGTGAATGGATGAAGCAGAGTTCCCCACACAACCTGCAACCTTCTCTGCTAGATTCTCCATTGAGTTTCTTCCTCCAAGCTTCCCACAAATAAAGACTTTGCTAGTGGGAAGGTGGCAAGGACCATCAGCAATCATATCAATCCCTTCTGGCTTCCCCATTGACTTGTGGGAAGTTGTCAGGGAATGCTGAAAATGAGAGTCGTGTGAACAGAGCTGACTATGGAAGTGCAGTATCTGTGCTTGAGCAGCAACAGTGCAATAGTAATGAAGCAGCAACAACTTTCTCAGATTTAATTCCCAAGGGAGTCAGGCAGAGGTGGGTTCCTCCCGGTTCGCACCAGTTCTATAGAACCGGTAGCAAGCCGCTGGTGATGTCACGATGACATCATGGAACCGGTTCTGTCGGTGCCGGTCCGTGGACACCGCCATCTTTTTTTGGGATTTTTTTATTTTTGAATTTTTGGCGGGGGGGGGGTTCTTCTGCGCATGTGCAGAAGCCGAGTTTCCGGCACTGCACATGCGTTGCCATATTGTTTTTGCCTTTTTTTTAAAAAAATGGATTTTTTGGCACTGCGAATCTGCGTGTGCACGAAGCGCTCGCGCGCCCACGAGGCATGGCCATGTGGCACAGGAGGAAGCAAACCGGCAGCGAGGTAAGTTAGAACCCACCCCTGGAGTCAGGGGTCACAGCATTCTGTAAATTAGCCTATTTAAGTTACCTTGGTCCAATAATTGTTCCTCTATACCTT
The DNA here is from genome assembly GCA_023053685.1 of Diadophis punctatus similis. Classification (NCBI taxonomy): domain Eukaryota; kingdom Metazoa; phylum Chordata; class Lepidosauria; order Squamata; family Dipsadidae; genus Diadophis; species Diadophis punctatus. Next base: position 75,790,436 of record JALIGW010000001.1, read on the forward strand.
GCCCAATTGAAGGCTACAATCAGACATGACGGTTTTTGTAGTATCGTACACACATTAGTTGATTTTCAAAGGGAAATTATAAAGCACAAAGAAAGCCAGCAGTCATCCTGTTGTGAGATTATTCCAAATGCAATTCCCCATAATAATTTCAACTGAGGGGAAGGGTAAAGTAAGGTAGTTATGAAGGTGCTGAGAATCAGGTGCATTTCACAAGCCAATACAAATCTGAATTTCTAAATTATAATAAATTCATTTGCACAAAGAATGTGCCATTTCTTTTCTCTCCGCAACACACACTGTTAGGTACAAAAATGCATGCATCCTAAAAAAACAAAAAAATGCATAGGAGCGCTTAGCATACAATTAATAATAAAAAATGCAGCAGTACCCAGATTATTATCTCATTTGTTCTATATACCATTTTCAAACAACCAATATCTATACTTTTTTCTTATAGAAAAGGTTGTACTAATCACTTAATTAAACTAAACCATCACAGCAGAAGTTTGCAAAAGAAACTCTTAAAACAACTGAAGATCACAAGGATAATGTCTATTTCAGACTATAGCTTCATGTCTGGTATTCTAATTAGAGATATTTTGAGCAGAGAGAAGTAACTAATAAATGTATCCATATGGCCTTAGGCTGCAATCTAACTCCCAGATTAAAGTTTCTAATCACACTGACTTCAAAGTGATCAAGAAAGGATAACTTGCTGAAAACTGTAACCCCAGAGTCCAATTTCTAGAAAGTCAAGTACACTTAAACAAATCTACCAGTGCTACAGGTGGGGTCAATAGTGTATTTTTAGCCACAGTGTTTAGAAACATTAACATTAAAAGAGAAAATGGAAACTAACACCCTTCACGACTCTTTATCTCTGCATGCCAGTCTATGCTGTTTGAATATGAATTTCATTCTCCTAAAATAATTTGGTTTTCATTTTCATGCACAAAAGTTGAGAGAAAAGCATTAAATATAGTTCTATTGATCTACTGCAAAGAGTGTGTAATTTTAAAATACCGTATTTTTTGGAGTATAAGACGCACCAGAATATAAGATGCACCTTAGTTTTTTGGAGGGAAAATAGGGGGGGAAATCTGCCTACCAGGTATTCATCTGGCTAGTGTCCTTAGTTTGGTCAGCTTCAGCACATTATTTTATCCCCTGGTTAGGACTTAAATAGCAATAGCACTTAGACTTATATACCGCTTCATAGTGCTTTACAGCCCTCTCTAAGCGGTTTACAGAGTTCAGCATATTGCCCCCAACAATCTGGGTCCTCATTTTACCCACCTCGGAAGGATGGAAGGCTGAGTCAACCTTGAGCCGGTGAGATTTGAACAGCTGAACTGCTGAACTAGCAGTAGCCTGCAGTGCTGCATTTAACCACTGCGCCATCTCGGCTCTTCGGAGAGAGTAACAATGAAAGAGCCTGCAAGCCAGTAAGAGCTGGGAAGATCATTAGCACCTGGTTAGGGCTAGAAAAAAACTTTTTCAGAGCAAGTAGAGCAATGAAAAAAACCCTGCAAGACTTAGGGCTGGAAAAACATTCTTCGGAGAGAGTAACAATGAAAAAGCCTGCAAGGTAAGAGCTGGGAAGATCGTTAGCATCTAGTTAGGGCTGGGAAAAAAGCTCCAAAAAAGCTACATTCAGAATATAAGACACAACCAAATTTTCAGCCACTTTTAGGGAGGAAAAAGGTGCGTCTTATACTCCAAAAAATATGGTAGTCATAGTTTCAAATTATGAAATTGTAGTTCAAAGTTATCCCTAAAAATCATTGCTCATCTTTAGAAAGTTCATCTTACAACGTATCGCCATCTCATAATACCTTATAATTTTTGTAAGATAAGAGAACTCTGGACTCTGAAAATAATTTTAACAATAAAAACAATGAGGAGTTGCTATATACCATATTTTTCGGAGTATAAGATGCACCAGAGTATAAGACCCACCTTAGTTTTGGGGGAGGAAAATAAGAAAAAAAAATTCTGCCTACCAGCATCCATCTGGCTAGCGTCCTTAGCAAACAGCCTGGAACAGGTATATTAGCCTTGCAAAGCTGCTTTTTCAGCTTTGCAAAGCTCAGTTTGAGAGGTTGTTTTAGCGGGGCGGGGCTACATTCAGTGTATAAGACGCACCCAGATTTTCACCCTCTTTTGGGGGGGGAAAGGTGCGTCTTATACTCCGAAAAATACGGTAAGCCATCCAGATGACATCAATTTGCAGAGGGCTGGAAAAGCCTTATTCAAAACTCTCATAGTTTCAAAATGTTTTTACTTGAATTATCATGTGTAAAATACATTTTGCAGAGTTGAGACAATACCCAGTTAAGCAGTTATCTGAAATGAATTTTTTCCAGTTATTTATAAAATAAATGATATAATGTATTGCATCATAACAAAAATGTAACTTTTCTTATTATTTTTTCATTTCTTTTCTCAAAAGCTTTATTCTAAAAGTTCTTTCTGGCCTCCACTTTAGTCTCACTGGCTGATGTTTCATAATCTTCCCAGAGATTGATGAAATTTCCCATCTAAACATTACTTTTTCATTCACAGGAAATACACATTTCACTGCCACGGTGAAATGTATATAAACTCCATTATTTAAAATACAGAATACAGAACTTTTCCCATTCTTATATTTTGAAAAGAAAAAAACGGTAAGATTAGTAGGTTCATGTGGAAATGACAAGAGAATCACCATGTTTCTTTTTATTGTACTGCTTTTGGAAAATGTGCTTTGAAAATGCTATTAAGCCATTTTGAATGCACTCTAAAAAGGCTATTAACCTAGATGGCCAATAATGGGCATTGTGGATTATATTCCATTAACAGCATTGTTTTTGCATGAACAGAAATATTTCATCTATTTCATTAATGGAACTAGGCAAAGGGGGAATATCTGTGGAATGCTCTTCCCCTTCAATTTAATCCAACAAACAAGGCAGATTATTTGTTGAATTGGATCTTTATTCTCATTCTATTGAATTGTTTGCTTGCAACAATAGAAATGCTGCTTAACAAAGCACGTTGTAATTAGAATTAGGAGGAAATTATGCCTTCGGTTTTAACAAAATCATTGCAATGATTGCATTTTACATTTTGTAAACATGCTTTATTGTTGTTGTTGTTTTCACCTCCTATCGGCATCATTTGTCAAATCTGGACCTTAGTTTACCAGAAACAGCAACATGTTCGAAGATGGTGCTTTGAAATAATAGCACAGGAGCAAAATGTCAGAGTTAGAAATAACTGAATGTTAAATGAACTAGTTTTCCACTGATTAATGATTTTGACAATGCCAGTAGAATACAATTTTTCTAATTTTAATTCAAGGGTGAGTAATTTTATTTTCTTGATAGTGTTGAACTACAAGCCCCAGCAGTTTTCATCTTTAGTTATTTCCAGTTCTGTTTATCTTTCCTCTTTTTTATGTAAAAAAGAAAAAAAATGGTAGATCTTTGCTCTAGGAATTCATATAGGCCTGGAGGAATCATATAATACCAAACTGGCAAAAGGGATGTAGGTTTCTGTTTGTTTTTAGTCATGCTTATGAAATATGGTAGCAGAAGAAAAAAAGGAAATTTATAATAACTTATGTAATGAGGCATTTGCAATATCAATTGTAGAGAGGTACTTCTAATTTGAAAAAGAGGGAAACAGACATTTCAGAAGCCAGGATCTGTCTGCAATTCTTTCAGCCAAGTCCCTCTTTTCTCAGGATCCCAAACAGCTGCAGAGGGCAACCACGCAATTCCAAGTAAAGGTGTGGCTGCTCTGAAAAGCTGCAGACAGGTGTTGTGTTCCTGCCCCGGCATGCTCCAAAGGATCGGCTTCAAATTTGAAAAGCTGGAGATACTTTTAGAAGAACTTTATCTAAGACTTCTCCTTAGCAAAGTAAAACCAGCAGATTGTGGAAGAGGGTCAGGGATGAATTGAGAAATAAGCTATTTGATCTCAGCAATTTGAAAATTGCCATCTGGATTCTAGAACCACAAAGGGGGCAGGGGATTAAAAAAAGAAAAGAAAGCTAGGTGTTACCACAAAACATTATGGACTATCCAGGGGTGAAATGCTACCAGTTCGGCCCGAAACGGGTGTACCGGTAGCGGCGGCTGCTGGTGGTTTGAAGAACCGGTAGTGACGGCAGCGCGAGGCTCCACCCACCCGCCCAGACGTTGCCATTTTCTTTTTTTAAAAACCCCTGCGCATGCACAAAGCGTTTTGCACATGCACAGAGGGTAAAAATGTGTACCTGCGAGCGGAGCACTGATAAAAAAGCGCAAGCGTGCGCAAGCGGAGCGAGCACACGTGCGTGAAGCGTGCACTTCCGAACCGGTAGGGAAGGTAAGTAGATTTCACTGCTGGGACTATCAGTCCACAAGCTGACTTTGTTGTTTCCTGAAACAGCCTGATCTGAACTGAAACAAATACTCCAAGACACTGAGATTCCATATATGTATCCTAAATTTAACCAAAAAAATTTAACATTTAGCACATAAATTTTACCTGTTCCACAGAAGAATTTTCATCTTCTAAAAAGCCTGCTACAATGTTTGACACCTTCGTTGTCGGAAGGTAGGTTTAATACTACACAAGAGAGATTTTGGTCCATCCATTGACAAAAAACAAACTCCTACAGCATGGTGACATAACAATGTCTTTCTCGTTTCATTCTTAAACTATCGGTCCTAGGAAGAGAGTATTTTCCTCCTTTTAGTGGACAAGTTCTGGATCTCTCTAGAAGAGGCGCTAAATTTGTAGCAATTGCAATCAGTTTCTGACCCTGAACAGTATAGCAACCTTAGTAACTACTTTTCAAATACACTTCTGTCTGTACCATCTGATTAGTTACTTATTGTTTTGTTTCACTGGCTCTTCAGTTTGTCTATTTTGCCGTATAATTAAACAATTACAATAAAATGATGGTTAGAAACATTTTAGCAGGTGAGTATCTTAAAAGCAAAGAATTAAGAAAGTGTTATTTCCAAGAAACTAAATAAATGCCTTTAAAGTGTCACAAGTATCACTAACATTTCCCTAGTGACATGGGGAACTTGTTTTATGGAAGGCCATTCGCAATGAGTAGACCCAACTACTTGGAGCAGGTCAACATAAGACATAATCCTGCAACTTCAACAATGGTGGGATTCAAAAAATTTTACTACCGGTTCTGTGGGTGTGGCTTGGTGGGCATTGCGTGGCTTGGTGGGCATGGCTTGGTGGGCATGGCAGGGGAAGGTTACTGCAAAATTCCCATTTCCTCCAACTCCAGGGGAAAGTTACTGCAAAATCCCCATTTCCTCCCGGTCAGCTGGGACTTGGGAGGCAGAGAATAGATGGGGGTAGGGCCAGTCAGAGGTGGTATTTACCGGTTCTCCGAACTACTCAAAATTTCCACTACCGGTTCTCCAGAACTGGTCAGAACCTGCTGAATACCACCTCTGAACTTCAAATAGCAAAATAGCACTCACAAAATAATGAAGCTTAACTTAAGTTACAACTAAAATTCTTGAGCCATTTTAAAGCAGTAAATCAGGGTTTCCTAATTTGGACCCAAAGCGCCACCCAAATTTTCCTTGGCATCTACAAGGCTCCCTGCCCTAGTAGATTGTCCTGGCAGATTTTATTTAAAGATTCATTAAATTAAGAAATAAATTGATAGGAAGATAGCATGCTCCAAAGTATAACTCCCAAATATATTTTCTAAAACAAGTTATTTAATACCCCAGAGATACGTATAGGAAATCAAATGGTTGATGGCTGCAGCCCTTTATATTGTTTGGAAGTATGCTACACTTTCTCAGAAAAGAAAAGGAAAGCAAGCTAAGATTAGAAAGTGTTTCTGAAAGGCATGAAGTGAAAGTAGGAAGCGTCTTTCTAGGCTTCCTTCCCGTTGTAGCGGCCATTTTGTATCACTGTCTGTAACACGCTCTCAAAATTCTAAATATGTCCACTGTCCTCCCCTTGCCCAAAAAAGGGAAAAAATTGAGACCTATACATTCTGTATTTCTTTTGACTGCGGATTGTTTAAAAGAAGAAACAACTTAACCCCCAAAGGCCAAAATAGGACAAATTTCTCTAAATTTGGAAATCCTATACATATATGTCAACATAGACAGAAAACTTTTACACAGAAACAGAACAATTTTCTCCAAAGTAGGATCAATTGTGTACTTGCTGTGTCTCTTCAAAGCTGATATTTGATTTCAACCCTCCTGCTCCAACTAGACATTATTGTTAAACTAGCCTCTGGCCAAACCTCCAAATCTAGGATACCGCAAATTAAGAAAATCCTTCCAACTCTGACCACTTTAATTAAGGCAGAATAGCTGAACCTACCAACATTTTTGCAACAATAGGCTGACCCTGTAATACTCCTCCAGAAGAAAGTATGGTGTGCACACCAATGCTGGATTTACCAAAGTTAATATAATGCAGATGGTGGGAGGACAGAATAGCAGCAAGGCATTCTGGTTCAGCAGCTCTCCAATGGCATTTTCAGGCACACCATGTTTTCTGCAAAGAAAGGTAATTTCAGGTAACATCAGAGTATTCTGAAAGACTAAAACATATTTCACATTTAGTTGCTTCCTGCATATTTTAATTTCTTGGCGGAATGATGTTGTTCCTGAATCTATAATATTTCAATTTGCTCTTAAGCTGCCATAAAAATATTTTTTTAACTTGCTTCTTCTATGTCAGTGTTGGCGAAACTTTTCGGCACCGAGTGCCAAAACGGGAGCACGCACACGTGCCAGAAACTGGAAGAGGGGGAGAGCCTTCTCTGTGGGAGCCCCCTCCCTTTGGAACCAACTCCCTCCAGAGAGCAGGACTATCCCCACCCTGCTGGCCTTCCGTAAAGCAATGAAAACTTGGCTCTTCCGGCAGGCGGGGTATGAGTGAAAGTTCTTTTTAAATTGATAGCATTTTAACATGATTTTTTTTTATTTTTTTTAAAAATCGCTTTTATTGATATGTTTCTATACCTGTTGTTAGCCGCCCAGAGTCCCCTGGGAGTTGGGCGGCATAGAAATTTTAATTAAATAAATAAATAAATAAATAAATAAATAAATAAATAAATAAATAAATAAATAAATAAATAAATAAATAAATAAATAAATAAATAAGAGCAGCTGCCTGGTGCGCATGCGCATGCCGGGAAGACTATCTTCCAGTTTCCAGTGTGCGCATGTGCACCGGCCACCTGGTTTTCCGGTTTCTGGCATGCATGCACACGTGAAGACCAGCTAGCCAGTGCGCATGCACGTGCCGGAAACTGGAAGATCATCTTCCCAGGGCGCACATGTGGACCGGGCAGCTACTCTTCCGGTTTCCAGTGCTCCTGCACACATGAATACCAGCTGGCCGGCACACCGGAACCTAGAAGAGCAACGGGCGACGGCTCGCGTGCCCAGAGAGATGGCTCTGCGTGCCACTTCTGGCACGCGTGCCATAGGTTCACCATCACTGTTCTATGTTAACTGTATTGAAGAAACACGGAGATCCCTTTGCATGCTTGGAAACGACTCAAGAATAGAGTTCCTTAAGTTTTCTGTTCCATGCTGAAATAATTATATTAGGTTATATCCCATGTACATTCTTTAACTTGTGGCATCAATGTGAGCAGTCACCGATAAACCTCTAGAGCTACTGATAAAATCAGAAGGTGGCGGGAGAAAATGGCGAATTCACATGCAATTGGAGTTATGGGTTTAATTGCACGTACCGGCTGCTTTGGGATCTTTAAATCATAAGCTCAGGCCATACTTATTCAAAAGGAAGTAAAAGATTCCAAATATACCACAGGTTTCTTTTCCCCCTGCAAGGCATACTCAGATCAAAGGATAAATATATTTGCTAAGCCACTTCTCTGTGCTACTTCTGCAAGCTTAGCAGCTGACAAGGATAGAAAAAAACTAATTAACATACTAATGATGTGCCTCATTTTAAATTCCAGCCCTGATTACTATGTGATTAAATCTCTGCCCTTGACTTCTGCCTCCTTCTATCAGTGTAAGAATAAGATATCTACAACAGAAAAGCAAATTTTGCTCTCTCGCTCCGTTCATTGATTATGTGCCATCGAGTCGTTTTCGACTCTTGGCGACCACGTAGACAGATTTTTCTCAAAGAAATCTGTGCCTAACCTGGTATTTGAAATCTCCCAATGCTGCACTTCTTGCTGCTGTAATCAAGTCTATTCACCTTACTGCTGCTTGTCCTCTTCTTCTCTTTCCTTTCACCTTTCTCAGCATTAGAGCCCCTTTCGAAGAGCTGGATCTTTGCATAACATGTTTGAAATGGGATAATTTGGGCCTGGGCATTTGTGCCTTGAGTGAGAACACTGGGTTGATTTCTTCAATAATCCATTGGTTTGGGATTTTTTTTTGCTGTCCCCAATATTCTCAGGAGTCTTCTCTAACACCAAAGTTCAAAAGCATCAATATTCTTCCTTTCATGTTTCTTAAAAGTCAACTTTCATTTCCATAGAGTGTCACCGGGGATACCATGGCTTGCACAATTCTGATCTTTGATGTATAGACATGCATTTGAATATCTTTTGAATCAGGAAGCACTTTCAAGACTTGCTTTTCTTCCAATAAAATTATCAGAATTCAGTGCAGTTTGAGACCTTTTTCAATCTTCCTATATTCTTCTCATCACTGCATCTTTGTATTCTGAGGGCACGTAGACCATCTTGGTGGTTTGACTACGTTCATCAGTAGCAGTCAACACTGAAAACTAAAGGTGTCTCTGGGAACCTCAAAGTATGTGTGCTATACAGCAAAATCTTGCAATTTTGAAATGCTGTAATGGGAAATACCGTATTTTTTGGAGTATAAGATGCACCTTTCCCCCCCCCAAAAGAGGCTGAAAATTTGGGTGCGTCTTATACGCTGAATGTAGCTTTTTCGAAACTTTTTTTCCAGCCCTAAGGAGGTGCTAACAATCTTCCCGGCTCTTCCCGGCTTGCAGGCTTGTTTTCATTGCTACTCTCTCCGAAGGAGGTTTTTTCCAGCCCTAAGTCTTTGCAGGCTTTTTTTCATTGCTACTTGCTTCAAATAAGGTTTTTTTTAAGCCCTAACCAGGGGATAAAATAATGTGCTGAAGCTGACCAGACTAAGGACGCTAGCCAGATGAATACCTGGTAGGCAGATTTTTTCCCCTATTTTCCTCCCCAAAAACTCAGGTGGGCCTTACACTCCGATGCGTCTTATACTCCGAAAAATATGGTAATTCTGATGGGATATTGTTTGTCCCAGTACTGTTATCCTGTTTGTAGCCTTGTACTATCAAGTCAGGCTTAGCTCAAACTTCTGCTATAGATCTCCTCAGTGCTGAAAATTATGTGTTCATAGTTCTATATATTTTAACTATTTCTTCTTTTCACAAGAATTGATTCATTTTATTACCTAAGTTTTCTTTTAAAACAAAAATACTTTGGTTATTTTGTATGCAGGCTGGGAAAGGGAACATTGTAATAAATATAAAAATTACTTGCAAACATTCTTTTTTGAAACAACTAAAATGCATTCAGTAATGAACCCATGCACATTTTGTTTTTGATCCTCTGTTGGAAAGATGACAGGTTTTTTTTTAAATTTACGTTAAGCAATTTTTTTTTTTGCAATTTGGCATATACTTCATAAAATAAAATAACCAACCCATCAGTGGAGTGAGGTGCCATCAAAGCCAAATCTAGAGAATTGCAGGTGATGAAGGCAGTGTCACGGAGAGGATGTTTTAACATCATTCAACAAAACAGTCACCAGTTTGCCTCATCAGTCATCTTTTTGCAAAGAGCCCTTTCTGTGCATGCATGCATAGGCATGACTTTGGCAGGACCTCAAAGCAGCTGCATCAAGGATTGGAACACTTCAGTTTCACTTCCAAAAGGGTGCTTCAATTCATGAATGAAGGCTGCTTGGCAAACCAAGTCAACTGAAGCATAAAAGGCAGCAGGGGCAAACCAAGGTCTTTTGGATGGGACCAGGGTCAGTCCTGATTAATTTTTCATTAAGAATTAATTAAGAGAGACCACCACAAAATTCTGAGCTGTAGACAAGATTGGGAATTAAATACAAGGCTATGGAAAACATCTATTGGAATGTCATTCCCCCACAACTTAGATTGATACCTACCCTTCTGGCCATTTTGTAGGGCCTGAAGATACTTGGCTTTGCCATCTTGCCTACGGATCCTGTAGTGGTGAGGAAGAACCTACTAAATGGCTATGTTGTTAGTAAATTGAATTGCACTCTCACAGATTACCGTATTTTTCAGAGTATAAGACGCATCTTTTTACCCTCAAAAAGAGGGTGAAAACCTGGGTGCGTCTTATACACCGAATGCAGCCCCATCCAGCCACCCCCACCCTTTGGCCTTTGCCTGCCAGCAATTTACCTCTTTGCAGCAAACAGGGCAAAGCACAAGAAGAGCACAAGAAGAGATAAACTGCCTCCCGATCTACAGCTGACAGGCTTGTAAGCCACGTAGTAAAATGAAACTAACTACGGTGGCTATAATGAGACAAAATGCTGGGAGATAAACTGCTGGCAATATTAGGCTGCTGAAATCAAATGGAGGAAAGCTATAGCTGCTATGGCTCAGAGCTAGAGCTCTTGCCTCACAATCAGGAGGTTGTGAGTTCTATCCTAGGTAGAGGCAGATTCTGTTAATATGTTATTTTGTTAAATGTTTGTAGAGTGTTCAAATTATTAGACTTATTTTTTAAAGACTTATTTTTTAAAGATTATTGTTCTAGACAACTTAACAAAATGAAGAAGCTTTTTTAAAATAAATGCTTGCTCTGAAGAGGCCCAGTGCTATTGTATCTTCTTTTAAATAGCAGAGAATACTTCCAGAAAGCCACATCAGTTTTAAAGATCTGTAAAAGTATAATCTGAAATGTCCTGTTTTAGTATTAAGTATTAGTATTAAGTATTAGTATTAAAAGAAAGCAGCTGAGAAACCCTGACTAGTCATGTTTGGAGTAGATCTATTTAAATAATTGGGAGGAGTTAGTGTGATTACATTTAAGAAAACTTTCTGGGATTAATATACTGCCATAAATGTACATTTCTCCAATTCTTTGCCATTTCTATGGGTCAGGCACACATGCACAGAAATACACAGCAAACAGTGTATATCATCTGTACTGTTTGCTGTTTACTGTTTGGCAGATTGCTGGGAGGCAGAGGCCTTTTTTCCTTGTTTTCTCCCCCAAAACTAAGGTGCATCTTATACTCCGGTGCGTCTTATACTCCGAAAAACACGGTATGTTCTTATAGTTTTAATAGTTTTATTGCTTTTAATATGTTTAAATGGATTTTGTTGTAGAGGGTGTGTGTGTGTGTGTGTGTGTGTGTGTGTGTGTGTGTGTGTGTGTGTGTGTGTGTGTTTGTGTGTGTGTGATATTATGTAGCTATATACAGTAAATTGAACAAACAAAAAATAAAACCCACCTGCATTTTGGCCAAGAAAATGTGGACAAATCCATGTACTCAATGAAAATCAAGCACAATTCAAGTGAGACTTTAGCTTAGTCTAAAAATGAAGTATTCAGCTTACAAAATGGAGTAATATTGAAAACTGAATTGTTGGATTATACCTGTATATATTAAATTTTATCTTTCATTACCTGTAGAATTCAATCATTATGGGTATACATTACTGGTTGTCTACACTGATCGTAATAACTATTAAACTATGTTTACGTCAAAATTAGGAAACGTGCAATTCCATCTTGAGTAAATTTATAATTAATACAGTGACTTGTATTAAGTGGTTAAACAATCTTTATTAAGATTTGTGAAGCATCTCTAGCCCTCTGAATGTTGGGAAAACTTAGCATCCAAACACCTCTTGTCCTGATCCTTTTATTCACATTACACAAAACATAGATATTCATACTAGTTCCAGGCAAACTTGAATATGATAGAGGGTGTATACAGATATTATCACATGTTACTACATTTATTTGTTGATGAGTTGTGTAGTTTATCAGCTTTATAAATCTGCTGAAAGGCAGCAAATTTGACAATGTCACAATTTATTAAGGAGAGTTCATTGCTAGACAGGTAGAAAGTAATAATCTCCAAATACTCAATGTTGAGGTTATGTATTTTATGAAATTGAGTATACGCAATGGAATGTGGCATTGCTGTTAGATACTATAGAGTCAATAAACAGAAGTCTTCAGTGTTAAATATAATTTACTTAAATAAACTTGTAAAACTTCAAAACAAACAGTCCACGAAGAATCTTTCTTGAACTTATCTTCTTTTCAATATACAGACACAAAGTCACACTATTAGCACTTAGCTATTCACTCAGCAAACAGTTCATCAAAAACCTTGAACTTCTTTCCCATAGCGTCTTGTCTTCAAACAGATACAGGAGCAATGAGTAGAAGCAATCAATCAATCACTAAGCACACAGCACATAGCCCACTGACGCCCACACAGCACACAGCACACAGTCCACTGACACCCAAATTACTCAAGCTAATTTTATAATAATCAGCAAGCCTACAATGCTTACAATTTAAAGCAATACCACTTTTTTTACACAAACATAGATTAGTGGTTTATTTCTACATTAGTAATCCAATCAGTTTTAAACATAGTACTGACACCAGTGGTGGGTTCCTATCAGTGCGGTCCACTCTATAGCACCGGTAGCGGCCCGCTGGTGATGTCACAGTACCGGTACGGTTGGTTGCCGGTGCCTGGATGCCGCCATTTTTTTAAAAAATTAATTTTTTTTAAAAAAAGTTCTTCTGTGCATGCCCAGAAGCCGAGCTTCCGGCACTGCGCATGCACTGCCTTCCTACCCCACAGTGAGTCCAAGCAGGGGAGGATGGCTGAGGGAGCACGTGAGACGCTGAAAGAATGGGCGGCAGGAACTATCTCCATTCCCCTCCCTTCAGCAGTCCGAGAAGCCACGAACACGCGGTGATGATCCCAGGCATTTTCGCACGTTTGAGGCTTCTCGAGCTGCTGAGGGGAGGGGGAACTGGTGGCAGGAGCCTAGGATCATCGAATGGGGAGAAGCATTCAGGCTGGACGGAGCCTCCTAGAAGAACCACTGCCACAGTCTTGCTGCTCCCGCTGCAGGGGGCTGCGTTGCGGGTGGGCAATGCCCCCCCCCACTTCTCCGGCCACTGCCAAGCTCCCAAGGCCCACGCCACCCGGTCACATGGCTGGCAAGCCACACCCACAAAACAAGCCACGCTCACAGAGTGGTAGTAAAAAAATTAGGAACTCACCCCTGACTGACACTGTACAACCTCTACAATGGTTCACAGTAGTGCCATATAAATGCTACTGAGATATAACTTGACTTCAGAAGTATACTATCTAGGAGTTCAATCCAGAAATAGTCCAGCCACATTTGGAAGGCTACAGCTCCCACCTGCCTGATACAAATGAAGCTGTTTGTTTGTTTGTTTATTAAATTTATATGCCGCCCATCTCACATTGCAAAGCGACTTTTGGTGGCTTACAATTAAAATCATAAATATATTAAAAACATTAGCTACAAAGATTAAAAAACAAAAAGCAAGATTGGTACAGTGCTGGCATCTTTCCTGTTGGCCCACTAACTAGCCACCTGTAAGACAGAGCACCCCTATCAGGACCCCAAAACAATTCCAGAAGGCCAAAAGGGTGGGGGCCAACTTCACCTCAGGCAGCAAAATATTTCAAAGAGCTGGAGCCATGGCAGAAAAAGGTCTCCTAGATATCACCCTCTGAAATTCTTTGGCCGACAAGGCCTGCAGCGTACCCTGTTTCCATACTGAGTACAGCAAGCTGCTGAATAGGGGTGGGATGGTTCCTCAGATAAGCTGATCCCATGCCATGAAGGGTTTTAGAGGCCGTAACTAACAAATGAAGGCAAATATACATGTTGTTGCGATAACCAACAGTTTGAATTGGACCTGGAGGCAAACCAGTGTATAGATAGTCCTCAACTTATGATCACAATTGAGCCCAAAATTTATGTTGCTAAGTAAGAAATTTGTTTACAACTTTTCTCACCACATTTGTTAAGTGAATCACTGCAGTTCTAAAATTAGTAAGACGATTGTTAAGTGAATCTGGTTTCTCCATTGACTTTGCTTGTCAGAAGGTCACAAAAGGGAATCACATGACTCTGGGACAGTGCAATCATCATAAATGTGAGTCAGTTGTCAAACATCGAAATGTAAATCTCGTGACCATGGGGATGCTGCAAAAGTCATAAGTGTGAAAAATGACCATACGTCACTTTTTTCAATGCTATTGTAACTTTAAACAGTCACAAAATGAAGTGTTGTAAATTGAGGACTACCTGTAATATTATGTGGACCATCCAAATTTATAATTTAAAAAGCACTATATAAAACTACAGATGAACAGAGTTGGAAGGGACCTTGTAGGTCATCTAGTGCTCAAGCAGGAGACCCTACACCATTTCTGACAAATGGCAGTCCAATCTCTTCTTGAAAGTCTCAAGTGATGAAGCTCCAACAACTTCCAAAGGCAAGCTGTTCCATTGGTTGATTGTTCTCACTGTCAGAAAGTTCCTCCTTATTTCTAGGTTGAATCTCTCCTTGATCAGTTTCCATCCATTATTCCTTGTCTGGCCTTCAGGTGCTTTGGAAAATAGCTTGACCCCTTCCTCTCTGTGGCAGCCCCTCAAATATTAGAACACTGCTATCATGTCTCCCCTGGTCCTTCTCTTCACTAGGCTAGCCATGCCCAGTTCCTGTAACCATTCTTCATATGTTTTAGTCTCCAGTCCCCTAATCAGAGATGGGTTCCTCCTGGTTCGGACCAGTTTGCCCGAACTGCTCACAGTCATTCATGCCCTTGTCACCTCATGGCTAGACTACTGTAACGTGCTCTACATGGGGCTGCCGTTGAAGAGCATCCGGAGACTACAATTGGTACAGAATGCAGCTGCGCGAGCTGTAGTGTGTGTACCGAGATACACCCACGTAACACCTATCCTCCGCCAGCTGCATTGGTTGCCAATTAGTCTCCGGTCGCAATTTAAGGTGTTGGTTTTGACCTTTAAAGCCCTACATGGCTCAGGGCCAGGTTACCTGCGGGACCGCATCCTACCACATACCTCCCTAAGACCGGTTAGGTCCCACAGAGAGGGCCTCCTCCGGGTCCCATCGGCCAAACAATGTCGGTTGGCGGGGCCACGGGGGAGGGCCTTCTCTGTGGGAGCCCCGTCCCTCTGGAACCAACTCCCACCAGAGATCCGGACTATCCCCACCCTGCTGGCCTTCCGTAAAGCCTTAAAAACATGGCTCTTCCGGCAGACGGGGTGAATAGGAAAATCAGATTCCCCCATGAATGTTGCTTTTATAATGTTTTTTAATTATATTTTTAAATTTTAAACTATGATCATTGTTTTTAAATGCACGTTTCTTATTCATGTTGTACGCCGCCCTGAGTCCCACAGGATTGGGCGGCCTATAAGAGCGTCTATAAATAAATAAATAAATAAATAAACTGGTAACGATCCATTGGTGATGTCACAATGATGTCACGGAACCAGTTCAGTCGGTGCCGGTCCGTGGGCGCCGCCTTCCTTTAAAAAAAATTTTTTTTACATTTTTAATTTTTTTCTTCTTCTGAGCATGTGCAGAAGCCAAGTTTCCGGCACTGTACATGCGGTCGCCATCTTGTTTTCAGCTTTTTTTTATTTTATTTATTTTATTATTATTATTTATTTTTTGAATTATTTTAAATTTATTTTTTCTTCTGAGCATGCGCAGAAGCCGAGTTTCCAGCACTGTGATTGTGGTTGCCATCTTGTTTTTGGTTTGTTTGTTTGTTTTGGATTTTTTGGAACTGCGCTTGCGCCCATGAGGCACGCTCACACGGCACATGAGGAAGCGAACCAGCAGCGAGGTAAGTTAGAACCCATCCCTGCCCCTAATCATCCTGGTTGCTCTCCTCTGCACTTTTTCTAGAGTCTCAACATCTTTTTTATAGTGTGGTGACCAAAACTGGATGCAGTACTCTAGGTGTGGTCTAACTAAGGCTTTACAGAGTGGTATTAGTATCTCACTTGATCTAGATTGTATCCCTCTGTTAATGCAATTTACGTTGCATTTGCTTTTTTGTCTGCCGCTGCACACTGCTGGCTCATATTTAGCTGGTTGTCCACTAAGACTCCAAGATCCCTTTCACAGTCACTGCTATTAAGCTTGGTTTCGCCCAGTTTATATGTATATTTTTGCTTTTTCTTACCTAGGTGTAGGACTTTACTTTTCTCTACATTGAATTTCATTTTGTTAGATAGGGCCCAGTGTTCAAGTCTAAATACTACCTTTCAGAAATCTTTTAGCAGACACCTAGAAGCTATCACAGTTAAAGAGGATATACTGTAGCAGCACCTTAAAATAAAAAATGAACAAAAGCAAAGCTTTACCAAATCTTTAGAAATCCTTAATAAAGAGGGGAGGGAAGTATTCCAAGAAAGATTTCCATTGAAAGGATTTAAAAAATAAATAAAACTCAGCTATGTTAAAATGACATTGCCATATGGTAAGAAGTGTCAGTGTTTACAATCCTGAGGCATGTTTTCACTAAATTTATTGTTATACATTTCATATCATTAGATCAAAAACAAATTACTGTAGCCTAAAGAAAGATGTGCTATAGATGAGAGCAAAAGTGAAAAGGGAGGTGGGGGTGGGGAAGGAAATCACATACTTTAATTATTTATATTGCTTGCAGCATTTTGTGCTCCACTGCACTTTATTATACAAGGCAACAGATTCAGATTTTTTATTTTTTTTTGGAAAATGGTAAGGAATTCAAGGTTCGTTTTTTTTAAAAGGACATGGCAGATATGTATTCTGCAATTGGTTTACATCAGGGGTCCCCAAACTTGGCAACTTTAAGACTTGTGGACTTCAACTCCCAGCTGGGGAATTCTTATTTTTTAAAGACTGCTTTATTATTGTTCTAGACAACTTAACAAAATGAAGAAGCTTTTTAAAACAAATGCTTGATCTGAAGAGGCCCAGTGCTTTTGTATCTTCTTTTAAATAGCAGAGAATGTATACTTCCAGAAAGCCACATAAAATTTAAAGATCTGTAAAAGTATAATCTGAAATGTAATAGTGTCCTGTTCAGTAAATTTCCTGACAGTTAGGACAATTAGAACTGAAGTTAGAACTGAAATGGTGTAGGGTTCCTGCCTAAGCAGGGGGTTGGACTAGAAGACCTCCAAGGTCCCTTCCAGCTCTGTTATTATTGGTGGAGTTGGTGTGATTACATTTAAGAACATTTTCTGGCATTATGTACATTTCTCCAATTCTTTGCTATTTCTATGAGTCAGGCACACATGCACAGAAATACACAGCAAACAGTGTATATCATCTGTACTGTTTGCTGTTTGGCAAATTGCTGGGAGGCAGAGGCCTTTTTTCCTTGTTTTCCTCCCCCAAAACTAAGGTGCGTCTTATACTCCAGTGTGTCTTATACTTATAAGGTATATTATAATATACCTTATAATAAGGTATATTATAATATTTCATTCATTCATTCATTCATTTCCTGCCTTTATTACTTTTACAAATAAGGCAGAGAAGATATCCAATAGACCTTCCTTCTCCTATTTACCGCACAAAAACAACTCTGTGAAATGAGTTGGGTTGAGAGAGAGTGATTGGCCCAAGATTGGCTTTCATGGCTTAAGGCAGAACCTGAACTCACGGTCTCGTTTTCTACCTGGTGCTTTAACCACTAAACCAGTGATGGCGAACCTTTTTTTCCTCGGGTGCCGAAAGTACATGCGCGCGGGCTATCGCACATGTGCGAGTGCCCACACCCATAATTCAATGCCTCCCCCATCCCCCTGGAGGCCCTCTGGAGGCCGGAAATGGCCTGTTTCCCAACTTCTGGTGGGCCCGGTAGGCCCATTTTTTGCCCTCCCCAGGTTCCAGAGGCTTCCATGGAGCCTGGGGAGGGCAAAAACGCCCTCCCCCATTCTCCGGAGGCCCTCCGGAAGCCGAAAACGCCCTCCCAGAGCGTCTGTGCGAGCCAAAATCAGCTGGTCACCATGCACATGCGCACTGGAGCTGAGCTAGGCAACGGCTTGCGTGCCGGCAGATATGGCTCCGCGTGCCACCTGTGGCACGCGTGCCATAGGTTCGCCATCACGGCACTAGACCAAAGTGATTCTCTTTTAGAGCTCTGTTTAGACTTTTGCTGCTAATTGGATCGGAGAAGGCTTTGCTTATTTGATTTCCCTATTGTTAAAAAATGGGTTATTAGATTATGAGTTTTATATTTGTTAATTAAGAGGAGATAAAGAGATTATGAAATTGTTCATACGTTGTGATGTTGGTGGAAAGATCCTTTCTGGGGAGGGTGTTCTTTTTATTTGTTTATTTATTTGCTTTCTTGCAATCTTTTTTTCTTTTCTTTTCTCTTTGTTTTTCATTTGTATGACCTTTTATTGTTGTATCTAAAACAAAGAAAGCCACCCCCATATCCAAAGCAAGCAACAACAAAAAACATCACTCATGAATGACGGACAGAAGCTGACAGCCCTTAATATGTGGTATACATCAAAGCTCCTAGCAGAATTGCCCATCGGAGATCTTCGTTTAAAACATCATATAAATTACAGTATTGCTTGTCAAATGAAGGAGAACGCTGGATGTCATCCTGCATAAAAATGGCAGACCTCTGTCATCCCAACAGCTGGCAAATTGCTCTACTCACCAAATACAAACTCCTCTTGCTCCATTTCTTCCTTCAGTCCCTTGTAACGTTCCTTCGCTCTCTCTAGCTTTTGGATATTTTTGGCATTCAGAGTTGACCATTCATTGAGCAGCCCTTTCAGGCGGTCTCTTTCAGCTGTTAGCGATTGAATTTCTTCTGCAAGATCTTTAGCAGTACAGAAATTACCTCCTGTGCATTCAACAGATGAGATTAGAAAGAGTTAAAGACAGGGAAGAAACAAAACCTTGACTTTTTAAAATAGCCCGTAACAAAAACTAAAAAGCTAACCATTTGTATAGCACAGGGGTCCCCAAACTTGGCAACTTTTAAGACTTGGAGAATTCTGGGAGTTGAAGTCCACAAGTCTTAAAGTTGCCAAGTTTGAAGACCTCTGGTATAAGCACATACAAGCTGAGCAATGAGCATATATTCAATGTATTCATTCTTGTTTTTATTTTCTCAAAGTGGTTGATAATCAATTAAAATATAAATATAAACAGTTGTTATTATGGTTGGTTGCACAATCAGCTAGATGTTTAACCTATTTGGGCATTTTTATTTACCTATCAAGTCCTTCCCAAGGATCTGGGATCAGCAAATATTCTTGTCTGATGGTGTTAAAGGAAGGACCTGTTCAACTGCAATGCATCATTGTTTGATTCAAATACATTATAAAAGCACATACTGTACTAACATGTTGACTCACGAAACTGGGGAAATTCAGAATACAACCTCTTCATATTAGGAAGGATTATGCCATGATAAGAGAATCCAAATTGAGGTCTAAATCATAATGGGGGTCACTCCCTCCATTTATCTTTCTCTGTCCCACTTAATCTCACTCTCTCTCTCTGCCAATGCCACCAGGCAAAAGTCAGGCATGAAAGACCGGGGTCCACACATAAAGGTCCCAATTAAAATAATTTCTTGATAAACAGCCTATGCATAGGAATCTTCTCAGCTAACAGTAAGCGCTTGCTTGGAGATAGTGGGATCAGGTGATACAATTATCCAGTTAAAAGATTCCAATATACTCATATTTCATCTCAAAAATGATCAAATATGCAGATCATATTACTAAATTCCATTTCACAATTCTATATGGAGAATATGCTGATGGACCTCAATGTATACAGACCTAATCTAGTAATAATCTATTACTGGATTACTAGATTCCCAGGTTTAATCCTTTATTTGGTCATGGAAATTGCTTGAGAGCATTTAAGAAGTTACTATCTCTCACTCTGAGCTATCTTAAAGCACTACTGTGCTCAGGAGCACAGGCAGAGTTTTGGTATTTGCCACCTTCAGTTCCTGGAAGAAAGATGGATGCATGTAATGATGCATGTAATGATTAATAAGTCTTTTTGATTGATTGATTGATTGATTGATTGATTGATTGATTGATTGATTGATTGATTGACTGATTGAGTACCATGAAACTGTTTTTGATTCCTAACAACCACATAGATACATATTGTCTCCACGACAATCTATCTCTAACCTGTAATACAATGATAACACAATATTTAAAATAATAAATAAATAATCTTAATAAATTAGCAGCACAGTGGCTCACATGGTTAGGACTGGCTTAACAAGGAACAAATCTGCATTCGGGACCCAAGTGCTGCCATAGGGCAGGGTGAGCTGCTATCCTTTGCTCCAGCTCCTGAAAGGAGCCTCCAACTGGGCATCCTCCGAGCAACAGTGATGACACCAGCTAATACTTTCAACCCGGAAGCACCTCGATCAGGGGTGGGTTCCTACCGGTGCGGACCAGTACGTGCACACCGGTAGCAGCCCGCTGGTGACGTAATCCTGTCTGTGCCAGTCCGTGGGCTTGGATGGCTTCTCCTCGTCCTCTGCTTTGAAAAAAAGTCCTCCCGCCTGCCCCCGGGTTAATACTGACCTTTATTTCTTCGTCCGAAGCACAGCTAAGCAGCTCCTCAGCTGTGTTTTGGGCTTAAACCTCCTTCTGAGCATGCGCAGAAATAAAATCGCGGAAGTAGATGTGCGCGCATGCGCGAGCAGAGCAAGCGTGCACACGCGAAACATCGCAATGCGCACCGGTAGCAAAGATAACTGGAACCCACCCCTGACCTCAATGCTTCCGACATGAGTCTGATCTGATCTTAATAAATCAATGCATAATTTTATTTTTAATAATGATTTAATAATAAATAATTCATTCATTGAAATAACAGTAAATGCAACACAATAAATCTTGGCTGCCATAGTATCTTATCAGGGATGCCAGATATTGCACTGCAATAACATTTGGACAGCCGTGGCACAACCCTTCTAAGCTGGACTTAATTTTTCTTAACCAAGAAAATCTGTTGCCATCTACTGCTGCATTTATTCCTTCATTATTTCAAAATCAAAATTCTGTAATTAGAAGTCGCTCTATTTTGTTTTGAAAGGTCAGGGAGAAGATACTCTCCTCATTATTAAAGTTTTATGCTTACTGAATGATTATTAATTCCCAGAAGGAAACTTAATATCAAGACTTGAAGCGGCTGATGAAATACGCCCCATATCCCAGTTAATAATTTATAAGCATTTCTGCCTCTAATATATGCTCTGGAGACAAATCTGCCCTTGTTTGCTTTTCTTATTATTTTATTTTATGGCAGCAAGAAATGTGACTTCAATTCTGAGGTGAAATATCAAAAACTCATCAAGAAATTATCATGTCACTCTCTTAAAGGACCAGCAGTGAACTCCTGACCTCAATCACAGTAACAAAAATTGGCACTTTTTAAAAACCACACAAGGATTCTTTTTTCTAAACATATCTGCATAAATCTGCCCCAGTGATAGAAAACACCGAATAAGGGATTCTAATCTTACTTGTTTTAAAAGACTAAGTAAACATTCTTCTGGGAAACAGTTAATAGAATTTAATTAATGCAATTCTTTATTTTTCTTGACAGATTTATACTTCATTGAAACCACACTTTGTAATGGTTTCATCGCTAGACTTTCTGGTTTCATCACCTCCATATACTTGTCAGGTCTTATTAAGCAAGCATCCAAGCCTTTCCAACACTTGAAATGCAAATGGCTCCCTGAAAAGCTGAGCGGGGGGAGGGGAGAAGAGTTGATGGCGCTCAGAATGAGTTTATTCACTCGTTGAGAATCAGATGGCAAGTTTAGCAAATTATGGTTGGTCACACACTCAGCATAATGTTAAGATTGGATTTCGTATTTTTATCCACATATTGAGTCCTTCCTAAGGATCTGGGACAGGAAGATGTTGTTTGATGGTGTTAAAGGTATCAGGATGAAATATGCTCTTCAATGAAAGCTGCCTTTGCAATTGATAGATGGTAGTTTTTTCAGTGCCAATGCAGGGGTGGGTTCCTCCCGGTTCGGACCAGATCGCCCAAACCGGTAGCAACCTGCTGGTGATGTCATGATGACATCACTGATCTGGTTTGGTCGGTGCCGGTCTGTGGGCGCCACCATCTTTCTTTGGGAATTTTTGGTGAATTTTTCCGTGTTTGGATGGCTTCTCCTCTTCCGTGGCTTGAAAAAGAGCCCTCCCGCCCGCCCGCGGGTTAATACTGACTTTTATTTCTTCACCCGAAGCACAGCTGATGAGCTCCTCAGCTGTGTTTCAGGCTGAATCCTGCTACTGAGTATGCGCGGAAGTGAAAATGCATGGGGGGAACACGTGCGCGATGCGAACCGGTGGCGAAGGTAAATGGAACCCACCCCTGTGCCATTGGTATTCAAGTTATGTTCCAATTCTTTGGGAATTGTACCCAAGACATCTATTACTATTGGTACTGTCTTTACTTCCTATTTCCATAGCCATTCTACCTCTGTTTGCAGGTCTTTGTATTTTGTAACTTTCTCCAGTTCTATTCTGCTGTCTCCAAGTATTGCAACATCCACTATTCATACTTTTTTATCTTTCTTATCAACAGATATTAATATGTTAGGTATCAGTTGCCTGCTTGAATTCTAAAGTTCCAGAGCACTTAAGAGTCTTCATTTTCTATTACTTTATCTGTTTTGTGGTCCTACCACTTCTTGCTTGCAGGCAAATGGTATTTCTTGCTGATATTCCAATGCATTATTGTTGCTACTTTGTCATGCTGTTGTTTGTAGTCAGTCTGTGTTCAGGCAGAGAATATTAATACTATTTTTGCTTTCTTTTGCCACAGTCATTGTACTTCTATTTCTACTTACAGATTTTTATATTTTGTCATTTTCTCTGATTCTTCCTCATCTGTTCTGCTATGTCCAAGTGCTACAAAGTTCACTATCCTGAGGGTTTTTTTGGTCTTTCTTAACAACAATTATTAAGTCTGAGATGTTATGTTATTATTATTTCTAAAAGCCAACTGAATTAGTTTTTTCTGAAATAATGCTGTTGCATTTTAGTGGAACAAATAAAATATTGTTTTTTGGAATTTCCACTAGACTTGGTATGTTAAGAATTAAGTAGCATTGGCCTAACCCAGGGGCTCTGGAGCCACATGTGGCTCTTTCATCCCTCTGCTGCGGCTCCCTGTCGCTCAAAATATGAGTCACAACCACCAATATGTGATAACCCATTGGCACGCGATTTATTTAGCTTTTCAACACCCGGTAGGCCAACCATGGATAAATCCAACAAAAGAAAAGTTTCAGAAGAAAACACATTTAATTCAACTACATATGCTAGTTCTGTGGCCGCTCAGGAAATAGAAGGGTTTTGTGGCTCCCGGTGTTTTCTTTTCTGTGGGAAACGTTCCAAATGGCTCTTTGAGTGTTTAAGGTTGCCAACCCCTGGCCTAACCCAATGCTAGCACAGTGACTGAGTCCCTGGTTTGGGAAGGATATAAATGCTCGTATCCTTCCTTGTTCCTCTTTTGACTTCTTTGCTCCCAGTAATTCTGAGGACACATATCTCTAAAAGCAAATTCTGAGCCTGGCTAGTAGGAAAACTCCCAACTAACAAAGGGAATTTCTAAGAGGAAAAGTGACTTGGACACCTTTCAATCCCATTTTAGTCAGTGTGTCTTTGAGTTAAGATGTGCTATAATGGATATGTCTGTCTTTAAACAGATATTATAAAGAGGGGCTAGTTAAGAGGGTTTTTTGAATATATGTATTTATTTAATAAATTTATAAGCCACCTCAGTCAAAGGTGAAACCTATCTAAGGTGATGTGTAACCAATTAATAAACACATTTTAAAATCAAATGCATACCAAATAAACTGTGAGATTACCAAAACTACATTAAAAACCGTAAATGTAAAGGCTACAGATAAAAGAGAGAGAGAGAGAGAGAGAGAGAGAGAGAGAGAGAGAGAGAGAGAGAGAGAGAGAGAGAGAGAGAGAGAGAGAGAGAGAGAGAGAGAGAGAGAGAGGTAAACTGACAAATCTTCTGAAGGTGAATTATATTTTTATTGCAATAGTAGTATTTACGATCTAAAGAAGGAGAAACTGCAACTCTTCTGTTCCACAGAGAAGTGCAATTTAAATCAGATACATCGTAATCCTTGCATCTTTTATTTTCATTTACAAAAAAAAAAAAAGCCCACGGTGACTTAAAGAACTTGTTCCTGACTTCTTTAAGAATTTTAGTTCTGGTGAAGGATTCTCTGTCATGAAACATTTTGGCATCTTTCCATTTCATCAATAATTACCTGATGCAGCAAGCCTTTTCGTTTCAAGAAGAGCTGGCAGTTGAATCTCAATGTGTCTCACTTTTTTCCTTAACGTAGTGCAGAGCTTCTGACTAGTACATACCTATATGGAGAGAGGCAACTTTGATATGGATTTCATTCATATAAAAGTATAAGGAAATACAAAGGCATGTCAGGTTGTCTTGGTTACAAGACACGTATCATTTCAATATGACAATCAAGAGGAATAGAAAAAAATGTGCAACTTTGCTGCAGATCGGTTACCCCACAGTGGGTACAGCTTTCCAACATAAACAGCACTTCTATTAGCAACAGGCAAAGCAGAGAAAAAATGATCACAAAGAAAAGCAGAGGAGCAGATATTGTGGGATCATATTTCAAACAAAAGGCCAAAACTGGCAAATCACCGCAAACGTCTGAACTTTCTGCAAATATCTTGTTCAGTAACCACTGAATGGAAAGTGTTGCACTTCAGAGCCAAAGTCAAAAAGGCGCTTCAGAAAAGCCATTGATGTGCTCCAAGCAATACCTCAATTTCAGATGCATAATTTCCTAAAAATTATATGTAGTTTCTATGTGTAGAAATCACATAGTTACTATGCAAGTCAGAAAGCCTTTTCAGAAGGCCCTTTCAGGTACACATCTAATCCTGCTCCTATAGGCATGAATTCAAATCACGCGGCATCCCTGTTTTTTGAAAATCAAAATAAATAAAAGACTTGAACCAGATGAACAGCTTCAGCCTATTCTTTCCTTTCATGGCATGAAGGAACTACTGGAATAGTGTCTGGTTCCAAGACATACTGGGCAAAACTATGACAGCTTATAGTTCTTAAAATAGAGTCCATATTTCACATTAGTGCAAATCTTTGTTGATCAAGAAGGCAGCTAAATTCAGATAGCCCCGAGGAAGTAGTATAAAGTGCTTTTGTAGTTAAAAATAACTACAAGTGGCTCAGTGCTTATCAGTTTTAAATTAAAATGCAGCCACCCAAAATAAGACAAGGAGTAATATCGGAATTACAGACTTGATAGAATAAATGGCATTTCAAAAGAAGAACAAGATTGTGGCTCTCTCTATCCCAGAGTGCTATGTTCTTAACACGGGGCTTGTGACAAAGAAAGTGTACTTCTGAATCCTCACTCCTTTCCATTCATGAAGGGTGAAGAACCTCAGCAGGCTGTCTCAGATCAAGATGAGACCAGCAAGGAGAGAAAGTTCAAGTGCCAAGGAATGTGGGTTTTCACAGGTTAAAACCAGAATCTTGGACTGGACCTGAAATCTGGCTGACAATCAACGCAATGACCCAAGGGCATGTATAATGTACTAGACTTTTCCCATTAGTAGATGTGTGGTTGCATTTTGTTATCAATTGCAGCTTACTCAATCGTTTTCAAGGGCAGCCCAATGTAAAACAGGTTGCAGTAATTTAAATTCAAGATCACCAAATTTGATATTCAAAAATAAGAATCTGCTAGGCCTTGCTTAAGGCAGATTGGTGTCTTTCACTAATGTACTGTAACTCACTGACTCATTAGTATTGGGGAAAATACAGAGCCCACTGTAACAACATTGCAAAAAAAGCATTAAGAGTTGTTAACCTAATCTTGCGTAGCTTCTTCTCTGGTAATATTGTACTGCTAACTAGAGCATACAAAACATTTGCTAGACCAGTTCTCGAATACAGCTCATCTGTCTGGAACCCGCACTGCATATCGGACATTAATACAATCGCGAGAGTCCAGAAATATTTCACGAGAAGAGTCCTCTACTCCTCTACTCGCAACAGAATACCTTATGCCACCAGACTTGAAATTTTGGGCTTAGACAATTTAGAACTACGCCACCTTCGGTCTGACCTAAGCGTAGTACATAAAATCATCTGCAACAATGTCCTACCTGTCAATGACTACTTCAGCTTCAACCACAACAATATACCAGCACACAATAGATACAAACTTAAGGTAAACCGCACCAAACTCAATTGCAGGAACTATGACTTCAGCAACAGAGTGGTCAATGCCTGGAATGCACTACCTGACTCTGTGGTTTCTTCCCCAAACCCCCAAAATGTTAACCTTAGACTATCTACTGTTGACCTCACCCCATTCCTAAGAGGTCTGTAAGGGGCGTACATAAGCGCACCAACGTGCCTACCATCCCTGTCCTAATGTCTCATTTTATTCGTATCCATTTCATGTATTAATAACCATGTTTATACCTATATCTGTTATCTAATACATGCTTGACAAAATAAATAAATAAATACTTACTTCAGCAGCCGTTTCTGTCATAGATATGTTAAGGGACTGTATTTTTTCTTGAAGCCTAGAAATAACAATTTAGTATTAAAATCTGATATCATTTGTTAATCCATCAGACACATATTCAAAAGCACCACCAACTTCAGCTAAACTTATTAAAACATAACAAATGCATCTGATTACCCACAACCTTAAAAACTTGACATTATTGACAATGTTCTTATTTTGGTCACTGCAGATCTGGCTACTTTCTGGTAGAGCAAGTGTAACATGCAGGCCCTCAGACCATACAGATTGCAAGATTCAGAGTCAGAAGCTGATGAACCAGATACCTGTGCAGCCTTCACACACGTCCATAGCCACAAAGCCCCCAACAAGACACTCTTGATCATGAGTTTCTGCTGCCTCAGGAACCCAATCAGTGGTGATCAAGTTATGGCTTATCAGCTGATTGATGGGCTGGTAGAGTTAAGACTATTTTGTTTCTTGTCATTAACATCAGCAAAAAAAATGGGGATGACTTTCTTGTTAGTCAGGCTGATCACATTGTCAACAGGAAAAGTCTCCCCAGTAATAAGAGTTGCGCTTTTTCTGATCAAGTGATATGGCAGCCCTTTGGTTGCAGCTTGCCTACAAAGAAGGTAGCCTTGCAAGGTACTTCAAGCAAGAAGCACACTAAGAAATATTAGCTCTAACTTTATTATAAGGTTGTACTACTCTAACAGAACCTTGCAAGTCTGTCTCCCCTCTTGCTTCTATAATCCAAGAAGCCAATTTGGTCTAGTGCCGTGATGGCGAACCTATGGCATGCGCGCCACAAGTGGCACGCAGAGCCATATCTGAGGACACGCGAGGCGCTGCCCTATGTCAGCTCCAGCGTGCATGTGCATATTGGCCAGCTGATTTTTGGCCTTCCGGAGGGCAGGGAGGAGGCCGTTTTCACCCTTCCCAGGATTCAGGAAAGCCTCCTTTCCTGAAGCCTGAGTAGGGCGAAAAACAGCCCAACGGGCCTACCGGAAGTTCATTTCCGAACTTCCTGTAGGCACATTGGGGCCGGTTTTCGCCATCCAAAGGCTCCGAAGGCTTTCCTGAAGCCTGGGGAGGGCAAAAAATGGCACAACGGGCCTACTGGAAGTCTGGAGGCTTCAGTGAGGTCTGTGCGCATGCGCGTGGGGGGGGCAGTGCCAGGGGGGTGTTGTATGCGCATGCGTGGGGGGAGGGCAATAGCAATAGCACTTTACTTATATACCGCTTCATAGTGCTTTACAGCCCTCTCTAAGCGGTTTACAGAGTTCAGCATATTGCCCCCAACAATCTGGGTCCTCATTTTACCCACCTCGGAAGGATGGAAGGCTGAGTCAACCTTGAGCCGGTGAGATTTGAACAGCTGAACTGCTGAACTAGCAGTCAGCCTGCAGTGGCAGCATTTAACCACTGCACCACTTCAGCTCTGTAGGGCATTGCATTATGGGTGTGGGCACATGCGCATGCGCTATTGCGCTGGCGCGCATGCCCTTTTGGCATTCAAGCAAAAAAAGGTTCACCATCACTGGTCTAGTGGTTAAGTCACTAGGCTAGAAAATGGGAGACCATGAATTCAAATCCCACCTTAGTCATGAAAGCCAACTGGGTGACTTTGGGCCAGTCACACTGTCTCAGCCCAACTCACCACGCAGGGTTGCTGTTGTTATTGTTGTTGTTGTTGTGAGGGAAAACAGGAGGAAGAAAATGTGCTGTAGATATTCATCGCCTTTAGTTATTTATAAAAATAATAAAAGAGAGATACAAAGAAAGAAAGAAACTAGGGAGGGACCCTTCTGAAATATTTGCCATGTGTACATTCCTTCTGTGGGCTCAGCCGCCTCTTAGCTGACTATTGTCTAGTCTGTGGTTCTTTCTCCTGCTTCCCAAGGTCAATCCATCACCATTACAGATAGAAAATCATTTGATAACCTCTTCTGCTGTTTCAAGCTCTTTAAAGGAAAATGAGGATAAAAAGATAATAACAACCAAAGCCTTGGCACAGTAAGGGGCAAATCTAGAAAACAGCAATTTTCTGATCCCTGATCACAGGCTAGTATATGATCCTGTCCTTCCTAATTTTCCCCCAACATAGAGCCACTAAAAATCATATCAACCAACTTCCAAATAATATCGTGGAGAAATAACACCCGGGGGGGTTGGAGGAAAAGAAAGCAAAAGTGTAGGAAACATCGTACGTCTTTTTCCTCCTACCCACACTCACCGTCAGTGTAGATGACCAGCCTGAGCCCAAGGGAGGGGTCAAACACATCATCAGCTTCAAGTCCCTTCATGCCCCCAAGAAATCTAAGTGCAGCCCACCTTGAATTCTATTGACTTTTATCTACCACCAATTTGCTTGGACTGTTACTGGTAGTAGTTCAGATTTTTGTAGAGAGCTTAACTTGCAATAAACCTTTATATTCATTTGAACTGCCTGGATTTCCTGATTTCCTTGGCACTTGACAGTCCGGCTTTTTTAGAGTTGCTCCCAAATAAAAACGATACTTTTCCATGCACAAGTTCTCCTTAACAAGATTTATTGAGATGAATAGAATGAGGGTATAAGGATTCCAGCAACCTCTGCAAACCTGGATGAACTCATAGATACTGTAACATCATATGTCAGCTTCTGTGAAGACTTATGTGTACCAACCAGGAACTTGCAAATATACAGCAACAATAATCCTTGGTTCACAGCTAAACTTGAGCAGCTATGTCGTTCCAAAGAGGAAGCCTACAGAAAAGGTGATAGAATGCTGTACAATCAGGCCAGAAATGTATTAACAAGGGAGATCAGAGCAGCAAAAAGAAGCTACTCTGAAAAGCTAAGGAATCAGTTCTCAACAAATGAACCAGCAAACATGTGGAAAACTCTTAAAAACATCACCGGTTACGGCAAACCTCCTTCCCAAGCTGAAGGAAATCAGCAACTGGCAGATGACCTGAACATGTTCTACTGCAGGTTTGAAAGGAAACTACAGCCACCTATCTCCACAACCTCCATCCCAGACACACCAACAACAGCCAAACCTCCTACAACTGACCCCATCACAACCCCTGGTGATCACAGAAAAGGAAGTACAAGATCTATTTCACAGACAAGATAACTCCTTATTGCTTAAAAGTCTGTGCTGACCAATTGGCCCCCATCTTCACCCAAATCTTCAACAAATCACTAGAGATATGCCATGTTCCTTCTTACTTCAAATGCTCCACTATCATCCCAGTGCCAAAGAACCCCTCCATCAAGGAACTGACTGACTACAGACCAGTTGCTCTAACATCTGTAGTTATGAAAACCTTTGAAAGGCTAGTGATGTCCCACTTGAAAACCATCACGGATCCACTGTTAGACCCCCTGCAATTTGCATACCGAGCAAATAGACTGACAGATGATGCTGTTAATATGGCTCTGCACTACATCCTACAACATCTTGAATCTTCAAAGACCTATGCAAGGGTCCTCTTTGTAGACTTTATTTCAGCATTCAATACCATCATACCGGACATTCTTCTAACTAAACTAAATCAGCTAGCAGTACCTGAACACACTTGTAAGTGGATCACAAGCTTCCTAACAGACAGGAAGCAGCAGGTGAAGCTTGGTAAAATCACATCAGATACCTGTACAATTAGCTGTACAGCCCAAGGCTGTGTGCTCTCACCACTTCTCTTCTCTCTATATACCAATGACTGCATCTCAAACGATCCATCTGTTAAACTACTAAAGTTTGCAGATGATACAACAGTGATTGGTCTCATTCGAAACAACGATGAAACCGCATACAGACGGGAGGTTGAACAACTAGCCTCGTGGTGCGACTGGAACAATCTGGAACTAAACACACTCAAAACCGTAGAAATGGTGATAGACTTTAGGAGAAACCCTCCCATTCTACCACCTCTTACAATACTAGATAACACAGTATCAACAGTAGAGACCTTCAAATTTCTAGGTTCTATCATATCTCAAGACCTAAAATGGTTACCCAACATCAAAAACGTCATAAAAAAGCACAACAAAGAATGTTCTTTCTGCGCCAACTCAGGAAGCTCAAACTGCCCAAGAAGCTGCTGATACAGAGGAATTATTGAGTCTGTCATCTGCACCTCTATAAATGTCTGGTTCGGTTCTGCAACCCAACAGACAGACACAGACTTCAGAGGATAATCAGAACTGCAGAAAAAACAATTACTGCCAACCTGCCTTCCACTGAGGACCTGTATACTGCATGTGTCAAAAAGAGGGCCGTGAAAATATTTACTGACCCTTCGCATCCTGGACATAAACTGTTTCAACTCCTACCCTCAAAACAACGCTATAGAGCACTGCACACCAAGACAACTAGATACAAGAACAGTTTTTTTCCTGAATGCCATCACTTTGCTAAACAAATAATTCCCTCACCACTGTCAAACTATTCACTAAGGCTGCATTACTATTACTATCAGTCTTCTCATCGTTCCTATCACCCATTCCCATTTATGACTGTAACTTGTTACTTGTATCCTTACGATTTATACTAATATTGATTGTTTCCTGATTGCTTATTTGTACCCTATGACAATCATTAAGTGTTGTACCTCATGATTCTTGACAAATGTATCTTTTCTTTTTTGTACACTGAGAGCATATGCACCAAAGACAAATTCCTTGTGTGTCCAATCACACTTGGCCAATAAAGAATTCTATTCTATCTTCTATCTAAATTATTTTCAATTTAGAATTAATATATTCCCCTTAATTTATTAATATATTATGATAGAAACTTTTGGATTTTGTTTTAAGCCTTCCAATAATCCAGCAAAGAGGCTTTCTGCATAGTGGTAAAAGGGATGCTTGTCATTGGCTGTTTGCAGCAAGTTGCTTGAAATTTTTATCAATCTGGAAACCAATTATTCCATACAGCATACTAAATAAAGCAACTATAAGCTATTGGGAAATGGGAAAAGACTGATGGGGATTGAAAAAAGGACTGGGCTTTACTTATCAAGGAACTCCAAAATGAGAATGAAGACTCTTGGCTCTACCAAAGGCTTGAAATCTTTTGCCAAATGTCATTAAAAGGCATGACCTTCAAAACAGATCTAATCCAACTCCTTTGAAAGAGGACAAATTCAATACTCCAGGGGATTTCTCTCTGCTGAAAGTTACATCAGTGAAAAGTATATAGCAAAATTCTATTAAGAGTGAAATGGTTTCTTTGCCCTTCAGCATCATAACATGTATCCATCAGGGCATCCAATAATTCCTTAGCGCTTGCAGTTTCTACCTGTGAATTTTTCTCTATATTTTCTCATGTTTTAACAAGCAAACTGTTTAACTATAATATCATTTGGTTTATTTTGTACTTTACTGGTTAAACAGCAATGAAAAAAAGCTTATTGGATAAATTGTATCTTGTGAATAAGCAGAAAACACCCTGGATTCAATATTGGAATAGTCACTTTTGCTACCAATTACTACTATATAACTTAAGGAATAGCTTTTTAAGGTATTGCTGTTGTTGCTATAGTACCGTGATGGCGAACCTATGGCGTGCCCTCACTGCGGGCACGCCAGCCGTCACCCCAGCCCAGCTCCACCGCGCATGCACGCACGCCTCCCGCTGGCCAGCTGGTCTTTGGGTCTCTGCCGCGGATGCATGGGGGATGGGGCGCATGTGCGGGGGGGGTCACTCACATTGCAGTTTGGGGTTTTGCGTGCATGCGTACACCCTCCCGTGTCCCATTTTGGGCCTGGAAGGCCTCCTGCACCAACCTGGAAGCCAAAATGGGGCACCAGGGTGCCGCGCGAGACCACGCCGTGCCCTGTTTTGGGCTTGGAAAGCCTCCTGCACCAACCTGGAAGCCAAAACAGGGGATGGGGATGTCGCGCAAGGCCCCCCCCGCACCCCATTTTGGGCCTGAAAAGCCTACTGCACCAACCTGAAGCCAAAATTGGGTGAGGGTCAGGGCGCATACGCAGGGGACACGTGCACATGCACGGGGGTGGGGCACCTGCATGGGGGGCGCTCACATTGCATTTTTGGGGTTCGCACACGCACAAGCATTCACACGCGCTTGCGCTTTGGGCACTCGGCACCAAAAAGATTAGCCATCACTGCTATAGTAGATAAACCCTTCTCAGATGCTGTTTAGAAGAACCATGAAGACCTAGGTATTCACCCAGGCTTTGGGCAAGCAACAATTTGATCCTTGGCTTCACTGTGCTTGCCATCTTTTATCTTCATCTTTTATTGATTTTATTGTAATGCCTTTCTTTGCTTTTGAAAGCCACCCAGAGTCATTGAGAGTTGGGCAGCATACAAGTCCAATACATTATTAAATTAAATAATGCATTATGATGATGATGATGAATATCATTTTGACTCTATGAAGAGATGAAGTGAAACGTAATAAAAATGTATTTGGGTTCCTAAATTTAAGCAAGGTTCTGTGAATCAATGAAAGTTGGACCATAAGGAAGGCTGAGCGCCAAAGAATTGAGGCCTTTGAACTATGGTGCTGGAGAAAACTCCTGCGAATCCCCTGGACTGCAAGGCAATCAAACCGGTCAGTCCTAGAGGAGATCAGCCCTGACTGCTCTTTAGAAGGCCAGATCCTGAAGATGAAACTCCAATACTTTGGCCACCAAATGAGAAGGAAGGTCTCACTGGAGAAGAGCCTAATGCTGGGAAAGATTGAGGGCAAAAGAAGAAGGGGACGACAGAGAATGAGGTGGCTGGCTGAAGTCACTGAAGCAGTCAGCGTGAGCTTAAATGGACTCCAGAGGATGGTAGAGAACAAGAAGGCTTGAAGAAACGTTGTCCATGGGGTGGCGATGGGTCAGACACGACTTCGCAACTAACAACAAGAGATGAAAAGATACTGTATTCCATGTTTCAGACTTCAGTAATCACATGAGCATGTTAAAAGATGCTGAGAGCACAAGAAATATCTCTTGGGGACTTCAATGTGAAGCATTCATATTGCTCCCAGGAATATGGGCTCTGTACTCATTTGACTCCAGACTTTGTTAGGCAATTGAAGCCATGTACTTCCTCCCGCCTTTCAGGAGGAAAAACACATGGAATTTTCCCCTTGAAGCATTGGACTTCTCTCACTTATTGGGTGAATCTGCTCCTGTCCTAACAAAATAAGCTGCTTTGTATCTCACTAGCTCCTCACTACTTAATTGATCAGTACAAGGAGTAGCTTAGTGGTTTAGCATCCCTTTGCAAGCACTACTTTTTTTTTTTTGCGATGCACCATATAAAAGCACTGAATGTCAAAGAGGCATGGGGAACTAGGGGAAAACTATCTGTCATGTTCTTCTACAGGTTGCATGGATCAACTGATGTGGCATATCAAGTAACAGTGAGAACATCACTGCTGGGTTTTAAATTGTTTCACGGGATTTTAAGTGTGCAAATGACAGCTTATGGAAATAGCCTTTGAATCCCCAGGACATAATTACCAAGACATTTCTGATATGAAGTGTAAAAGGGTTCAAAATAAAATTAAAAGTGCAAATAATAGTTTGCATATTATTCTTTTAATCAAATCTATAGGTATCATTGATTGTAAGAGCCTTTTCTCTTACTCTTGTTCGGAGCTGGATGGTTTTCTCTAGAAAATTTGTCCAGATCTAAATAGTTGTGGCTATTAAATTAATACACGATTTGCAGAGAATATTTTTCTTAGGCCTTGTGCATATTGTGCTGTTTGAAGATTATCAGTTTCCTATGGGAAGTATCCATGTTGGTCTAGTTATTTCACAGTGTGATAAATCAGGTATGCAAGTCATGTATCAAAGTCATTAAATCCAACTAAAAATAGAGCATCCAACAATTGAACAAATGGAGCTAAGGGGGGCAGGGGGCTTAAAGAAACTTAATAGTGTACCACTTGATGGAGAATGCAGTGGCTTCAAAGGAAAAGCAGAACAGTCAACATTACTGTGCTTCAACATGAATTAGCAAAAAAACAGAAATAAGCACATCTCAAGGACAAGTTAATAGAAAAGACAACAGCAAAGCTCTATTAAACCAAAGAGAGAGATGACAGCAAGCGATCAAGGAAAACAATTGCCAAAGAGCTCCTGCAGAAAAAGAAAGCTACAAAAATCGAATACAGCTCTAACTAGCTGTCCCAAATGTCACCTGAATATTCCAAACATATAAATGACCAAGCAATGTTTGGATTAGAAGTATCACTGCCAATCTAGCAGTATGGAGAAGACATTATTTTCTTGTTTGGAGCTTATTACCCTCCAAAACATGAAACCTAAGGCATAAAAAATATAACTCAAAGTGTTTGGATGGGCCAGACATCATATCTCCATACACTTCAGGTACCAAATCTACATACAATGTATGAAATTGGAATAAAAAGGAGGTTGTGGGAAGGGCTCCAATAGAATTTCATTTCAGATTTTCAGATGTTTCTAGCAGGTCTACCAGATTCTGTAGCAGCTTTGCTCCCTATACCATCCGTCTGGTAAACTCACAAGATTTGGAGTTTTTTGCCATGTACACTTATACATCCAAACCAGACTGTGTTATTTCTCTGTGTCATATAATACTGTATATGTGGGTATGTACTTTATTAATAAATTAATTAATTAATTCATTCATTCATTCGTTTATATTTTTGACATGTTTATGTAGTGTACACTGGAGGTGGTGACCCTTTGAGAGCTGTATTTAACGAAATTTCATTTTAATGTATGCCAATTAGTGTACATTTAAAGTGACAATAAAATTATTCGAAGTCTACTTGAAGTCTCTAAGTCTATAATATTTGTTTATTGAATTTCTTTGTGCTCATTCTGTAACTCTGGACAGTTTCACCAGGTGCTTTGTGTGTGCAGCACAATTAGGGGGAAAGTGAAGTAACAATGCCTTCCTCCATACACATAATATATGGGCCCCTTCAAAATTAAAGCAAATCTTCTCAACCACAAGAAGATTGCACGGTGCAGGAAGCCATGTTAAGATTGCACTCTCATTCCAAAGACATGGAATAATGGATTTATGCTATAGGGAAACAGATTCTAATTGCATGTTTCTTTTAAAAAAACTTTTTTAAAAATGCAAGTAGTCTTCTCTTAACAACAATAATTGCAAATGGAATTTCTATTGCTAAGTAATGAGGTCATAAAATGTGAGGTCAAGTGACTGCATTGCTTAGTGACAGCAATCCTGGCAGTTCCCATTGTCATCATTAAGCAAGAATCAATATCGTTAAGTGAGTACCTCCTTGTAACTTCCTGCTGGTTTCCAGCAAATAAAGTCAATGGAAAAGCCATTCACAAGCAGGCAGTTCGCAAGCAGGCCAGCAGTCAGATAAATGGCTGCTGCAGTACAATGCAAACATGGTGGGGCTTAGGGTGACTGCTGCCAGATGAGGGATGCTATACAGGTGGTTGCCTCTTTGTGATCTCATACTCCATAGCCAGGATCTTTGGGGTGGGAGAGGAGCCACTAGAGTGCAAGCAACTTAAAAGAGCCTCTTGCAACAGTCCCTGCCAGCCTCTCCATTGAATTTGCTTATAGCAATAGCATTTAGACATATACTTCTTCACAGTGCTTTACAGCCCTCTCTAAGCGGTTTACAGAGTCAGCATATTGCCCCCAACAATCTGGGTCCTCATTTTACTGACCTCAGAAGGATGGAAGGTTGAGTCAATCTCAAGCTGGTCAGGATTGAATTGCTGACAGTCGGCAGGATTAGCCTGCAATACTGCATTCTAACCACTGTGCCACCTTTTGGAAAACTGGCAAGGAAAGGTCGCAAATGGCATGACCACAACAGGATGCAAACATCGTAAGTGCAAGCTGGTTGCCAAGCACCCAGATGACAATGATGTGACCACAGGCCTTCTGGGATGGCTGGAATTTTGAGGACCAGTCATAAGTACCACTCATTCAGCTTTGTTTTAATTTTCACTGAATGAGAAGTCATTAACCAAGAGCAGTTCG
Organism: Diadophis punctatus similis; assembly: GCA_023053685.1. Taxonomy (NCBI): domain Eukaryota; kingdom Metazoa; phylum Chordata; class Lepidosauria; order Squamata; family Dipsadidae; genus Diadophis; species Diadophis punctatus. The sequence goes on from JALIGW010000001.1 coordinate 75,827,091, forward strand.
ATGATGGAAACAGTTTCCCAGAAAGGTGGTGGGGAAGTTTTCATTCCATGGGTTCAAGAGAAGACTAGACAGACATTTATCTGGGATAATTTAATCTGGGTTACAATACTGAGCAGGGGATTTGGTTCATTGGCATAACAGTCTCTTCTAACTCTAGAATTCTATTATTCTAATAAATGAATGATGTCATGGGGTGTGGTGTCCACATACAGGTACTGAATGTAAAATAGCAAGTTGTTGTATAAAGTTAAAATGTGGTTAAAAGGAACTGTTTAAGCAAGTAAGTATAGAGCCAAACAGCTTTTAAAATGTATGGTAAGTAGAAAGGGGGAGGTGTTTATCCCAGTGCTCCAAAAGGGAGGGGGGATAGATGACATCATAAGAGACAGCCAATCGGATCATAGATAGCAGGGCCAGGAACTATAAAAGGCCTGGCTGAGAGAGATGTGGAGCTCTCTGTTTTGTATGAACTTCCATGAGGGAAAGATTTAGTGAGAAGTGCTGTGAAGAAAGCTCTGTTATGTGATAAATCCCAGGAGGGAAGGCTTAGTGTGGAGAGCTGAGGAGCTCTGTGTGTGACTTCCAAAAAGGGAAGATTTATAGAGAATTTCTGCCTGAGTTTGACTGTCCAAGAAGAAAGTTGACAGGAGAGAAAAGATAGGCCCTAGGCAGTTCTGTGGGAAGCAGGAGCCAGGGTCAGGGAACAAGATTGATTGATATATATTGAGTAATTTGTAGATAGAGATAAACGGTGAAATGTGCTCTTATCTATAGGCCTAGAAACAAAGAAGAATTGGATTTGCTTAGATTTAGTCAGGAAAGCAAAGAGAGTCTCTGAAGGGAAGAAAAGAAAAAGAAAGAATTAAATAGCTGCTTGTGGCCTTAACAAATTCACTTGACAATTACTGAGAAGTTGTATTTAAATAAACTGTTTACTAGTTTGTTCAAGAAGCGTGTCAACGTCTGTCTATTCCTCACATAAAGCAAATCTTAAACAATCCTGCAGAGCTTAGAGATATTGTAAAAGTAAAAGCAAGCCTCTAAAGAGAGAGAGAAGTGAAACAGGGTGCGACCCTTGGTCAGGGAGATATAAAAAAGAAAATTAAACAAAAATCGCTACCAAGACATATAAAACAATAAACCTGACTGGAAGGGGACGGGTGCATCCTCGCATGGGGCTAGCAGTAAAGGAAACTCAGATCCAAATAAAACATGACATCAATATTACTCTGATACATACAGCAATTTTCTAAGAACTGGGATATAAAATTAAAGATTATGTTTCTTTATATATGTTTCTTCATTAAATGTAGAATAATATAATGAAAAATAAGAGGCAAAGGTATAAAGCAGATTTTCATTAAAAAAAAACAATAATCCACAAAATGAATACCTTTTGACAGATTCTGGAAAATCCAACCTGCATGGAATTTTATGGGAGGCCACCAAAATATCAGCCAAGGCTTTGCCAATTGTTTGCAGTTCTTTGAGTGACACCCAGCTGAGCAAGGTAGACAGTTCATAATCTTGCTCTTGAATATGGTGGTCTTGTTCTTGAATTTCTATCCTTAACTGTTGATCTTTAGCTTCCAGAACAACCAGTTTTGCTCTTAGAACTGCAATTTCTTTCTGCACGGAGATGGAATATACTGTATACTGTCAACATATTTTCCAAAGCATCAGAAGGCAAGACAAGAAATAACCGATGGAAACTAATCAAGGAGAGAAGCAACCTAGAACTAAGGAGAAGCTTGTTAACAGTGAGGACAATTAACCAGTGGGATAGCTTGCCTTGTAGTTGCTTCATCACTGGAGGTTTTTAAGAAAAGACTGGACAGCCACCTACTGTATATGAAGTAGTATAAGGTCTCCTATTTGAACAGGGGGTTGGACTAGAAGACCTCCAAGGTCCCTTCCAGCTCTAGTCTGATTTATTGTATATCTTTATCAAGGAAAAAACTGATCAATGAATAATACAGACTATGTAAGAGAAACTCAAAGCCTTTTCACATATACTTGAGTTATATGACCATATTGTTGTCCTGTATGACTGGAAAGCATTTATAGATCAAGCCAATCAATCAAATCAGCCCACTTCACCTGATGGGCGATTATGTACTGAGACAAAAATCCCATAATCAAATTATGGTTTCAAAATGTCCAGATTCATCACTGAGCCAAGGTGTTCACAAATGATTCAACATCCCTTTAAAAGACCAAAGTTTCACATTTGCTGATTGGTTTAACACCACTGGGTATGGTTAATGTATGCAAAATCCACTAATTTTTATAAGAGTTTCTGTGTGGCCTAGGACTGAATAACAGAATTATAGAATAGAATAATAGAATAACAACATTGGAAGGAACCTTGGAAGTCTTGTAGTCCAACCCCCTGTACCATTTCAGACAAATGGTTGTCCAATCTTTTCATTCAAAACCTCCAGGCTGCACTTATTTATTATATAAATTACAAGATAAAGGCACGAATTCAAAATAACAACAGGCAGTTATTTTGAAAAAGCATATTGTTGATGTCAAGCTAAAAATTAAAAATTAATTTAACTTTGCAGTTATATTCAGTATCTCAGGATGAACCACTTTTTTTTCTTGATTCAATGATTTGGCTGAATAAATTCAATTTACACTTACTGTATGCAGCCTCAGATATTCATTTATTCCCCTGCCTGAAAGATTTAGTAGGAAAAGAACAGACTAGCTAATGCTTCAACCTCTGTCAAGAAGGTAAAACAGGGCATCAGGACAACATCAGGTCTGCTATTTTGAGTATAAAATCAAGCTTGTAACCCCAAATGCATTCATTCTCTGTACTTTCAATCTAGGAATTAGGTCAGAAATTCAATAGTCTTCAGATGGAAAATACATCTATAAACTCTTATTTTCATAAAATGAGGTAAAAAAACCACCTATCCTACAGTTGAACATCTGATAATAATTAAGTGATGGTAATCAGTATTCATGTCAGAAAAGGAAGAAAATGTAGGATTCTTTGACTCACGATGATACACTGATATTTGAGGGGGTCCTTGGTGCTCTCTGAGCTTGGCTGTTTTCTTCCCCAAATGAGATTACATCACCAGTGCTAGTAGGGAATGTAGGGGTTTGCTCTCTATTTATATTCTAGTGGCTTGCCCTATAAATCGAGAATAAACCCCACTCCCATTAGCACTGATGATCTTACCTACCGTATTTTTCGGAGTATAAGACGCACCTTTTTCCCCCCTAAAAGAGGCTGAAAATTTGGGTGCATCTTATACTCCGAATGTAGCTTTTATGAAGCTTTTTTCCCCAGCCCCAACGAGGTGCTAACGATCTTCCTGGCTCTTACCGGCTTGCAGGCTTTTTCATTGCTGCTCTCTCCAAAGAAGTTTTTTTTCCAGCCCTAAGTCTTTGCAGGCTTGTTTTCATTGCTACTCCTTCCGAAGAAGATTTTTTTCAGCCCTAACCAGGGGATAAAATAATGTGCTGAAGCTGACCAGACTAAGGATGCTAGCCAGATGAATATCTGGTAGGTAGATTTTCCCCCCTATTTTCCTCCCCAAAAACTAAGGTGCATCTTATACTCCGGTGCGTCTTATTCTCTGAAAAATATGGTAGTTTGAATAATGAAACATCTGCAAGAAAAAACCAAACTCAGAGAATATCAAGGATCCTTCATTTCAACCCTGAGCTACAAATATTCCCCTTTTTTGGGGGGTACAGTGATGTTTGTTTGTGGTTTCTTCTTTTGTTTGTGGTTTCTTCTTGAAAGAACAGAAATCCTGAAATGCCATCTGTATTTCTATAAACTCATTTATTAAAACATCAGCTTATATTTTGAGTCAATTCTTCTAGCTTAAATGTACTGTTAATGAACTTTAAAAATACTGTCTATTTTCCAGAAAAATAGAACAGTAGAACACTGCAGTAGAAATTGTGCCAGTGGTAACAATACCATTTTGGTAACATTTTTCCAGTAATGTTCAAGTAATTAATGAATAACAAACACATTAGATCAAATTTAATAAAAAGGACTCAAGCAATATTCCATCCCTTCCCCTTCCCTTATATAGCTTTTTTATATTTCAAAATTTTAATGGTGGAAGCTGCCCAGAGTCACCATCAATGAGTTGTGTGGCCATATAAATGTGATTAATAAGTAAGCAAGCAAGCAAGCAAATAAATACTGATTACCATATTGACTGCATGATTCTATCTATCAAGCTATTAGGGAGACTTTTTAAAAAGAAAAATAGAGAGAGATTAATAAATACATTTGAAAAATAATACTGTAAGATAAAAACATGTCTGCTAAACTGAACTTTGAACATCCACATATCTTTTAAAAGATTTGTATAATTCTTATGGTCCCAACTTCCTTTATTTATTTTTTCAAGTAACAGGTGGGTTTACTCAAGATTTTTGTCATATAACAACAAATATGTGCTAAGGAGTGTATTTGTTTATCTGTGCGTGCAATCTCCATAATACTATCCAACAAAGTGCATCATATTCTCCTTACCTGTATCCATTTCTTTTCCTCAAACAGCTGATCCCGTTTTGTACCTGGAATCTGTATCTTTTCATGGTAAGGAAGGCTTAATATCTTCTGATCACTTTTTTCAAGGAGAAGATTCCTTTCCCTGTTACAGCATTCATAAATATTAATGAATATACATAATGGTGTTTGTTGCAATTTTCCCCAATCTGGTGACTTCCAAATGTATCGGACTATAGTAATGAGAAACTCAACATATAGTCCAATATATCTGTAGAATGCCAGGATGGGGTTAGAAAGGCTAAATAAACAATTATTTCTTAAAGATCTAGCAGCAAAAAGACTTACTGGAGAAAACTCTCTATCCACACGATACTTCATTTATTTATTTTTTTATTGAAAAAGTTTTATGCGTACAAAGTACAAACATTTTTGTTGTTTTCTCCCCCCATCCCCCCATCCCTCCCCCCCCAACTCCCCCTCCCCCCTCCCTGGACTTCCCAGAACATACACAGGGTATAATATAGTTTACACAAATATAAAACTAAAATATACTAACAAATTATTAACTTCCAAATATCATAAAATCTTAACTCCTTATACTGTAAATTAAACAAAAAGTTAACTTGAAATATGTCCTTCACAATCTGTTTTGATCTTCTTAGTCTAATACTTGATTTAAATATGATCCGTCCATCTTCTCCATTATAGAGTATATCATTTAAATAGCCTTTAAAATGTTCTAAAATTTTTGCCCTTTCTGCCAAATGCAATATTGATTTTAGATGAATCTTCCTCTTCCAATTTTGTACCACCAGCAACCTAGCCGCAATTGTTAAATTCAAAACCGACTTAAACCATATCTAAAAATACTTCATTTATTGAATACACAAAATCAGACCAACATGTATACGTATTTTATAGTACTTCAGCAGTCGGCTGTTGTAAATTGCTTTAGGAGTTGGACAAAATATGCCATTCCCCTGATTAAAATACAATATTTAAAGGGTTTCCAGAGATGATGCTAAGGTGGAAACTGGTGACTGGGTTTCATCAAAACTTCTCCGGATATGGAAAAGCCCAGAGATTGAGCATATCTGCTCCAGAAAGCAGCTCCTTGCAAGAAAACCCCCGAGATTCATAAGGACAGAATGAGACAATTCGTCATGGCCAACTTGCTGCAGCCAACTCACCACTACCAATTTGCCATGGCGAACTGGCCATGGCGAGTTTGCCATGGCCAACTCGCCACGGGGACAATTCGCTGTGGCCAATTCACCATTGGACCAACTCACTGTGGTCCGGTGGTGAATTAAATAAAATTCAACAATTTTATTTAATTATTTAAAATAACTGTCATTTAAAAATTGTCATTCACATTTCATTTTGTCCCTCCTTTCTTTAATGATTCTATTTCACCATTTCTTCAATATGGTGCAATTTTTGTCCCGTGGCAGGTTGGATGTGGTGAATTGTCCTAGACCTTCATAGGGAATCGGCGGGCAATCCATGAATATGAACAGTGGGAGACATGGAAGAAACAAAGCTCACAGCCCCAGCGGAGCTTGCTAAAAGATCCTGGGTTCACCCAAACACCAATGTTACAACATACACTTTGTGTTACAAATACAGGGACCTTCTGAACAGAAGAACAACTAGACCAGCTGGTGTAATGGTATATGGGAATAACATGGGGAAACAGGGATGCGGGGGGTGAGGGTGAGGAAGAGATGCTGCCTAGGGAACAAACAGATAAGAGAGAAAATGGTATAACCCACAACTGCATAATAGGTAAAGAAAGAGACTCAGAAAGGAACGTAACATCTCAACCTGTAAAAGAGATGGTGCAAGATTTGTATTATCAGACTTGCAAGATGTCTAATGTAATGTAGTCTTATAATAAAATAGAATTAACTTATTTGGTTGTGTTTCCTGTCTAGTCTACTTGGAAAGGCTGATACCTGATGAGAGTTCCTTTGGCCCAGGATATAATTAAAGTGAAATTTAAAAAAAAAACCTATAAGGATTTTAAAGTAATTAAAAGCAAAACAAGATTTTACCAATCTTACCAAGATTTTGAAGTATGAAAATTTAAAATGGATAAAGGGATCGGTCAAATTTGGGAAATTGCTTACTTTAAAGTGCCGTTGAAATTGCTTACTTTAAAGTGCCGTTGAATTAACGATTATAAAACATACTTCCATTGGGAAGAGCAACTTTTAAATTTTCCAACAGAAATGATTGGTTGACTTTTTTAAACAAAAAGTTAAGGACACTTGCAAAACAAAAACAAAAATAACCCAGAGACTGTAAAGCTATAGACAGCTGAAGGGGGTCAAAGAGTTACGGTTATAGAGAAAAGCCAGGGGGAGGCTCTCTTTTGTTTGTTGCTTTTCCATTCTGAATTATAAATTAAAAGAGAGAAATTGTTATTTATAGTTATGTTTGTTTGTTTATTTAGAGGAGGGAGGGAGGGAGGGAAGGAGGGAGGGAGGGAAGGAAGGAAGGAAGGAAGGAAGGAAGGAAGGAAGGAAGGAAGGAAGGAAGGAAGGAAGGAAGGAAGGAAGGAAGGAATCATTAACATAGCAAACAATAGGGATTAAATCTGAGATTCTAACAAAGGATGTTTGAAGAATTGGGAAAGAATGTCACTGCATTTGTGACAGTAACAGTGACTGAATTTATTAAGAGATTTGCTTATATTTTAAGGAAGAATGGAGAAAGGAAGAAAAATGAATTAAAAATGTGGACAGAATTAGGAAAAAATAGAAATTTTAGAAACTAAAACAGAAACAATTAAAAAAGGAAAAATAAATGGAAACTAAGCAGCCAAGAAGTGGAATAAGAACAGCCTTGTGATGGTATTAAGAAAAAAGCTGCTGCATTCTTAACAAATTTTTGGGAATGGGGCATATATGACATGATGAAGAAATGGACAAAATGAATCAAATTAATGTAAGATGTGTAAAATCAAGAAATGTACCAAAAGCCACTGTGCATTTTGTGAGGAAGAAGACAAACAATCAGGCTCTACAACAGGGGTGTCAAACTCAATTTCATTGGGGGCCACATCAGGATTGGGTTTGATCTTGGAGGGCCGGGGGGGCATGGTGGGTGTGACATGGGACTGCACCTCCGCAGACATGGTTTTATAAGGGAAGTGTACATTTCTATGATTTTTTTAATACTTACTTGATCTACTTGATCACCTTATGAGAGAGAGACCAGATCAAGAAACTGACTCCATAAGAAGACTAGAACTATAAATTATTGACATAGTCTAGTAGCAAAGCCTGAAAGGTAAAATATTTTACTTTTCCTCCCTTTTATAACCTGCTGAGTCAAGGACGGCCTCCTAGAGCACTCTGGAGTCCCCATTTTGGGCCTGGACGGCCTCCTGGACAACATTGGAGGCCCCGTTTTGGGCCTGGAAGGCCTTCTGGACAACTCTGGAGGCCAAAAGTGATTGGGTGGCACATGCACTCTGCCCATGCCCCATTTTTGCTACCAGAGACACCATGGGCCAATTCTTTGCTATTTCTAGACCGGCCCTGCGGGCCAGATCTAAGCACCCCACGGGCCCCTTGAGTTTGATATCCCTGCTCTACAACAACTGTGTGGGGGAAAAGAACATATCTTTCTGATTGATAATCTTAAACAGAAAATGATACCATTCCAATTGACAAGGAGTGATGAGATTAAATGGTATGTGTATCATACCATATTCTTTGCCAAAAATAAGCCAATTACTGGCCACAGGCAAATGAATAAATGCAACCTATTCCCTTCTGACTCACTTGAGAATCAATATAATAATTAATATGTCAATGTTGAATGCTTAACTTTGTATATTTATCCACCTATCATTTAGCAATAACTTATTGCTTCTTAAATCATGGCACAACACAGAGGTGGGATCCTGCCTCTGATTGCCGGTGCGGCTAATAGCTGTTCTTCGGCGCAGAGCCGAAGACGCTGCTGCCGTTCACAGATCCAGAGCCTTCCCCGGGCGCTTTCCCTGCCCGCATGGATGCTGCCAATTGCATTCTTTTGCCCTCTGTGCATGCGGAATGCTTTGCGCATGTGCAGAGGGCAAAAGAACGCAATTGGCGGCCTCCATGCGGGCGGGGAAAGCGCCCGGGGAATGCTCTGGATCCGCGAACGGCAGCAGCGTCTTCGGCTCTGCGCCGAAGAACAACTATTAGCCGCACCGGCAATCAGAGGCAGGATCCCACCTCTGGCACAACACCATGTTGTATGTGCCAATGGTTTGTTCTGCAGAAAAAAGTAAAAGTCTTTGATTAATAATAAGGGTACAGAGCTTTATGAAATAGCTTTAAACATGTTTAATCAATTTTGTGATATTTCTGTGTAAATGATCGATGTCCTAGTTACACAGTAAGATACAGTTGCCTCTTTTAATTGAGGAAAATCCATCATGCCAATAAATCTTTTCTCAACAAGACTATTAATTTCATTCAGTGCCACCAGATAAATAACCTAATCAGTCTTTATAAGCTGTTTGGTAGCATGATTACACTTTCTATTCTCACCTATTTGGCAAAATATTCCTTCTATTCTCACCTATTTGGCAAAATATTCCACTTATGCTGTATAGCCATGTTTTTGAATATGCTATTCTAAAAACCAACACACAAAGGCTTGAAAAAGAACAAAAATCACTCCAAATATAATTCATAATTAATCACATGATTCAACCCTTCTGCCAACAGCTGGATTCATCCAGTAGTCTTTCAGGCAGAACACTTGGAGATCAGGACAGAAAGCCACAAGCTCTCTTGTCTGGTGCACCCAAATATCTTACATATATTTGTCCCACTCCAATGTTCTTAATATTTAAGAAAGCCCTACTTATTTATAATCTTCAGATCAGTAAGTAACAAAACATTTATGGGTAGTCAACAAATTGTAAAAATACAGATATAAACTCAGAGGCAGATTCACAAGTTTCAGATATTTTCCCAGTGACCAAATACAGGTAGTCCTTGACTTACACCAGTTTGTTCAGTGACCGCTCAGAGTTACAATGGCACTGAAAAAAGTGACATATGGCCATTTTTCAGAGTTACGACCTTTGCAGCATCCCCATGATCGTGTGATCAAAATTTAGACGCTTGGCAACTGGTTCATATTTATGAACGTTGCTGGGTCCCAAGGTCATGTGATCACCTTTTGCGGCCTTCTGACAAGCAAAATCAATGGGGAATCCAGATTCACCTAACAACCATGTTACTAATTTAACAACTGAGGCAAGAAAGGTTGTAAAATGAGGCAAAATTTACTTAACAAACATCTTACTTAACTATAGAAATTTTGAGCTCAATTGTGGTGATAAGTCAAGGACTACCTGGATTTCATGGTCATGACAACAAGCATTTATTTTTTCTTAGGGAAACAAATAGAGAATTCCAGTTCTCATATTTTTCTTCTAATGTTATTGTCAATAAAACAAATAATAATTATCAAAGAAAAGCTCTATGAATAGACTTTTTAACGTGCTTGCTCAGCTCAAACTAGCGAGGCACCATTATCTCTTCATCAGAATTGCCCAGATTTTCTGGGAATATTTGAAAGTTTTTCAAAGAGTAAATTAGGCTGCAATACATGCATATGATTTCCAGATTTTTTAAAAATTGCTATCAATTTTGCAGCTAAGTGGTCTTCTATTTCTCCAGTATTTACTCCAATGAGTTTCAACATTCGATCCTAGGCTTGGACAAATTACTTAGGAAATTCGTATAGAAACTAATCAGTTGGAAAAAGTCTTCAGTTTAAGGTTTCCTGATGTTAGTGTCTTACTTGCCAATAGCCAACCAGACAGCAAATCCAGCAGAAGGATTTGAACACAATGAAAAATGTGTGGATGTTTGCTATTTTCAGCACAACTATTAATTTTTCAGAGAGAGAAGGGAAAAGCTAAATCAGTCGTAATGGACTGCAGTGTTATCATTTCTGGCACAGGTGGTTAAGGAGAAGTACAATAAAAAAATAAATTCAGGATTTTGTTATGGATACTATTCTAAAAATTACTCTAAAGCAGTTTTCCACAAGTGACAGGAATGCAATTCTTAGATTTGCCGGATGGTAATTATGGAAGCTATAGCCTTAACAAAACTGTTTAGCAATTGATTGAAGAAGACAGCTCTTCGGATTAAATTCTGTAACTATTTATACATCGGTAAATTAGTAAAAATACAATCCATTGGTATGCTCTATTGTGCAAGCCAATTTCAAATCTCTAGGACTTGCACATATATTCCAATAAAGATTGCCAGTAAACTTTTTCCCACTGGTCTGTGTTCCCAAACAGTTATCATCATCAAATGCTTAGCATTTACCCAAAACCTGTACACTATTCAAAACAGATCACCTCCATTAACACTCAAAAAATGAGTCAAAATTAATCTTCTATGACAGAAAGAAAATTTAAGGTGAATGTTGTACTTTGCTTTGAAGCAATTTATGGCAAAAGCAAGATCTTATTTCCCAGCTCAGATTCTTATATACACACTGCACTAACAGAATAACAGAGTTGGAAGGGATCTTGGAGGTCTTCTAGTCCAACCCCTGCTCATGCAGGAAACTCTATCATTTCAGACAAATGGTTGTTCAATCTCTTCTTTAAAACTTCCAGTGTTGAGGCAAGTCATTTCACTGATTAATTGCTCTGTCAGGAAATTTCTCCTTAGTTCTAGGTTGCTTCTCTCCTTGATTAGTTTCCATTCATTGTTTCTTGTCCTGCCCTCAGGTGCTTTGGAGAATAGGCAGACTCCCTCTTCTTTATGGCAACCCCTGAGATATTGGAACACTGCTATCATGTCACCCCTAGCCCTTCTTTTCATTAAACTAGACATACCCAATTTCAGCAACTGTTCTTTATATTATTTATCCTCCAGCCCCTAATCATCTTTGTTGCTCTTCTCTGCACTCTTTCTAGAGTCTCAACATCTTTTTTACCTTGTGGCAACCAAAACTGGATGCAGTATTCCAAGTGTGGTCTTACCAAGGCATTATAGAATAGATAGAATGGAATAGCATAGCATAGCATAGCATAGCATAGCATAGCATAGCATAGCATAGCATAGCATAGCATAGCATAGCATAGCATAGCATAGCATAGCATAGAATAGAATAGAATAGAATAGAATAGAATTCTTTATTGGCCAAGTGTGATTGGACACAAAAGGAATTTGTCTTTGGTGCATATGGTCTCAGTGTACATAAGATAAAATATACATTTGTCAAAAATCATGAGGTATAACACTTAATGATTGTCATAGGGTACAAATAAGCAATCAGGAAACAATCAATATTAATATAAATTGTAAGGATACAAGCAACAAGTTACAGTCATACAGTCATAAGTGGGAGGAGATGGGTGACAGGAACGATCAGAAGACTAATAGTAATAGTACTGAGAAGACTAATAGTAATAGTAATGAGAAGACTAATAGTAATAGCAGCCTTAGTGAATAGTTTGACAGTGGTGAGGGAATTATTTGTTTAGCAGAGTGATGGCGTTCGGGAAAAAACTGTTCTTGTGTCTAGTTGTCTTGGTGTGCAGTGCTCTATAGCGTCGTATTATAAAGTGGTATTAATACTAACACTAAATTTATTTGCATGTAAGTACAGAACAGCACACACAAAATTATACAGTGTCCCACTATTTTCAACCATACACGGACTTAAAATCCTGAGTTCATAAATTCCAACATAATTGTGTGGAAAGGCGTCAGGTTCTTGCACACTTACTTATGAACTCCCTCATACAATGTCATTTGAACGTAGACTCTGAATTTGTCCAAGAAGGTGCTAATGGAAGGAAGCTGTGAAGGAAGCTGAAAATTCAGCAAACTTTTCTCTTTATGCAGCTCCTCAAGTCTTCTTCTAAATTTATCAGCTAGGAAAACAAGGGAGAATTGCATTATCAAATGCTATACAGTATGATACAATTTGTCTGAAATCAAATGAGAAAGCGATATTAGATATGCAGAAAACATTTATTCATGCAATATTTTAACTCATTTTATTTTTTTTAATGGATGCAATTTTTAAAAACAGAGCTGAAAAATATCTGTTGACAGACCTGACAACCTAGACTTAATGTTATTTAATTTTCTGATTCCAGCAATCAGCTTCAGTCTAGTCCTTTCAATTATAGGATTACTTTAGTCTGTCTATCACGACTCATCATATCTTTCTATGGTAAAATTTGAAAAGCACATAATCACTGATTCAATATTATTACTAGCATGAGCCGCAGTAGAGCAGTGGTTAGAATGCAGTATTGCAGGCTACTTCTGCTTATCACTAGCTGCCTGCAATTTGGCAGTTCAAATCTCACCAGGCTCAAGGTTGACTCAGCCTTCCATCCTTCCAAGGTGGGTAAAATGAGGACCCAAATTGTTGGGGGCAATATGCTGACTCTGTAAACCGCTTAGAGAGGGCTGTAAAGCACTGTGAAGTGGTATATACTGTATTTTTCGGAGTATAAGACGCACCTTTTTACCCTCAAAAAGAGGGTGAAAATTTGAGTGCGTCTTATACAGCGAATGTAGCCCCACCCAGCCACCCCCACCCTTTGGCCTCTGCCTGCCAGCAATTTACCTCTTTGCAGCAAACAGCAGCAGAGCCTGATTTGCACAAGAAACTAATTAGCAGCCTCCCGACCTACAGCTGACTGAGGCTTGCAATTAAAATGAAACTAACTACGGTGGCTGTAATGAGACAAATTGTTGGGAGATAAACTGCTGGCAATGTTAGACTGCTGAAATTGCAAGGAGGTAAGCTGTAACTGCTATGGCCTAGAGGTAGAGCTCTTGCCTCACAATCAGGAGGTTGTGAGTTCTATCCTAGGTAGAGACAGATTCTGTTAATATGTTATTTTGTTAAATGTTGTGTTAAATGAGTGTTCAAATTATTAGACTTATTTTTTAAAGACTGCTTTATTATTGTTCAAGACAACTTAACAAAATGAAGAAGCTTTTAAAAATAAATGCTTGCTCTGAAGAGGTCCAGTGCTATTGTATCTTCTTTTAAATAGCAGAGAATACTTCCAGAAAGCCACATCAATTTTAAAGTAAAATTATACTCTGTAAAAATATAATCTGAAATGTCCTGTTTTAGGTTTAAGTATTAAAGTATTAAAATAAGGCAGCTGAATTAAATCCTGACTTAGTCATGTTTGGAGTAGATCTATTTAAATAATTGGGAGGAGTTAGTGTGATTACATTTAAGAAAACTTTCTGGGATTAATATACTGCCATAAATGTACATTTCTCCAATTCTTTGCTATTTCTATGGGTCAGGCACACATGCACAGAAATACACAGCAAACAGTGTATATCAGCTACCAAAGCCGAAAAGGAGGGCTAAAAGGAAGTTTTGCTTCTCAAGCCCTGCGCTCATCTGGCCTCTGCCTACGTCATTTTGAAATTGCCAGATGAGCGCAGAGCTTGAGAAGCAAGCTTCCTTTTAGCCGTCCCTTTCGGCTCCGCCTCTTGCCGACACCTCCCTCACTTGCTGGACTGGTTCGCCAGCTCTGGGCTGCCTTCAGCAGCATTTTGAAATGCGCTCCTGCCTGCTCGGAGGCAGGGATCGATGGTCGCCCCCTCTTCCTCGCGGGCAGAAGCGGGTTTTAAATTGTTGTAAGCAGAGCCCAGAGGAGCCGAGCTAGTCCGCCGCAAAAAGAGTGGCTCCCGGCATGTCCCCTCCCTTTCCCCCGGAAGTTATTGCGAGGGCTTATTTTTGGTGCAGGCCTCATTTCAACGCGTGTCTCAAAAAGCCCTGTGGGGCTTATTTTCAGGACATGTCTTATTTTCGGGGAAATACAGTAGCAGTCAGCTGAAGTAGCCTGCAGCACTCTACCACCTCGGCTCTGGTCTCAATATATAGAGACTATAACAGATTGAGAAAAGCTCACTCTAGAATAGATCAAAAATCTATTCTATTTATTACTGTAAAGTTTTAAAAATTTAATCCCTCATTTGATTTTGTAACTGCATTCAACAGCTGCCAAAACTCATTTGAACTGTTTTCAGCACTAATCTCATCACATACTCTAAGCAGGTTAATTTTAAATTCCTCCTCTAAAATACTTAAAATTTAGATTATCACTTACATGAATTTACTTTTCAGGACCTTTAAGAGCCTGAACAAAGGGCAAACCTGAAAACAATTATTACTTCTTCATCGAATTAAAAAAGACATATATTTTCATTAATAACACAATTTAGAAAGTGTCATTTTCTTCTTTTACAGAAGTATTATAATTTTATAGAGAGCATTTAAATATGCGCTCTTCAAAGTAAAATTCAATACTTGTTTTGTCTGAGTGACAAAAAAATCTTCAATGCTTTCATCACTTATAAGCACAATCATTGTTTTTCATTCTGTTTAATATATGCTTATCCTCTCAGCTGTGCAAATACTCTCAGGTCTACTGTTATTATTACATCTTAGAAGGAAAATCTGCCCAGGTGCTAAGGAGAAATGAAAATATACCATATTTTTCGGAGTATAAGACGCACCTTTTTACCCCCCAAAAGAGGGTGAAAACTTGGGTGCCTCTTATACACTGAATGTAGTCCCCCCACCCCCCCACCCCCACCCTTTGGCCTCTGTCTTCCAGCAATTTACCTGTTTGCAGCAAAGAGGGAACAGCCTGTAAAGCCAAGCAAGTCACTAGCAGCTTTCCGACCTACAGCTGATTTGCCACGTGGGAAAATGAAAGTGAAACTAACTGCAAAAAGGCAGATAGCTGGAAGAGACATGCAGATTTTTATTTTCTGCTGAACTGGATGGAAGTGGGTAAGTGAATAACTATAAATGTCTGTAGAATGTTCAAATTATTAGACTTATTTTTTAAAGACTGCTTTATTATTGTTCCAGAGTCAGGGGTCTCCAACTTTGGCAATTTAAAGACTTGTGGACTTCAACTCCCAGAATTCCACAGCCAGTTTTATTAGCTTTGCTGGCTGTGGGATTCTGGGAGTTGAAGTCCACAAGTCTTAAAGTTGCCAAGGTTGGAGATCCCTGTAAATCTAGACAACTTAACAAAATAAAGCTTTTTAAAATAAATGCTCTGAAAAAGCCCAGTGCTATTGTATCTTCTTTTAAATAATAGAGAATAATGTATACTTCCAGAAATTTTTATTAATTTTAACAGCTCTATATAAGTATAGTCTGAAATGTAACAGTGTCCTGTTTAGTATTAGAGTTTAGTTACATTGGAGTAGACCTATTTAAATAATCAGGAGGAGTTAGTGTGACTACATTTAAGAAAACTTTCTGGCATAATGTACATTTCTCCAATTTTTTGCTATTTCTATGGGTCAAGCACACACAGAAATACACAGCAAACAGTGTATATCATCTGTGCTGTTTGCTGTTTGGCAAATTGCTGGGAGGCAGAGGCCTTTTTTCCTTGTTTTCCTCCCCCAAAACTAAGGTGCGTCATATACTTCAGTGCGTCTTATACTCCGAAAAATACGGTAATCTGAACTAAGGTTTATCCAAACCAAAAATCATAGGCTTGCAAACATTTTCATTAGAGATAAGAAATATCTCCAAGAAATTGAAAGTAATTAGAATTAACTGATTCAGGTACAGAAATTTGATGAACACTAGTTGGTAGCAAAGTGTTTTCTATTCTCTTTACTGCTATCTAGTTGTCACTGCGATTTTTGCAGGGCTGATCTGTTAGTCTAGATAAAACATTAAAAGAATATAACAGTTTTCAGACAGATAACTATTGAAAACTCATAAGAAATCTTCATTTTCCAGAGCAAAAGTGTGGTTGGAGGGACCTGCACATTTTATTATGAACACCCTCCCCCCATCAACAATATTTCCTTCAGAAAACAAATGGTGTTAAAGTCTTAGCCTGGAAAAACCAATCAAGAATTCAGAAAAAAAAAGCCACATAAAAGGTAAAAATAAGAGATTTTCACAGATCCCTCTTGAAAGCAAATGATTCAGAAATATTTATAGAAAAATGTACTTGTTTAACACAACTTCTTCTGTCCTATTAAAATAGCTTTTGCAGAATTTAATAATTTAATGTTTATTAGTTTCACTTAATCTCTTAGAAAATGATTGCTGTCTGTCCTAATCAAAATGAGGGCACCGTAAGACTCTAGTGAGGTTCAAGTCACAGTTAATGTGTAGGCATCTCTTGATGCCTATCTTATCTCATAGAACTGCTATGAAGATAAGATGGGAAAAATTTGAGGGGTCCTTGGTGCTCTGTGAGCTTGGTTGTTTTCTTGCTGATGTTTCACTACCCAAACTAGGTAACAGCATCAGTGGTGATGTTACCTAGTTTGGGTAATGAAATGTCTGCAAGAAAACAACCAAGCTGACAGAGCACCAAAGTCCCTTCATTTCAACCCTGAGCTCTAAATATTCTCCTTTATGGGGAAAATTTATTTACACAGCAATTATGGAAACCACAACAATTATGCCAGCCACCTTGAGCTCCTGGAAAAAAGATGACCTTGAGAAATAAAACAAATGTGACTGCTTCTCTAGCCCTGGAACACAGCAAGTCTGTTAGAAGTCAGGAGTCAGCTCTTCTCAGGACTGGTATGCATATAACAGTGTTAGGTGCTGTTTCTTGAAGCTCTACAATTAGCAAAATATTTTTTTTAATTTTTTTAATGTATCTAAAAGCTACTTGGGACAAAACAAAGCAAGTTGGCATAGTCTAAAAAGGCCCAGATGGTAACAATGGTACAATAAGCCAGATAAATTTTATTGACTTATTGATTATAGTTCAAGAATTGTTGACTCTTAGCACACATACGGTAGATAGATTTTCTCCAAGCGATCTGTCCCTAACTTGATTCTTTCAGATCTTCCAATGGTGCACCCATTTAATTTAATTTAATTAATTTAATTAAAAGTTCTTATAGGCCGCCCAATCCCGTAGGACTCAGGGCGGCATACAACAGCTACTGCAACTGAGGGGACAACCTCACTCTGCAGTTAATTTTTTAAAAAAGCTTCTGTTCCCAAATCAAACCAACATCTTGTACTGAGCCCATAAAGCAGTATGAGTTTACCATAGATTCAGAAAAATGGGCTGTGAATGTGACTCACCTCCGCTAGCATCCTGAACAAAATAGATACCATCAGCTATACTGGCAACCAGTTACTGAGTTTCAGTTTAAAAACAGAGATAAGTTACTAACTAAAATAAAATGTTTTCAACTAATGTATCCAGTGGCCACTTCTGTGCCATCAACCATCTTATCATGAGCAATACATGAAAAGACTGCCATTTCAAAAAAAAGCATCCTTCCAAACAATAAGCTTCTGTCAGGTTATTGCTCCATTAAATCTGTCAAATGTGCCTTCTTTTTGCGCCCCAGGACAAGATGACACATTATGTAAAGGTCAAATGGAAAAAAGTCCCTTCCACAACGCCATCATCCTCCCTTGCTAAGGTTGTTGCACCCAATCATTGTTGCTAACAAAAATAAAAGTTTACAGGACTAGGAAATTATGCACCATTTTTTGCTTCATCTAATTTTTTTTCAGGACCAATCAACATTCCAATCTAGATTTTTTTCCCATTTTTTAAAAAATACCATGGTTTATTTTCCTTTATTTTATATTTTATATTTTATATTATCAATATTATATTAATATAAAATTATTACTTTATATTAAAATTAAATATGTATTTTATATTTAAAACCATATGATGATAAGGCCAATGAACATGTTATTATTTTTTTTAAATTTTAAATTACCCTACAAAAAGATTAGTGTTTATTTCCAAATAAAAATATGTATTAAAGCAAAAATAATTCTCCTACTCAAGATAGAGATTGAACTGAATTCAGTGAAGAAAACTACACATTTCAAATGCTTCTTGTTTTAAAAGATGGAAAATCTCTTTCATTTGATGTATGATCTTACTAATACGTAGAAGCAATTCTGAGCTTTAAAAAATGTTGGAGAGAAAACAAATTGTAATGTTATGCTTCATAATCGAGGTTAATATCCATGATCCCATAAATCCCAAATATAAAATTACCACTCTGCACTACTATATCTGCCCATTTTCTCCTATGATTTATCAAGGTAAAAGGATGGCATTTTCCTGAGAAATTTGCTGATTTTATAAGTTCTCTTATAATTGCATTTGCAAAATTTCCCAATACCTCTGAAATAATATCATTATTCTTTATTCTGGAGCCATAATCAAGATTTCCCTGTGGACATGATTAAATAAAATATCTTTTCCAATAAAGAAAATGTCCCTGGAGGAAACATTTTCAAAGTTAAACATTCTGATAATGTTTAATAATTAGGTATTCTAGTTTAAGATTTTATGGTGTTGAACACACCAAATTTCAAGCAGGTTCAAGTAGTTCAGGTGCCCAGAACCTATTAAAAGTTAGGAAGATACCAATAACTATCTCCACACATTTTTTTCCTCTTTTTTAAAAAACAACTTCACACAAAACTCTGTAAACATTAACATGGATGGCTTTTATTTTTAATTAGACCATTTCATTTAATGCAGTGAGTTTCAATAAATTCATGCTCATCATTAAGGTTATTTGTACAGAATTCTTTATTGCTTTAAAATAAAATATGCCATTAGGATGCCGACATTTTTTTCTATTCATACAATTGCATCATCATAGCCTAAGAATACATTGGGATAAAAGAAATCCTTGCTGCTTTCTGAGCCTGGTTGTTTGCTTGCAGATGTTTCATTACCTGGCCAGGTAACATCATCAGTTCAACCCTGAGCTATACATCACTTGAATAAGAATATGCATTTAAGCAAGGACAAGATCGAAATACTGTAAACTCCACATCATATTAAGGATCATTCTGTACCCAGGCTGAAGCAGAAGTAAGATTTCACTGTTTAACATTTCAGGAAAAAACAATGCTAGCAATCAAGCTAGCTTATTTATACGATAGCCTGCATGAAGCTTAGCAGTGGGAATTTCAATCTAAATTCTTTCAAGCTGTGAGCTGACATCTCTAAATTGTAAAGTGTAAATATCAAAAGTAGTAAAACTGGTAAAAGAATCCTAGCAGATTGCAGGGGGCAATAACCAACTTTGTAAGGCACAGCAATTACATTTCTGAAGTAGTGTGATCCGAAACACAACTAAAATGAATTATTTTAGTAGTCTATTGCTACCTGGTTTAGTATCTGTATGATCTTAAAGGCAACTAAGGACATCTGCAAGAGAGTTAAAAAACACAATCAATCCTTCATTTTTATTTTATTTTTAGGATTGTGAAGTCACGGATGTCTTTCCTTTTTCCATCCATTTATATCCCCTGAAGAGTACAATATGAGAAATGTTATTGGGATCTTCCTTCTCAAAACTGTATCCCACCAACTGCGTTTAGCTACTGAGTGATATGATCAGAAATCAGAGGTGGGTTCCTGCCGGAGCTGTCCGGTGCGTAGCTCCAGTAGGGAGCGGCTGGTTGCGCAATTTGCGTGTGACCGCTCCGGAGCCCTCTCCGCCGGTCCGTTGCGCGCGTTGCCATCTTTTTGTGTGAATTTTTGGGCGATTTTGCTTCTGCACATACGTGGAAGCAAAATCGTGACAAAATCTCGTGAGGGGACACGTGCACACGCGAGATTTTGGCGTGATTTTGCTTCCGTGCATGCGCACAAGCAAAATCATGTGAGGGGGCATGCACACATAGCGAGCTCGCGTGAGAAACGTGGAGATGCGCACGCAGCGCACCGGCACCGGTAAGCAAGCAACCCATCCCTGTCAGAAATATGATTAGATGGACCTGAACCATCAGTTTTTCTTCCAATAGAATTTCAGCCCTGTAGAGGCTACATCAACACATAGAAAACCCACAAATACATTTTCAAAATGTATCAATTATTTAGACACCCGCTGGTTTATATATAGAACTTGGAAATCATGCCCAAAGTTCACATATTCAGAAATATAGACACTGGAGACTCTGTTTCCCTCAAGATCACTATGATATGAGCTATATATAAAGAATACAGAGAAAAATATTCCGCAGCAGGTGAAATAAATCAATGGTGTAAATAATGTACACAACCAAGACAATGTTTACTTGCTATAACATACTAGGACGGATAATAATAATAATAATAATAATAATAATAATAATAATAATAATAATAATAATAATAATAATAATAATAATAATAATAATAATAATAATAATAATAATAATAATAATAATAATAATAATAATAATAATAATAATAATAATAGAACAGTTTTTGGAAGACAAAAATGTGGTCCTGAGATAACTGGAGAAGGATCCACTAAGAGGTGGATAAGCCAAGGCATTATAACATATAGCCAAACCTACTGAGCTGTGGTGGCGCAGTGGTTAGAATGCAGTATTGCGGGCTAATTCTGCTGATTGTCAGGGGTTCGCTCCTTACCGGCTCAAGGTTGATTCAGCCTTCCATCCTCCAAATGAGGATTGTTGGGGGCGATAGGCTGAGTTTTAGCTTAGAAAGGCTAAAGTACTCTAAAGCGGTATAGAAGTCTAAGTGCTATTGCTAAGCTCTCCTTAAATCAGACAATAAGTGTTGCAATCAGTTAAGTGGGTTACCTCAGAGGGCTATCATTACTATGGAGGGATTCAAGAAATGAATGTGTTGCTGGAGTTATCCTTCATTTTTAGAGAGCTTTTACAACAAACAATAGCCTACAGAAGCAACAGCAATAGATGTAGAAGATCAATTGCTCTTTGACTACTGCTAGTTTTGCATATAATGCTAAACCACAATATAGTGCATTTGGTTTTGCTTTAAATGATTTTGAACCCAATCTCTGTGGTTTTCAAGCTGTAATTTATGAATTAGGGTGATATGTGGCGCTGATCAAATTTAGTTAAGAAATTGTGGTTAATCACTGTACCTGAATGAGCTATCAGGCTCCTGACATCTTCTCTCCTTATTTATTTATTTAGCATATGGCATATCATACATAGACTAGCAATATACATTAAAAAAAATTTCCTATTTTTTTCTATATGCAGCTTCTTCCTGACAAGCAGACCTACCATTTGTTCTTACCTCAGAACCGAAGCAGTGGTGCAGCATATAAATTATAACCCTTTTGTTTTTTACATATTGCCAGATATTAACCACTAGACTTTTGTTGTTCATTCATCTATATTCTCTCTCCCTCTTTCTCTAATTAAAAAATTAAAAGATGGTACTTTTGTCCCCAAAGTGGTTATGGCACAGGAATTCCTATCATTAGAGTATTGCTGAAGCATTTCATAATAGAATCCAACTGTTTTAAAAAAATGATCAATGCAAAAATTTCCCAGCTAGAACTATCTAGGCTACAAATAAGGGTTGTTTGATTAGTTTTATTTGAAAAAAAAAAGTGGGGGAAGGAAGAGTCAAGAAACTATAAATAAACCTCGAAAATTTGGCTCAGATTTCTGCAAGCATATGTTGTTTCGTATAATTCCTGCTTCATGAAGTAAATACAAAGCCATGCTTTCTCGCAACTATAATCAACGCTTTTTAACTATTATTATTTCTGGTGTAAAATCTAACAAATATCCCACACTTAAATAATAGCTCTTTAAGATCCATTTATTTCAGAATCCAAGTGTAAAGAAAACGTTAAAATATGCATGCCCTCTAAAAGCATAAGCTTCCATGAGTTGATATAAAAATGCAAGCTACCTTTTCCAGGCACCTTCCACAGAAATTCTGCTTAAAAAAAATCTAAGTGGTGAGTTTAACCTTGGAGCTGTCAAATTCTGTCATGAATAATGAACCATGACAACATTCCAACACCCTTGGACAACAGAAGGAAAAAAAATCTCCTCTATGCTAAGCAAGGCGAAATGTTGTTACTACTTTCCAATAGAATTTTACTTGCCAAGAAAATGTATGAAATGTATTGTATTTAAAATTGAAGGAGCAGAAAAATCAATTTCTCCGTATGTTGTGAATTCCATATACTAGAGCAAGAAAATACGTGCATATGAAAAAAATTCAACTATATTCCAAAGAAGCAAAGCCCAGGGAATAGATTGAAACTGTTACACGAATTATTGTTGAGTTCATGGGTATCGTTCAGCATGATAATGTGAAATTCATTTCAATTAAGCCATGTGTTGACTGAAAAAAAGAAGATATATGCATACAAATGAGCATGTGCACAAACACACACACACACAATATACATATGTGTGTGTGTATATATATATATGTATATATATATACATGTGTGTATATGTATATGTATATGTATATGTATATGTATATGTATATGTATATGTATATGTATATGTATATGTATATGTATATGTATATGTATATATGTATGTGTGTATGTGTGTATCAGAGGTGGGTTCCTGCCGGAGCTGTCCAGTGCATAGCTCCGGTAGGGAGCGGCCGATTGCGCAATTTGCGTGCAACCGCTCCAGAGCCCTCTCCGCCGGTCTGTCGCACGCGTTGCCATCTTTTTCTGAGAATTTTTGGGCGATTTTGCTTCCGCGCATGCGTGGAAGCAAAATCACGCCAAAATCTCACGTGTGCGCACGTGTCCCCTCATAAGATTTTGGCGCGCGCGCCGGAAACGTGGAGATGCGCGTGCAGCGCACTGGCATAGGTAAGAGAACAACCCGCCCCTGGTGTGTGTGTGTGTGTGTGTGTGTGTGTGTGTGTGTGTGTGTGCATGTATGTATGTATAAATTAAATTTATATGCCACTCATTTCATGATTTGAGGAGACTCTGAACGGCTTTAATATAATCAAATAAAGAATTACCAACGTCTAATCAGGCAATCTATTTATTAAAATATTTTGGGTGTGCTGATTATATACCTTCTTTTAACTGTCATAAATATTCATGAAGGTAGGTTAATTCAATCTCTAAGTAATATAAACACTCTTAGAAAGTTCAGGATAAAATAGATTTCCTAAGAAATTAAATTATCAAATGGTAGCGTACCATTATCCAAGGTGTGTGTCAGTATACTGCAAGATGTGGGCAACAATATCTTAGGTGTCATTGTAGTACCTATGGTAGAAAATCTTAAATCTTGGTTTGCACAGAATTACCTTGACTTTGTTTGGGGTAAAAAGGGGCTCTGGTTGCCTTTGTGGCATTCTCTGAAGTGTTCCAAAATGATTATAGATTTATAATCTTAGATTATAACCTCTAAGATTGATAACCTTTTTTAAAAATCTTCCTCAAACAAGGTATGAAAGCTTCAACTGGCCAAAAAGATTGTGGATATCTGATGAAGATTGAGGCAGGTGGAGAATTACAATTTGGAAGAGAAAAGGATTGAGTGCTAAGGAGCATGAATTACCAAAAGGAAAGGAAACGGTTATGCTGTATGTTTGTGAAACTAAGAAAAAAAGGAAGAAATTAACAGAACTGAAGTGAAGTAGTCTGATCCCATGGAATATGTATATGAATGTGCTAGGAAATAAAAGTATCATAAAAGGGTTGAAATATAGCCCAAAAGGTCTGTACCAACTAAATTATTGTTAGGGCAAAGGAAAGTAGAAATCTATAGGGTGATAATAGTTGCAGGTTACACTCCTGTGAACCAGGATAATGGAAAGCCAGTGATGAATTTGGGAAGAAAATGCAATGTTCAGAATGAATACAATTCAGTGAGAAAATTATTTTTTGGGTGACAAGAATAGGAGGGTGGAACCAATGTAGAAGATATGTTTAGATTATTTAGAAATCTGAGAGTTAATATGCTGACTATTTGGAATTTGTTTTGCATATTTGGGTTAAGACTCAGCCTATTCATATTCAATTTGTGTAAATGAAAAGGCAATGCATAGAAAGGAATGGTTTGTTTCGATTTTACAATGAAAGAAAAGAAGTATACAGGAGTGCTGAAAAAGTGGATCTTGGGAGGAGGAGGAGGAGGAGGAGGAGGAGGAGGAGGAGGAGGAGGAGGAGGAGGAGGAGGAGGAGGAGGAGGAGGAGGAGGAGGAGGAGGAGAAGAAGAAGAAGAAGAAGAAGAAGAAGAAGAAGAAGAAGAAGAAGAAGAAGAAGAAGAAGAAGAAGAAGTAGTAGTAGTAGTAGTAGTAGTAGTAGTAGTAGTTGTTGTTGTTGTTGCTTGGAATTATATTACAGAGTATCACAGAGGTACTAAAGGGAAGGATGAAAAGAATGAAATTGTAAATTAAAAGAGTATATGCAATATATGTGTTGTGCATAGAGAGAAAATATGTCAAAGAGTACCGTGTGTCGAGGAAAGCAAGAAATATTAAGCTTAAAACAGACAGAAAAAAATACAGAGAAAATTTTCATGGAAGTAAAACAAAATGTAATGGACATGGGTGAAAAAGGCTAATCAAAGAGCACCAGCAAAGTGAATAGAGATAAAAATAAAAATGATGAAATTGTAAGGATGTTTTGAGAAATGTTTGTTTTTTCTCCAAACCCTTAATAATCTGAAATTAAACTTGCTAAATGGTTCTATGCTTGCTGATTATCCAGCAGAATTTTCTTATTGGTTTGGCTCTGATCCCGCCCTAATAGATTATATAACAATTTTGACGGGAAAAAACACCTTTTATTCAGAATATTTTTATAGTTAGTATAGCTGTTGGTGAAGGCTTTCCAGGAGTTTTATTTATTCAAGTTCCTAATGTATTATATTTCTTGATTTGACCCCTATTGTCATGGAGGAAGATGACCTTTGCCCTATCCAATGAGATGGGCACCCCAACTGGGAGAAATGATTTCTAACATTTTAAAATCTGATCTAGCTCAGTTGTCACCTGCTCTGGGGAGCCAATTTCAAGCCATCACTCTAATGCAATCCAGCTCCTTCAGCCTGCTGTTATAGCAGCCATAACACCAAAGACCAGAGATCAGATTTTTCACACAGAGAATTGGTTTGACTTAGATTGCCTCGAAGCTAAGAGACCTCTAACCAGGCTTTTTAACAAACCCATGAAAGATCCTTTTTATGTATTCTATACATGATCTGTTACTACAAAAATGGTAGTGCAAGTAACTATGTCCTAAGAAGAAAAGGGAATTATTTGGTATGGAACCGAAATAATGTAGGATAGGGGAAGAAGTACTTTAAAATTTTGTAGGAAGTAATACTGATATATTAAAGCATGGAATAGGAATAAATGCTGTTAAAGTTAGTGCTCAGGAAGAAAAGAAAAAAAAGGAAGTAATAAAAACTACAAAAATGTTGAAAAATGGTATGGCTGTGGCAGTTGCCAGTGTTCAACACTGAACACAGAATAAAACAAAAATAAGTGATGTTCCCTTCATTGTTTGATGTATTTATACGTAAGTTTATAAGAAATGCTTCTGGTGATGTTGTAGAGGCACATTGACTAAAGACAAGGTGCACATATTTTGTATACAGTATGTTATTAGCTACGAATGTGAATGATTTGCAAAAAATATTAGATAGAAGCTGTGATAAAATAAAGAGCATGGATGTTATCAAAGATAAAGGTCGTTGTTTTTGATGTGAAAAAAATAAGAATGAATTGCAAATTTTACATACATTGTAAAATCAGAACAAATAGGTGAACTTCTTCATAGAATGTTCCTAAGATGGAGAACAAATGGAAAACTATTAAGATGTGAAAATGCTGGTAGAAGACTATTAAGCAGCATTTAATCTGATAAAGGAATGAATGTTTACCAAAAGAAGGAAAATAGCTGTGTAAGAGCTTGCTTCTGCTCGTTTTGTTTAAAAAAATGACAGATTTTCTAAATGCAGCAAGGTTATTTACTGATTTTATATAGTGAATTAGTTAGCTTTGTATTTTATATGGTGAATTGCTCTTCAAGAAAAGCAAGAGGAAAATTATGTCGATGCAGTTTGCACAAAAGAGTGCAATGGTAAATGATCCATTCATACATTTATTTACAGTTTTTCCTCTAAGTATGACTTTGCTATTTTAAACAAACTTGTTAAACATTTAACAAAAAAATTAAGAAAGTTCAAACAATATGAAAAAGAACGTAACATTTTAATTCTTTGTTCTGTTCTGTTCAAAAAAAGCACTTACTCTTGAAACCAAAGTGTGGATTTCATAAAACGTTTTGAGAATTCTGCTCATCTGATACAGAATACCCAAATATCCATTAGGAAAATGGAAGAAAAAGAAGTAAGTAGATTAAAGTGTTAAAAGGTTAGGAAAAACTAATGACTTATTGGCACTAGTAATAAAACAATGCATAAAATTCCGGGAGGCCGATCCACCCGCCAATCATCTTTTTTCTTATTTTCTTCCCCCAAAACTAAGGTGCGTCTTATACTCTGGTGCGTCTTATAGTCCCAAAAATGCGGTATTTTTTGAGGGCACGAATGGATATCAACCTTTCCCCGTGTCCTTCCCACTGCCAGATCATCCCACTTTAAAGTGCAGATGTTCCTTTTAGGTAGTACCTTCAGGTGACATATTGTGATTAGCACATGCAGAACCTAGACACACTTTCTAAAATAAAGAAAGGACATATAGGAAGAGAGTAATTTGCACCACAGAAATCATGGGCAAGTAAAAGGCCTCCCATCTATACGGCCTCTTACTAGCTCTTAATTCCAAAACAGGGGTTAATTAATTTGAGTTCACTACATATATGCATATGTAAAATGGAATAATTATGATGTGATTAAAAAAATGTTTTTTCACATGCCAAGGACCTTACTACTGAGGCACAGAAAACTTAGATTGAGATGACACTGGAACTGACAAGCCATTTTCTTCTTAAACCTACCTTGAGTAACTGTTGGGCAAATAAAAAAAATATTGTGCCAGCCTGAATCATGAGGTGAATTATGGGTTTTGCCCATCTACAACTTATAGCAGCAACTGGTTGTCAGAAACATACCTTTCTCATAGTCATCCTCAGCTACTGCTTTCTCCTGAAGCTTCTGAAGTTTTCTCATCAGGGATTTTATCTGTATCAATTAAAAGATCATGAGCAATATTCCTCTATGCTGCTTTGAAAAATTGTGACCTAAGCATTGTATATATGATCACAACAATCCAAAAGTTTGGATTTCATTCCACTTGGCCCACCCATTTCTGAAGACACTTCTGTCACCCCACATTGCACAATCATCATACATAATTCAAGAGCACCCAGAGTAGACATAAAGCTATAATGACAGGATATATTTATATGAAGATGTGAAAATCAGATGAGTTTCCCATGATTCCCAAATTGGAAAAAAAATCAAATGCATGGCAGATTACTTATTTTACCCATCTTGAGATTTGCAGGCTTCAACCAGGAAATCTTAAGTTAAAAAGTAATTAATTCCATTTAGGTAAGGCTCACCAGAAGCAGTGGTAATATTCTGAAAGAATGGATCACGTGAGAGCAATGGAGAAAAATATGTAGCAAGGAGAGTGGGAAAAAACTAAAATGAGATTGAAGGGCAGCAAATATTGTAAACTTTTGGCAGGAAGAGAGTAGAAAGGCTCAAGATATTTGGAAGACAAGGAGGCACTTGAGAACTTTTGGGTGCTCCATTATTAGAGGTTTTTAAGAGGAGACTGGACAGCCATTTTACCAGAATGGTATATGGACTCCTGCTTGAGCAGAAGACTTACAAGGTCCCTTCCAATGATGCAATTCTTCTGCAACTTATTTTGCTTACTAATTATAACCATCCAACAATATCTTCGTAGGCATCGTCTCAAATTCTCAGTAGAAACGTTCCCCAAAATAATCATTAAAACAGTTATTGCATTGCTTTATATTGAATGTACAGTATATACTTGCTTAAAATTCTATCACACAAAATGAGAACAAAGAATACAAACCTTTACTAAACGACGATTGCCCAACAAACATTCTTGTAGTACTGGCTCATACTCCTTCATCAGAAAATCCCAACTGTGCTCACTAGCAACGCCACAACTCTCGTAGCCTGAAGTCACCGAAGAATCAGCAGATGTTGCCTCTAAAGAATCCGTGGAAGAAGAGAATGCATTATTTGCGTGGAAAGGTGAGAGCCTCCCACAGTCCTGCAAAATGTCATCTTCTGCAGCTTCCGAGGGACAGGTACCAACTTCATCGCACAAGGAGTTACGTGAAGCCCAAAGTTCCGTTCGTGAAATTCTTTGGACTTCTCCAGATAGATGAAAATTAATATTTTCTGTTTTCTCTAGTCCATCAAATTGCACAATTTCTTTAGATTCCCTACTTCCTGATTCACCTGCAGCAGCTTCAGAGGCTAAATTTAGTGAGAGCTGGATGAAACTAAAATGTGAGTGAAAGGAATCCTGAAGACTGGAAGGACCATTGGAAGTTTCTTTGTTTTCGGGCTCCTGGGTGTTGATCCCTTTCTCCTGATGCTGAGCACATAATCTCTCTTTCTTTTGTGAACTAACACCCTCGGAGGTCTTCTCCACTGCATCTAGCAACTTGCCCGACCATGCAGATAAGCTTCGTGCAGGTGAGACATCTCCTTTATGGTTGTTAATCGCAGGAGAATCTGACAAGATTGTTGCATGGATCTGAGACATTCTGTTGTGTTTGTGGCAGCAGGAGGTCTAAACAGCACACCAGAAATAGAATAATCCCAAGACAGGTTCACATGGTATCTTCAAAGAACAGGACTTAAGTTCTTGATTGTGTGCTATCTGTATTGCTCAGACAGTTTGATTCACTGACAGATGGAGGGTGAAATTCTATGTCTTGTAGCACCCTGGTCCCTTTTCCACCTTCTCTTAAGAATCCACAGGCAATTAAAAATCTTGAATCTCTAAAATAAACAAAGTGGGAAAATGATCACAAATATATTTTTCCACATAAGAGGGCATTTTGGAACCTAATTTGAAGGAAAAAAAACACCAATACTGCACAGATTTATATCTTGTCATATTCTGTTTACAAAAAGCAGGGCTCCCGAGGTGATAGCGACTTCAAAATTACTAATTAATAAAATGCAATTTTTAATGTGATGGGAAGAGATTACTTAAAAACAGAACTTGATGATAATAATTTATTTTTATTTTTAGTTGCAGTTAAAGCCAAGTAAAAGGTAGTACTTGTTCAGATGTTACCCACTACTTTGGAGATTTGACCCCCAGCATATCACTTAAAGACCATAGTTAATTGTCAGCCTGTAAAAGCCTTGTCCTAATGGATTGTGCCGTATTTTTCCCATAATTTTTAATTGTTCAGATTTCTGTCAATAATTAATTTGTATCATTATCAAACATAGCAGATGTACACATATTTTTGCTGCTTTTTGTCACACACAGCAAATAGTTCCTATCATTTAGGCAATTTAGACCAGCGGTTCTCAACCTGGGGGTCGCAACCCCTTTTGGGGGTCAAACGACCCTTTCACAGGGGTCGGGAGACTTCGCCCAGATGCCGCCATTTGGGTTCTTTTACCCTCTGCGCATGCACAGAACGCTTTGCGCATGCGCAGAGGGTAAAAGAACCCAAATGGCGGCAGCGGGGCAGGATCATGGCAGTGGGCATGGCGGCGGGGTAGGGCGCGGTGGGGGCGAAGGGACGGGGCGCGGGGCGTGGCATTAGGAAGGTTGAGAACCACTGATTTAGACAAAGAACCAATGAAAGTAATTCCAAATAATATGAATGACAATTTTATCTTGACCATGTGCTGCCTATAAGAGAAACTATTGTGCAAAATAAAGATTTGAAATAATGGTTTTAAAAAGATTGATAGGAAGCACTCTGTAATGATCTGACTGACATTTTTGGATAGTAAATCGAAGAATTATCGACATGATCTCTTTTGCTATATGTAAAGTGTGGCATTAGCATCAGTGAGATGTAAGATAAAAAGATTTTGGCTCATACACATAAACATTCCTTACTACTGAAATACATTTTGAAGCAAGGGTATTGCATTATAATAAGCTATGTTATGTTAATGTATTGTAGTATAATAATCCACACATACACTAACATGCCTGATAGAAACCTTAGAAGTGGACTGTAACCCACAAAGGTTTGACCATTACAATAAATGGAGATGATTCAAGTTTCCTTCTTTGATTGTAAAGGCAAATTTGAAGACCTGCCCCAATTATCTACAGAGACCAGATAAATCTATTTCTACCCAAAACTTCATGTGCCTCTTTATCATCGTTTTAGGACTTTTCCAAACCTTCTGAATGTATGAACACAAATCTGCCTTATCATGGAATCTCAACATGTGTTGTAAATGCAAGTCTCTTTCCAAGGGTCCACAAAGATGATTTAATCTGGTAAAGATCTTTTTAACAGCATTAAGCTTTTATCCAGTTGGGTTCCAGGTAGTCCCAAATGCCTTCAATTTCAGACATACCAATTGTAGGCATAAACATCCAACCATCTCTGATTCTCCCATCATCTCAATTCATCCTTCTTAGTCACCCCAGTTAGAGATTCACCAGGCCATTCCACCAATTCAGGGGTGGGTTCCACTTACCTTCGCCACTGGTTCGCATTGCAATGTTTCACGCATATGCGTTTGCTCCGCTCTCGCGCGTGCATCCCCTCATGTGATTTGGCTGCTGCGCATGCTCAGAAGCAAGAATTAGCCTGAAACACAGCTGAGGAGCTCATCAGCTGTGCTTCGGGTGAAGAAATAAAGGACAGAATTCACCTGCGGGCGGGCGGGGGGTGGCCTTTTTCAAGCAGCGGAAGTCCCAAAAATAAAAATAAAAGATGGTGGCGCACACAGAACGGCATTGACAGTGACGTCACCAGCGGGGTCGCTACCGGTTCGGGTGATCCGGTCCGAACCAGGAGGAACCCACCCCTGCACCAACTGCAAGAACTCCTATAGTTCCTATCATTTGGACAATATTCTTTGTCATGTAACTCAGATAAAATGACTCTAAGAAGCAAACAGTGAACATCTGACAAAGCTGAGTCATCTCCACTGTCCTGTTGTGGCTGTGATAGAAAAAGGAAAAATATTGTCACTTATCTAATTTTTTTTCCAAGTATCTTTTTCTCCACTTTGCATAAATCCTCAAATCAGTCTTTCCTGATTTTTCAAACACTTGGTGCTATAGAAACATCTCCTGCCACTTGACTTCATTAAGAGATAGCTTGCTGGATGCTATCTATTCTCAAATATAAACACCAGTCAATTGAACTAAAATTCCCATTAAGAGAACTTCAGAGTCAAGCCTATAGAATGAAGTCAGCAAATGAATGGATGAATTTGTGCATTCGATAAATTCAAATGCAGGCTTGCTATGAGTCAATACACAGATGCTGTTCCAAAGACCGGTGTTACACAAGTTCAGTCTTGTCTTTTAAGATCACACACATCAAAAAGAAATTAAACAATTGCAGCAGTATTTTACTTCAGGTCTGTAAAATATTTATTTTATTTATTTATTTATTTTGCAATTCTTATATGCCACCCTACTCCCAGAGGGACTCAGGGCGGTGTACAGCATATACAATATAAGTATTCACTCCTTTATTCTAGCTTGAAAAATTTCTTGTTCCTTTAATTTAGGTTCCCTTGAACCATGTCTTAATGGCTGCTATAATAGCAACATAAAGATTCAGAAAAAATGATACTGGATATATTGGAAGCAGGAGAAACACCAGCTGGTAAGTGGCTTCATGTTATTCACACTATGGTAACTAGAGGAAAGCTCCTTCTGTAAGTTTCCTATTCCCAGAAGATACCATCTGCTGTAATTAGCTTTAGTGTAAGCAAGCCAATTGAATGTTTGGGTTTTAATGTAGGCTCATTTTATTGTGCTGACCTCTAAATACTTAACAGAACTCAAGACTTTAGTGGGAAACAGCATCTACACCAGGAACTGGCATAAAACATTGAAATTCATTCATCTTCTAATCAATTCTTCCCAGTTTGTTCCCCCGTTTCCATGGAATTTAAGCACAACATTAAACATTGACATCTTTGGAAACAAGCACAGAGTTGTCAGATGTTCTATGTTGATTGATTCGCCCAATCCTATTTCATTTGTGCAACAGCAGGAATGCAGACCAGTCTGAAGACACATGATGTGACAGAATTGGACTGATTCGTACTTAGATGGATAAACTCTTGGGAAGGCTATATAAGTTACATTGAGCATTATGTAGGAAAGGTGAACTATGAATTAAATGTTTATGTTTGAAGTAACTCTTATCTACGGTAGAGCCCAATTAAAAAGAATGGGCCATTTTCATTCTTGTGTAGTCTACATTTTTAATGCTGGAATCCTCATGTTCTTCCAAATATATGGAGATAAAAGATTCATAATAATTTTAAAAGAGGAGTAGCATCAGAGACACAGGCAATGGATACAGGGCTCTGCCAGACCCATTTACCACAAGAAAAACAATTTCGTTTACATCTGTGAACAACTGGAAATTTGAAATACATTTCCAAATTATACCAACTTCACATATTGCAACATACATTAAGTGGAGTTTTTCTAAATAGTGTTCTAGTTCTCAGAATAAAATGCAAGATTTTGCAACCTGCCTTGGCCCACACTACCCTTTCCAGAGCACCAGATACGATATTTCTTCCTTACCTCCCTAATATTTTATAGGGTATAAGGAATAGGTTGGTGTTTGCTCATCAATAACATGCACAGGTTGCAGTTGTGGATGTTTATACCACGAGACTTCCACACTCAAAGCTGAAGGCTAGTTAGAATTTGCTGTGCACTTTGCTTGGACAATCAAGACAAGTTCTGACAACAATTCAGCTTTTTGTAGATTTTGCGTAGAGGGACAGATTCATCTTGCCCAAGCAAAGTAGGAGTGAGTATTGCAATGATCCCGATTTTCAATACACAAGCACCACTCAATTATGTCTCTCTCATAAATTGATGACAACACTTCCCAGGAATGTCACAACCTACAGTTTGACTGTACATCATGCCAGAATGTGGAATATGTTAAAGCTACTTCATATGCCAAAACAACTAATTATTTTTCTGAGGAGTCTTTATAATGATCAAAAATCCACTATAAGAATTAAATTCTTAGAACAGAGTGGTTCAGAACTGAGAAGGAAATAAAATTTCTCACGACTACTTCATGCGCAGTATTATAGCTAGTACGTTATAGGTATGGCAAGGAATGGGAAAAGAATATAGTTGGGAATTAAAATTGGAGACTGAAATCAGGAATGATTTGAGTTATGCAGATGGTGCTATTTTGTTAGCCAAGAGTAAAGAAAGTACTCTTGAAAGAAAGTAAAGTTGTTAAAATAAAAATGGTAAGTGAAACATCTGGGTTCATGTTAAACACTAAGAAAACAACGATAATATCACATTTCTTGCTTTATGAATTTATAGCTGATAGTGAAAAAGCAAAGGTTGTAGATACTTTTCTTTGACTGAAGAATAAAGACAAAATGTGCCCTAGAAACAGAACGAAAGTTTCACTAGAAAAATTGTTGTGACAAATTTAGGCAAACTGCGAAGGTTAAAAACATTTCAACTATAAGAAAAATCAGAATGGTTAATGAAATGGTCTTTCCAGTGTGCCAAAGGATTTTTGTGAAATCTGGACCATGAGAAATACTGAGAGAAAATCAGATGCCTCTGAATTAAGCCATGCCTTTGATGCCTTTGATTATTAAGCTAAGACTATGATAGATTGTGAAAATATCAATAAATCTACCTTGGATCAAATAAAGGCTGACTGATCCCTTGTGGCAATGATCAACAAGTAGAAACACCCTTTGGGCATACGATAATTGAAACAGGTGATGGATTAGAAAAATGATTATGCTTGGCAAAGGTAAGACACGATCAAAAGGATTACTGGAATGGCATGATAAATCAAGATGGAAAGCATTTATCAAAATTTTTGCCAGAGTCAACCCAGCTTAATGGTAGCAAACATAGTAAACTGCAGATGTTCCTATCAATGGTTTGGACTTTTTCATGGGCTATTAAAATATAGTTGAAACACTGATGCTTTAAGATTGCTTGGGGCAAATCAAAAACTGCACTGGGAATCCCCAATTCCCTATACAGAAACCCCAGATAATTTCCCTGACAAATTAGATGTTTTTAAATTCTGGTTAATTAAAGAAGAACCTTGAAGGGCTTTTGGCTTTGATTTTACTGGCAGATAGTGATACTCCAACCTTTTCTGTGTCCTGCTTTGACTCCCAAGTCTACCTTGATATATAATTTAAGAGTTCATCTTCCTATTTTATACATAGCTCCTGTTTTTCACCCATTGGAGTCTCTTATTTCAGAGAGTTTTGATATTCAAATTCGAAATCTCTCAAGTATCTCTACACCTGAACAAATTGTATTGACAGAGCTTAAAATGGACTAATAAAGAACATTCGGAACATGATTGCTTGTATGGCTCTCCATTATGATGGGTCATTTAAGAATCTGCACTTATCTCGCTCTATCTGATAAGTGACAAAACGTTCCAAATACCCTACACATATATACACATATATATATACAAATGCACACACAATACACATACAGATACACTGTGGTCAAAATCCCTGGTAAGAACTTTAGTAGGCGGCTTACCAGTCAGATAATGGGCAGCGTGTTAACACACTGACAATAATCAATTTAAGAAGCAGGCTTCAGTTAAACCATCTGAATTTTTAATTTCACCAGGGAATATATTGCAAATTAAGTATCTGACATACAGTCCATTTGGAACCACAATTCAGTTTACCAAAATAGAAAGTAATTTTCTCTTAGCAACTCAATATGATTGCATATAATGAGAAAAAGACAAGCACAGCAACAAGCACAAGTACATTCACCAAGGACAATATGTCAAATATTCCTACATTTGGTGGTTCAGTTTAATTAAAATCCAAATCCTAAATCGTATCCAAAACTTTGGTTCTCCCAGGGGATTAACCATCACCTCCTCCTCCTCCTTTTTATCATAAGAAAATAATTTTAGAATGTTTTGCAGCACAGAAAACTATTCCAGAATGTCATGTATAAAATTATATGGTTATCTATTGGTTGTATTATATCTTCCTGAGAAGTAATTTGGCTTAAAATTAAATCCAAATTTAATTAATACAAAGCCAACTTTCCATTTAATGCATGATCCTGAGTTGAACCCTGCTGCTCTACATAAAAGAAATAAGCAATTATAAAATGAAATGACCTTGAGAATAACCATTATATTAATATAATAGATTATTTTAATTTACTGTGTAAGAATAAGGATTATGAACAACTTGGACAATACTTCAACTGCCCAATAATTACTAACCATCTAACCTACTTCCAAAAAATTACCTCATAAAAGTGACATGGGTGACACCCTCATGCAATTTTTGTAAATCTGAGAAAATTTCAAAAATAGCTTGCCAAGCAGTTTATCTGTTTCTTGAGAGAGAAAAGATCCTAAAACTCCTCTTGAACTAATTTCTCCAAAAATAACTCTTTTTCTAGGTTTTCTGTTGTGGATGTTCATTATTCATTTTCTCTTCTCCATTACAAAGACAAATTCCCTTCTCTTTATACCCTCGGAAGATACTCAGCAGATAAATTACTGTTCTTACACAACAGCACCTCTGAAAAAGGAAACATTCTTCTTCTGTAGTCCTTTGCTAATTGATCCATTTACTGCATATGAGTTCATCATGGAGGTGCCTCTGCTACCAAACTTTGTTAACTTTGCCTTGGAATCAAAGGTTCGGAAAAGAGTTGAGAATTTCACCCAACCCAATAATTTCACAATTTTAATCATCTCTGTCCAAGAGGAGCCAACAATTGCATACAGCACCAACCTGTTAACTGGTAAAATTTAAGGAGTAAAGCTTTCATCTTACCTATTTAACTTGAAATAGAAAACTCAAATAATATTGAGACAACTGTTTTTCTCAAGGCAGGATCGCTAAACCTTGGATTCTCCATAATGGGTGGAGCTAGCTGCCAAGAATTGGGTTGACATAGCCTTCTAGCCAATCAGGACTGAGTCTGGAAAAAGTATAAATAGTGGCTCTGCGGCCTAGTTCCCCCTCTTTTGACTCAGTCCGAGCCAAGGACACGTGCCTATCATCCTTAAGACGAATTTACTGACTTCTTTATCTATAGACATCATCTGCAATATTAACTGTGAGTGTCCCTGTACGAGCCCCCCAAGTGCTACTGCCATCCGCACTTGGGAGCGGATTGAGCATTAAATGAATTTTCTGTCCAGGTCCTGACTTTGCCTAGAATTACAGGCCTTGGTCTTGTTTGCACTGGTGCCTTATATCAGACACCTGTTACAATGGAGCCCAACAAGTCCACATCTTCATCATACCTCGTTTTGACTATTGTAGTCTTCTCTCTGGTCTTTTGTCAGCCTTCAAGCTTTGATTTTCTATCAAAATATTTCTGCATAATAAAATTTAATTTTTATATGTTTCATCTTTTGCACGAGATCAAATTGATTCCATACTGCTTTTATCTTTTGCTTTGAATCCAAAATGGAATTTGATTTGTGAGTTGCTTCCTTATCAACTTTAATGAGTTTCTTCATCATTTTTCAAAGCTACTTCACATATATCAAAACTTTTTTTTTTCTTATTAAGTAGTGCAAGTGCATAAAATATTTCTATACTAGCGTATCAGCTACTTAAGACAATCGGTTACAAAACACTATTTTTGCTGGATCTTATGCCTAGAACTTCAAGAATTTCTTCAAGAGACCACATCCTTATATCCTTATCCCAAACCCACGGTTTCCATAAAATTTGATCAAACTCAGCATTTTAATATAGCTAAATACTCAATATTTTCCCCATTGTTACCTTCACCTCCATTTCCATCCTCTTTCACTTTTATCTCCCTAATGTCCTTGTGTAGACTACAAGTGGCTTTACATTTGATATCAAGAAGCACAATTAATACATTATGTATCTCTAATTCCTACTTTTAAGATGCACTAAGAATATTTCTCAATCAACCCAAAAATGCAAAAGGGCGGCATTTATTTATTTATTTTTATGTTTAAACAATTTTTTGATAGTAGCAAGTTAAAGAAAGTAGCAAGTTATAGAATGATCATAGAAAGATATAAATTATTAAATGAGAATATGGGTTCCCTAAGGTTATACTGTAGATTTGGACATCTGGACAAGAAAGACACAGAAGGGATCAGTTCATTACTTGTAAGAGGAGTAGATAAGCAACATTAACCTCACTGCCCTTTCAATGTTTATTCAGCTCAAAATATATTGCCAGAGTACTGAATTTATCATTGACAGTTATGGTTCCTAAATCTTTTACCTCTTGTTCCTGTCCCACCCCTTTCACTTGAGTTTCATGTGCAACAGATAATTATTTATTTAAAGCACAAGTAATAAAGCAACAGCTAATTATTTGTTTTTTCTTGCACACAAAAGATAGCAGCAGTTGTTTGTGGTTGTTTGTTTGCAATCCTGTCTTTTGAGCCTGTTCATATGCAGTTACTCAAAAAGTGCAACACAAGAACAGAAGCCTTATGAAAGCTCGTGCTACACCTTTCAGAACATTTTCCATGTCTTGCCTACCTTTATAATGGAAAGATCAATATCAACAAATTCATTTGGCATCACCTTTGAATAACACCTACCATTGAAAGCCAGTTCAGCAGATTAATTAGTGGGCTTGGATCGAAGTTCTGCTCCATGAGGCCTTTTCCCATGAAATCTCTCAGCTACACAGGTAAGAGGGAAGTGATGCTATTATTCATTATTCACATTAATTATTCAAGTGTCTACTTTGCCTTCTGCACACAAGTCTGGAAAGTATGCAATAAAAAGAAACCAACACAATATTCATACAAAATGATTATTATTTTTTTTGCCTATGCCATGTAGAAGTTTTGTGAATTCTTTCTTCTTACCCTTATGATGTCCCATGGTATTAGCTTCAGTTGTTTATTGGCAAATAGCAGGTATTAATGATCTGTGTTCACAGTTTATACAGAGATTAAAGAAAGAAAAGCTGTTCTTTTTATCAGATACTTTAAGGCAAGCCTTAAGCATCATGGTGATCAAAAGCCAGATCACAGATAACCAGTCATGCTTTATCTAACACCCAGCTACCACCACCACCCCAGCTACTCTCTCCATCCCCATCAATGCAGTCCTACATATATAGCAAACATCAATATTGGTCAAATTTCTCACGCAACTTCACATAAGGCTAATACAGAGAAGGATCTGGCAAATCACAAATCCCGAAAGCTCATTTCAGAACGCAGCAGTACTATCAAGTGAGAAACTGAGAAGTCAGCTTCCGTAAAAAGTTGTCCATCTAGGTCAGTGTTGGCGAACCTTTTCGGCACCAAGTGCCAAAATGGGAGTGCGCATGCGCGAGAGTGCCGGAAACCGGAAGAGCAGCTACCCGGTGCGCATGTGCGCAATGGGTGGCTGTTTTTCCGGTTTCCAGCACACCCATGCACACCACCGAGCTGGTCTTCATGCACGCATGCACACCAAAAACCAGAGGACCAGATGGCCGGAGTGCATGTACGCGCCAGAAAACAGAAGAGCAGCCGCCCGGTGCGCGCATGCGCACTGGGCAGCTGCTCTTCCTGTTTCCGGTGTTCCCACATGTGTGAAGACCAGCTGCCCAGTGCGCTGGAACCCGGAAGAGCAATGGGGAATGGCTCGCGTGTCCGGAGAGATGGCTCTGCGTGCCACTTTCAGTCTTATACAAACCTATTTGGGAACAAATACCGGTATTTACTGAATATGGTAGAATTAACTTCTATCTTAGAATGAAGTGGATCAGACTGTTAATCGCTCATTTGAATATGACTATTCAACCAAGTGATGTTTTGTTATGAAACTATCCAAACAAACTAAATTATTAATCAGATAAGATGATGGAGATTTCATAAAGTATCTGTTTGACTTAGAAACTTTCTGGCACATTTTCCACTGAAGATACAAAGGAGTCTATTGACAGAGACTTTTTTAATTCCAGAGGAACAGTGTAGGCATTATCATCAAAATGAAAGCCTTTTGACTCTTGAGGGAACTATGAATGAAACTGAAAGAACAGCACAGAAAAGACGCTTAAAATGAGCCGTAAAGACTCCACTCTTTGAAGAATTCTTCACTCCGTAAGCATAGTTCACATGACTACCCAAACAGGAAGATATAAAAACTCAAATGTTTCAGGACATTTTCAAAAGATATTGGCTACAATTTGTGATAGTTGTGTCAAAGGGTTTTTTTTTCAAAAAAAATATAATTATGTTTTCCAAAATTAGCATCACATATGGTTATTTCTGCTTCCTGCACTGAGATACACTAAATAAATGTTCAAGATCCATAAAAACAGAAAATTTAATCTAAGGATTAAAGCTGGAGAGTTCAGTGTAAATCTAAGGTTGGGATGCCCTCTGTTGGATTGAGACAATACTACTAGCAGAAATACAGAACAACCTGTAGTCCTCAGCCTAATTTGGTAGGGTGCTTAGCCCAATTTTATCCAATGGAGGAAGCCCACTGAGACAAAATATATGTAGCAAAGAGAGAGAAAAATATCTTCCTTACTAGCTTAAGGAATGTATGTCTTCTACGAGCAAGTAATTCATATATAATATTTGGAATTTGTATCCATCATATCAGAATTCTAGAATTTTTACAAGGGTCTGTTGCTAACTGAAAAGTAAGATAATCACTGTCAATAAAGCTGTATTTCAACACTGAAACTATTGTACCTTCTTTTTGAAACAGAGGGAGAGTGGAGAAGAAAAAGCAACCTATTCTCATGATTTTTGCTGATCAACATTCAGTACTATAGATAGAGACAATCATCTACAAAAGATCAGAAAGAGTTCTTAGGTTTATCCACAATGGGTCAAGGCCTGCCCTCCATTATTCCACAGTGCAGAAACATAATTATGGATTTAAGTTAAAGAAAGGCAGATTCCTACTGAAGGTTGGAAAAAAGAACTTTGTGGGGTAAAAGTAGATTATTCAGAAAAGTTATGGGCCTCTTTCGCTGCACATATTCAAATGGAAGGGGACATTCTGCTCTGAGTATTTCATGGCTTACAATGGACCCTTCCAAATTTAATTCTATGGACTGCTTCGTCTGAGTCTAAAATAAAAAGAGAGAATACATTTATCAGGAACAAAAACACCGGCACTATTTTACAGCTACCCAGCAATCACTTTCAGAAAACTCTATATGAAACTGATGAATCCTATTCTATTTTTTGTGATGAACATACTGCGTTGTAGCAGGATCCAATCTGTGTCGATCATGGGGACCAGAAGTTTAGTCTTCTGAGCTTTCGGACTCATGCCCACATGTGTGAGAGAAGTTCCCTGAGGATGGGCTCCAGCATGAGTCCAAAATTAGTCCAAGACTAAACCTCTGGTCCCGGTGACTGACACAGATTGGATCCAGCAACATTATCCTGGGGTGTGACGCTAGTTCGCCTCCTCATGGTGCACCCTGGATAGCACAGTAGTGCGAACCAAACGACTAGCAACAATTGGCAGCCAGACTACACTGAAGAATTGTCAGTTAACGACAGTTGGCAGTCAGACATCTTTGTAGAACTCCTGGCTCTCTAAATACATGGCAATGGATAAACAAATTTATTTATTTATTTATTTTTATTTGAGGTTCTTCTATGCCGCCCTACTCCCTCAGGACTCAGGGCGGTGTACAACATTTTAGGGAACATCAAACAAATCATTAAAAACAATTTAAAACATTTTTTAAAAAAACCATATAACATCATACAAACATGGGGGAGACGTCAGATGGGAGGTCGTCTTAAAATCACCCCACCTGCAGGAAGAGCCATGTCTTAATGGCTTTTCGGAAGGCCAGCAGGGTGGGGATGATTCAGATCTCTGGGGGAAGTTGGTTCCAGAGAGCAGGGGCCCCTACAGAGAAGGCCCTCCCCCTAGGCCCCGCCAGTCAGCACTGTTTGGCTGACGGGACCTGGAGGAGACCCACTCTGTGGACCTGACTGGTCGAAGGGAAGTATGAGGCAGGATGCGGTCCCGGAGATAGCCTGGTCCTAAGCCATGTAGGGCTTTAAAGATGATGATCAACACCTTGAATTGTACCCAGAGACCAATGGGCAACCAATGCAGCTGGCGGAGTATAGGTGTTATGTGGGTGTATCTTGAAACACCCACCACAGCACGTGCAGCCACATTTTGCACCAGTTGAAGTCTCCAAATACTCTTCAAGTATTCAAATTTTGAGAAACCCACTTCTTCCTGTGCACGCTGCTTTTCCTCATCTATCAATTGGCAGGCTTAAATCCAGGAAGCC
This sequence comes from Diadophis punctatus similis, assembly GCA_023053685.1. Lineage (NCBI taxonomy): Eukaryota > Metazoa > Chordata > Lepidosauria > Squamata > Dipsadidae > Diadophis > Diadophis punctatus. The sequence goes on from JALIGW010000001.1 coordinate 75,868,820, forward strand.
CTCTTTGGCACTCGCTCAACTGCTGTCTAACAACTTTGACATCAAGACACAGTGGAAAGCCAAATGGGCTGCTGAACGCCCAGATACAGGCAGTTACATAGATGACCCTACACAAAAGGTGACAAGTTTTGACCTTCCTTGCCAGCTTTAGTCAACTCTGAACAGGATCCGTACCCAACACGGTGTCTGCCAGGACTCATTGTTTAAGTGGGGTCTTGTCTCTACCCATCAGTGTGACTGTGGTGCTCCTCGACAAAATATCCATCACATTGTGTCCGAATGTCCATCAAGAGCTTATACCGGCCCAATGTCTGATTTTTTTCAACATAGACCACCCTGTCCTTGAATGGCTGGGTGGACTGGACATTAACATTTCGACCACAATAAGTCCATGTATTTGCCTTACGCTAAATAAATAAATAAATCCTGGGACACATATATTTGCCTTAATTCGTGATACTGCTTTGTAATTTAATTGTTCCAACTAGATAACAGGGGAAAAATGATCTCATCAAGGCAATCAATTAACACATATTTAGTATCTAAAACAAATATAAGAACTCCTTATTTTAAAAAAAGCAAAGGACAATATAAATCAATTCTTGATTACCTCACCAAGGAATTTGACATGACCAATAGAGCTGGGCCTCTGCAAGATCAAAGTCCTAGTCAACTGCATTGTGTACTATGACACACTCAGGTCAAATGCCTTTCCAAGTAAAGGATGGATTCAAACTGTATTATACCATTTAAACAGTTTTTATGGACATATTTTTCTTTGAAGGCCAGAATTTGTCCCTGTGTTCCAGATAAATATTATTGACATGGCAGAAGAGATGTAATTATATACCTGTTCCTATGGCAAAAGTACACAGGCTACATCTGAAATGGTATCTGTATATTTTCCTCAAGGCCAGCTGACTTACAGTATTTAGCTTGACCCAAGATCAAAGTTGATTAATAAGATCCATGACTCATATCTTGCACTTTCTTTTTTGTTAAACAAACAGTTTCATGATCCTTATGAAGACAACGGAAGTGGATAAGGGAAAGTATTTTAGTTCCCTCTAGTGTGCTACTTCCCCCATTTAAATCACAGTTCTCTCCAAGTTGAAGTCAGCTTTACAGAAGAAAAGATACAGATAGCCAAAAAATACTTTTCTGCATATCTAAATTCTTGATTCCCCTCTGAAGGCTAATTTTCTGTCTTACAATTCTTATTATGCCCTTAGCCAATTGTTTTTTATTCTTGTTGCCAATTTAAGTTAAAAAAAACAGATTGAAAGGTTCAGTTATCTTTTCTGCATATCTAAATTCTTGATTCCCCTCTGAATGGTAGTAAGGCTAATTTTCTGTCTTACAATTCTTATTATGCCCTTAGCCAATTGTTTTTTATTCTTGTTGCCAATTTAAGTTAAAAAAAAAGAGATTGAAAGGTTCAGTTATCAGAATGAACAAATTCGTCCAAGCCAGCCTTTCATGGATCTTGATTTTCATGGGTTGGCTGCACTGCACTTCAGAAAGGCATAAATTCATTATGTTCCTGGAAAAAAATTCATATGATCCCTGTACCATATAAGAGGGGAGGTGAAAGAGGAGGAAGAGGATGTTAAAGAAAGGTCCTCGCTCCTTAAGCTTTCGACTATTTACCTGGCATGAAAATGACTCTCCTTATTGTTCACCTACATACCAATTACTCACTATCATTTTTTCATAAAAGGGAAAGGGAGAGAGAGAGATGGGTATCTAGAACGGACTTAACCCTGGATGAATTGGTGCAGAATACAATGATTGTTTGGTTAGGATGGACAAAGCATTTCCTTTCCTAAGGCTGTCCCTTGATCACTGCCAGGGTCCTATAAAATACTCTTAAAATCTTTTAAATGCTGCAATCCAACAGGTGGAACACTTCCAGCGGCAACTATAAGTCTTGGCTGCCTGAAGCCACAGTAACTGTTAGGAGACCCGCCAGAAAAGTAGCAAGCCGTCCTTGTTGATTTTGCCTCCAACCTCCTTTCTCCTGTGGTTCACACCAGGCAGGGTTGTGTTGGTGCCGCTCTTCTAGCCACAGAGAGACTGGAGGTGGCGGCGGAGGGGAAAGGCAGGCGGAGGAGCCCCCGGAGGAGAACTACAGAAAGTTACCGTGGCAAAGGAAAATTCTCTATGCTTTTCCTCTAGCCTCCGTTACTGCGATGGCAGGCGTCTCGTTTTCAGCTGTTCACACAGCTCCGGGGAGAAACAGAGGCGGCGCTGTGCCCACGGGAGGCGTTAGCAAAGGATCCGGGAAGGCAGCGGGGTCGCCGGGACGGGAGGCGACTTTGTTTCCCACGCACAACTGGCGTGGCTCAGGGGGAAGCGAGGCAAGGGCGCGACTGCCGCCAACCTGGTTCCCTTCACCCCAGGAAATCCCAAATCCTCACCTGGGTTGAATCAGCCCCGCCCTGCCCGAGCTGGGGCGCGCTGGAACTTCTTTCCGGCTTCGCAGATGTTGTGCAGCTGGCGCGCTCCAGCCATCCCAGGCTCGGCCGTTGCCTCCACCCCGCCCCTGGACAACCACTCGCATCCGCTGGAGCCGACGGGAAGGCCCAGGGCGGCAGCCAACGGCTGGGTGGAGGCCGCGCCATCCAATCTGCCTCCGCCGAGGCTGGAGAGGAAGAGCCCTTTCTGCTCGCAGCCGCTCCCCGAGCTTGCCGCTTTTTTTCTTTCTCTCGCCCCGTCTCGAAGGTTTTAAGTAACCGCGCGGTTAGTAAGTCTCTTCTTGCTGGAGGCGGCTGCTCCCGTTGAGTTTCTGGCTGCCCTGGGACTGGAGATTCATTCCGGACCGTCCTCAGCATCACAGATTAATATTAGGTACATCATGACATCACACGCAGGAATTCCTCCTAGATTTAATTCAAGGTTCTGGAATCATCCCCCAACCTGTTTGCCAAGGCTTGGACTAGACTCTGAGCATGTAAAGAAAAGGGATACTTTTCATTACATGGTCGGAGTCTGTGCCTTCTTCACCACCATGTTATTCAATTGAAACTACTATTCTGGAAAAGGTTGTGTGTGTGTGTGTTACAATGTACAACTAAAAGGTTCTTCATACCTGCCCTAGACTCTGTCGGCATCGCCTCAAAGGAAGTATGCACCATAGTCTGGAAAACTCTGATCTAAATATTTCTGAGAAAAGCAGTAATGGGCATGACTGTGAAGTTTGTAACAGGATTTTGAGGGTACTAGATTCTATAAGAAGTGTTCAGCCTTTGATTAGTGATACAAACTATTCTAAAATGCTCCACAAACATTCTGTCAGTAGTTCTGTAAGACTGCCATTGCATGAACATACCTTAGTTACAATTTCTCTATTTCTGTTAAGTTTTCGTTTCTGGGGACTTTTCAGGTCTAGAGTCTTGTAATTATTATTATTATTATTATTATTATTATTATTATTATTATTATTATTATTATTATTATTATTATTATTATTATTATTATTATTATTATTATTATTATTATTATTATTATTATTATTATTATTATTATTATTAAACACAAAAAACAGTAATACACAGCAAACGAGATTTATGTTGGATTTCGTATCACTATATCACAAGTCGAACACTTCCCAAGCGTCTAGGACTGTGTGATGTATTTTCGTATGATGCGCGCAGATCCAAGTACGGTGGCCTTTTGCAACTGACAGATCGTGATTTTGTCAATGTTTATTGTTTTCAAATGCCGGCTGAGGTCTTTTGGCACAGCACCCAGTGTGCCAATTACCACTGGGACTACCTGTACTGGTTTATGCCAGAGTCGTTGTAATTCGATTTTAAGATCCTGATATCAGTTAAGTTTTTCTTAACTGTTTTTCTTAACTTTCATCAATTCGGCTGTCACCTGGTATGGCGATATCAATGATCCACACTTTTTTCTTTTCCACAATCGTGAGGTCCGGTGTATTATGTTCCAAAACCTTGTCAGTCTGAATTCGAAAGTCCCAAAGTATTATTAGTATTAGTATTAGTATTATTATTTATTATATCCATATTGTGAATATAAGGATTTGTTGAGGCAGTTTTGCAAGAACAAAAAAAAATATTGTAGATAAAAGGATTAAAACTAATGCTACTCTCAAAGTCTATAATTCTGTATATATTGAAATCTTGGTTGGCTGTTGATTTCCAGCTTGCGATTGGAAATCAACAACCAAAAGCGCAGCTACTTGGTGGTCATATGATGCACAAGCATAAAGGAACTGACAATATGTTGCTGACACGCACACTTGTGGTTAGCATGGCATGCAGGAACATCATATCTCAAGCTAATGTGAGACAGTGCCTTGGATCCTAAAGCCCTCTTGGTGGGACCTTCTTCTCAGTTTCAGCTCCATTATCAGGATACATGTTCTCTGATGTCTGTTTCTTGACTGCAGCCCTGGAATTAGAGGATATTTTGAAACAAAGTTGATATGCAGAAAGCATCAAAAGGGGAAGAAATTAGAAGGAGGGAGGAATCAATGGAGCTGAACAGAAGAAAGTTTCCTTAGGATCACATATTACAGAAGTTCCACCAATGAAAAAGCTTGGGCAAGTAATACCGGTTTTAGTAACTAAAACCTATATAGTCAATCACCAATCCTCTGGTGATTCTACTTCCAGATGGCTGGTTTCCTGTTGCAGGAAGCCCTGGATTTAGAGTAGAATTGCTGAGACGGGCAAGGCTCTTCCTCATCTTCCTCAGCAATACGGCTCAAGCTTGCTGACTTCCCGTTGCCATTAGGAGCCGGAAACCGCCAGTCTGTTCTCCACTGTTCAGATGCTCAGGTTGATCAACAGAGGAACAGACCTCTAGATCCCCATTGTAAATGCTAGCTAGAAACCCTCCATTCTGCAGGCCACAGCAGAGGCTGGATGTATTTTATTCTATTGTGGCCAATAACTGGTTTCTTACCAGGACACTGTTTTCTAATGATTGGGTAAGATTGCTGTAATGATCTCACCTGCTTTATATATCAGTAGTGTCCATTTGCAATTATTAATTGCTAACAATAGATTGTCTGCAGGAGGAAAGCAAAATGAAGAAGACATGAAAAAAGGGGAGGTTGGATTTCAAGCTGTCATGTGAGCTACGTTCACACATCATACAAAGCCATGATTTGTTAAGCACGTTGTCATTGTCTGGGGTCACACAGGCTTCAGATTCCATTATGGCTTAGTACAAAATCATAGACCGTACTCTCTAATTGAAGATATCCCTTCCCTTCCCTCCCCCCTCTCCCTCCCCCGTTATGTAGCATTTAGCATGCTGAGAAAGTATTAGCCATATTTATTTATTTATTTATTTAAATTTTATTTTATTTATTTAAATGGATTTATATGCCGCCCAACTCCCAGGGGACTCTATTGTATATGATGCTTCAGTGCATCAATCTTAGATCAGAAGGAGCTTAGATCTGGTCAAAGATACTGTACCAACACCCCCCCAAATAAGTCTGCTGAAAGATCTAGGGCAGTGATGGCAAACCTTTTTTTCCTCAGGTGTCAGAAGCGCATGCGCGGGTGCTATCGCGCACGCGCAAGTGCCCACATCCATAATTCAATGTCTGGGGAGGGCAAAAACGGCTTCCTCTGCCCCCCCCAAGGCCCTCTGGAGGCCAGAAATGGCCCATTTCCTGACTTTTGGTGGGCCCAGTAGGCCCATTTTTTGTCCTCCCCCGGCTCCAGAGGCTTCCCTAGAGCCTGGGGAGAGCAAAAATGCCCTCTCCCGCCCCCCCGGAGGCCTCCGGAAGCCAAAAATGCCCCCCCAGAGCCTCCGTGTGAGCCGAAAATCAGCTGGCTGGCACGCACATGCATACTGGAGCTAAGCTAGAGCAACGGCTTGCGTGCCAGCAGATATGGCTCCACATGCCACCTGTGGCACGCATGCCATAGGTTCGCCATCACTGCTCTAGGGGTACAGATGGTATATTAGTAGTAGGCCCCAAAATAAGTTGTAGCAGCTGAAGCAACCAAGCCTGTGCAGGATTGTAAATCTCTTTGAACTTCTGATGCTTCCAGAAATGGTCCCCTTTTCCTCCCTGGATGTACTGCATCAAAATACTAATATATCTCATGCATCAAAATACTGATATTATCAGAAAGCTTAAATTTCTTGTATGAAATATGCAATATATTTAGGCATATTTGACTGGAATTTGTAGCTTTAATAGCTTATGGATATTTTCTATGGTACAAAAATGTCATGAATAAATAATAAATTTTGTAGGTCTGTAGGCAGGACTTTATAGTTGCATTGGATAAATGAGAGTGAAGTGGTAGCTTGAAGGAACTGGCCTTCGCAATTTGTCTTCAGCATTAAATGGAAAACTCCATTATTTACCATAAATAAGGTAATAACATTGTCCCCATTTAGCAACTATCATTGGGATTGCAATTCAATCATTAAGCAAAGTGGTCACTAAATGGAACCACAACTGTATTTTTTATCTTTCTTCTGCTTTCCTTTGCTTTACAGATCTATAAAGGTTGTAAATGCGAGGATTGGTCGCAAAATTACTTTATCATCACCACTGTAACCGCAAACTGTTGGTAAACGAGGCAATCATTAAACATCAGCTACCTGTAATTTCTTTGGAACTGTTGAACAATAATTGATTGTTTAATTGATTATTGGAGTTGTCACATTTACCCAGTCATACCACAAATAATCACAACGATTTAATACAAATAGACTTCACTGAAGACAACGTTGAAAAAGCACTACGCAGCCAAAAACCTTCCCTGTCAATCGGACCTGATGGACTATGTGCATACTTCCTAAAAATGCTCTCCACAGCCATAACTGAACCACTAAGCATAATCTTTGAAAAATCCTTCAGGATCAGTTCTTTACCAAAACTATGGTCACTAGCCACGGTCATCCCCATCTTCAAAAAGGGAGATCCCAGTCTAGTAGAAAACAACAGACCAATCTTTCTATGCTACGTCACATGCAAAGTCATGGAATCAATCATAAACCAATCCATTACCCTCCACCTAGAAACTAACAACCTACTCTCAAACAAGCAATTCGGTTTCAGAAAAAAATTATCCTGCAATCTACAACTACTACACTGCAAAAACATATGGACCTCAAAACTTGACCAGGGCAAAACAATTTACATAGACTTCTGTAAAGCCTTCGACTCAGTGATTCACGATAAACTACTTCTGAAACTGAAATCCTACGGCATCTCTGGACTCCTTCATGACTGGATAACTGTGTTCCTGTCAAACAGACAACAAGTGGTCAAAATAGGGAGTGCCCTATCAAATCCCGTACCTGTTAACAGCGGTGTTCCCCAAGGCAGCATACTAGGACCAACACTCTCTATACTTTATATAAATGACCTTTGTGATCACATTACAAGCGACTGTGTTCTCTTCGCCGATGATGTAAAACTCTTCAACACCACCGACAACACTGCTATCCTCCAAAAAGACCTAGACTTTGTGTCAGAATGGTCAAACATCTGGCAACTCGAAATCTCAACCAACAAATGCTGTCCTACACATTGGCAAAAAAAATCAGAACACCAAATACAAGCTGAACAGACAAGACCTTGCAGACGACCCTCACCCTGTCAAAGACCTTGGAATACTCATATCAAATGACCTAAGTGCCAAAGCCCACTGCAACAACATCGCCAAAAAGGCTTCAAGAACTGTTAACCTAATCTTACGTAGCTTCTTCTCCGGTAATATCACACTACTAACCAGAGCATACAAAACATTCGCCAGACCAATCCTTGAATACAGCTCATCTGTCTGGAACCCACACCGCATATCGGACATAAATACATTAGAACGTGTCCAGAGATACTTTACAAGAAGAGTCCTCCACTCCTCTACTCGCAACAGAATACCTTACGCAACCAGACTTGAAATCCTGGGCTTAGAAAGCTTAGAACTAAGTCACCTTTGGCACGACCTAAGCATAGCTCATAAAATTATCTGCTACAACGTCCTTCCTGTCAACGACTACTTCAGCTTCAACCACAATACACGAGCACACAACATTCAAACTCAAAGTGAACCGCTCCAAACTTGACTGTAGAAAATACGACTTTAGCAACTGAGTGGTAAATGCCTGGAACTCATTACCTGACTCTGTGGTTTCGTCACCAAACCCCCAAAACTTTATTCTTAGACTGTCCACTGTTGACCTCACCTGATTCCTAAGAGGTCAGGAAGGGGCGTGCATAAGTGCACCACCATCTCTACCATCCCTGTCCTAATGTTCCCTCTTATCAGTACCCATCTTATGTATATAAACATTGTTATATCTATGTATATTACTAACACGTACTTGACAAAAAAAAATCCCAGGCAGGCTGAAATAGAATAGTTTGAAGTGATAAACAATATTGTCCACAAGATGTCACTATTGGACTGTATTAGGAACCCTCACAATACCTTTAAAGCATGATACTGTGATTTCTGTCTGCAAAAAAGCTGCAGAATTTTAAAAGCAAGAATGGGTCATATTTTTTTTACCAAAAAGACATGTTGCTTTTGTTTTAGCTGATTATACTTGCACTGATTCTAAAGGAAGAAGGTAAGTAGACAGAATAGGCATGTCAGGATATATTATGTGCTTCATTCAATTCACTACTTCTGAAAGTGTTCTTGTAGCTCAAAGCAACTGGTTTCCTTAAAAGGAAACAGCTTCCAATAATATAGAATTTTATAGTGCAAAGGAACATCTGTTTAAACAATGCTTGGATTTTGGCCGAATACCAAGCCAATATGATCAAGCCCAGGCTTAAGCAGGCTAAGAAATAGGCATTTTGCCACTTATTATTTTGTGACTTCAGTATCATTTTTCCAAATACTCAGTCATGTAAATTTGAAAGGCATTTTAACTTTCTATAACATGTATTTTTTTTAGGGAGGGCCAAATAAATGAGACTGTGGTGATCAGGACTGGATCTTGCTTCTCTTTCATTATTTTTGTTTAATGTAGCTGGAAAGCTCTTGTGCCATTTTTCCTTTGCAAATCATCTTTTTAAAAAGTATTATGGGCTCCAGTAAGACCATTAATTGCTGCCAACCAGTTTAAACACGCAAATTCCACACTGACTGGCCATCTAAGTGTAAAATAAAACCTAGCAAATTGTCACTCTATAAATAAGATGGCCAGTCTCTAAATTTGATACATGAAATACAAATATAAAATAAATACATAAATTTAGTAAAAACATCTGCTTTTACTCTTTTCTGGATGTGCTCTTCCAAGGATGCCGATTGCAAGATTGCTGTTGAGCTTGATCAAAGGCTGATGAAAGCAGAATCCATGTTCATCTACTGTATGAATAGGTAGTGGGTAATTGAGATCTACTGTTCCCATAATCTAGTTGGGTGAGGATAAGGATATTACCCTGTCAGAAATTTACCTTCCAACATGTCAGATCCTAAAACAGCCAAGATGCCAAGGCTAGGGGAGAGAAGAGGTGCTGATCTTCCCTGTGACTAGGGATTCTGCTTTGAGGTGAGAGATGTGAGAGTTTTTATGTTAAGTTGGACCACGAAAATAAGATGAAGAGCTTATCTGTGTACCAGTCAGGGGTGAAATGCTACCGGTTCAGCCCGGTTTGGGCGTACCGGTAGCGGCAGCCACCGGTGGTTCGGAGAACCGATAGTGGCGGCAGTGCAAGGCTCCACTCACCCGCCCGGATGTCACCATTTTCTTTTTTTTTAACCCTCTGCGCATGCACAAAGCCTTCTGCACATGCGCTGAGGGTGAAAAAGTGCATGTGACAGTGGCGCGCGCACGAAGCTTCCAAACCAATAAGGAAGGTAAGTAGATTTCACTGCTGGTACCAGCCATCTAATTGCCTGAACTTCTGGATTTGATCTTGGAACTGGTGTCAGTTCCAACTTCTGGTATTGCCCTGATGGCTGAACTGGGTAGGGCTTAGGATTTCATGACTTCCCTTGGAAAACATTTTAGAAATGTTTCCAAAACACTCTTTCACCTCCCAGTGCGAGTCATGGCTGAGTCATCATTATGCAAATGAGTGGAGAAACTGCTATGGAGAATGAAAGACTGGCAAATAGACCAGTCTTTTGTATCTCTCCAGAGAAGATTGGGAGGTCATAGAACTGCTCTAATGGCAGCTTCTCGCAAGACTGTAAAACAGCAGTCTCCCATGGGTTTGAGCACCAGGATCTGAGGGAGATGACCTCTTTGTTCTCAGCAACGGCAGAGTCTGTAATAAGGACACTAAGTCACCCAAACTCACTTTCTAATCACATTCAAAAATACTGAATTGAACCACTTTAGAGACCTTTAAACTGGCAAGCTTGAGTTTAATCTTATTTAGATTTAGAAAGCTTTAAATAAGATTTAAGACATTAAAATAACATACAATTGGTAAAAAGCAAGAGGATTTGGATTTAAGAAAGTTTTAAACAGATTGGTAGACTACAGAGATTTGAAATATTATTTTGCTGTAAGATTTGAAAAACAAGTATATAATTAACAGAATAATAACAGTTGGAATGGACTTTGGAGATCTTCTAATCCAGTGGTTCCCAACCTTTTTGTGATCGAGTACCACTTGGAGGTCCCGTACAGTCGCCGCGTACCACCTGGTTCCAGAGAAACTAAATTCGATCAGATATCACTTTATATCCATAATTGTACCGTTCCTTTTTTGGCCCCGCGCATCCAGCAACTGGATTCTCGGGCCGCTGGGACCAGGTGGGTGGCGTGTGGCAACAGTTGTGTTAGGCAGTAAACATTTTTGTGAAGTAAAAAATAACTAACTAAAAATCGTTCATGACCCCGAAAGTGTTCGCGTACCACCTGGAAGGCGCTCGCGTACCACTAGTGGTACACGTACCACAGGTTGGGAACCACTGTTCTAATCCAACCCCTGCTCAAGCAGGAGATCCTGTGCCATTTCTGACAAGTGGTTGTCCAATCTCTTCTTAAAAAGAAAAATAAATAATACACTCATAGGAAACCGAAGCAGAACTTCAGGAACTGAGGCTTGATGGTTACAAATGGACACTAGAGTATCTAAAGAACTAGACAGTAAAAGTTAAAACTTGATTGTTTTTGTAAACTAGACAGGCTTATTGTTATAGAAATGGCTTGTACATACCTACTGTTGTGTAAAAGCAAAAAGTTGTGGTTGTAATGTTGTTACCTTCGACTGTGCCAAAGAGGGTCGAAAGTTGGTGCCTTTTTCTTTTTTTTCTCCCGTTACACTATATCCCCTTTTCCCTTCCTCTCTTACTTCCCTTTTTTTCCCCTTTGCATTTTATACTTCAATAAACTAATAAAAAGGTTAAATTAGAAAAAGAATAAAAAAGAAACCTTATATGCCTCTTTATGGGATTTACAAAGTAGGTTGATGAAAGCATTGAAGACTTCTTCTTTTAAATACCAGAGTGATGAAAGATGAAATCTTGCGATGCCATTGGAATGGCTTAAATATCAAGATTGTGCAGAGCAAAGAGGAATAAAAAGTTGGACTATTTGACCAGAGATAAAACATTTGTTTGACAATCATAGTAACTCCTAAGGAACGTTTTGCTGAATTAAGACCAAAAAACTGATTTTTGGATTATGTATTGATAAAAAGCTAGAGAGGGGTTTTTATTATTTGTAACTTCAAATAAGGGTGAAAAGGTACTGTTATGGTTGGTGAAAAGGTAATGTTATGGTTGGTGTGAAAGTTCGAAGCCCCTTATTATTACTTTTGTTATCTTTTTTCTGGTATCTTTTTCCTGCATCTTCTGCATTTTTATTGTTCTATTTTCTTCTTGTTTAGTTTGACTTAGCTTTTATATGTTTATTAAGAATTTCAAAAATTATTTTTAAAGACCCACTTTTTTTCAACCATTATTTTGACTTCAGATGCAGGCATATGTCACAGGTGTATTTCTAGGAAAGCTTTACTAATAGTGATCAACTTGTATTATGGAAACTCCTGAATAGATTGAATGGAGAGCACCAAGAATATTTTACAAACTATGCAGACAATAATCAAATGTAAGCAATATAAATGGAACAAATTTTTCAGATAATCCTACCGATATATCCTTCAAAAGGCATCTGGACTTTGTTTTTCCTGGAAGATGTTTCACTTTTCATCCAAGAAGCTTCTTCAGTTCTTCTTCAGTCAGAACTGAAGAAGCTTCTTGGATGAGAAGCAAAAAATCTTCAAGGAAAAATAAAATCCAGTTGCCTTTTGAAAGGCAAAAGGGTCAACGATGACCTGGGTATCTGAGAATCTCCATAGACAGGTTATTCTATATATTGTCTTTCTTTTTCCAAAGACATCGTTCCATAAAGAATGTTTGCTCATCACTTCAGAGAACAATTTGAATTTCCCAATTTCTACATAGGTTCTAGACTACCAATCTCAGTCTGGTGGCTCCTATGCAGTAGATTGCAGTACCTATCAATCCGGCATGTTTTTAGCCATGTTAGCTATGACTGATCAGTTTTTAATGCAACACATCTAGAGAACATCATATTCAGGAAAGCAATGATTAATTATGCTTAGACAACAAACTGCTGCCTACGGTAGGTAAATATATTTCAGATAACCTAATACTTGAGTAGAACAACTTTTTGAGTCAGCGAGCAATTTGGAAGTTTGAGTACGGTAGATGTATCAAGACACAAAACATGTTTTCCAGAAAACAAATTGACAAAGCAATTGATCATTATACCCTTTAGCCCCAAAACAGCATTTTTCTGCACAGCATACTATTGGTCTTTTTTCTGATAGATGGCAGATTTCAAAACAAAGCACCTGACTGAAGCTACTCACCATTTTCATTTCTAATATTGCTTATGGGATCTATGAGAGGCCATACAGAGGTATTTCTGTAAAGATGCCAAATTTTGACATTTTGTTTGCAACGTGCCACTGCCACCATCCCTTTGCGGATGGGGTTAAACTTCAGCAGGGAACCTTGTAAGTGCTAAAGGAGGAACCATGGATGCCTCTGACCCATTAAAAATCAAACAAAACTTTTTCTTTTGATCTCTCCAAATAATGTATTGCAAACTCAACAAGCAATGAACTGCAAATACCTATTTTATCTTGAATGCAAGCTGACCCAAAATTATGAGCATTTAGAGCAATATTAAAATTAGAAATTTTAATTTTTGTGCAAAAAAAATTAATTACATACAAATTTACTATGTGGCAAACTGAAAAGTGTCAGGGAAGAAATGGTGTCCTTTCATTAAAGTATGATAAGAAAAAAAATCTTGTCAGAAAAAAAACAAATGTCAAACAATTAATACTTTTACAAGATGCCTTTATTATATAAAAATGTAGAAACATCATTAAGCCTTATAATGGGAGGAAAAGACTGCTTTCTAAATTTTTATCACGAGAAATCTGGTGATTCTTAAAAAGGTGGCAAAATACTGCTGTACTATATCATGTATCTGAAAATAGACCATGCTAAATATCGGCAATATAAAAACATAGAAGTGTGGTAGGAAATTCAATGTGTTTTGTGTACAGTGGATCCTCACCTACTTTTATGTTTACATTTCCCGCAGAACACAATGACTTGGATCCTGAATTCTTACACTCGTACAAGGAATTTCTACCAACCAGGCCTTTTATTCCACACCATGCTCAGGAACAGATTTGCAAGAGATACAGGGCTACACAGAGAAAAGGGAAGCAGGAAAGCCTGTTCTATAAATTTAATTCTATTCTGTTCACAGAAAGGAAGTTAAAGTCTAAGCTGGAGTGGCTAATCAAGAATCTGAAGCAAGAGATTAACTAAATACACAAAACAATATCATAATCCTTTAAAGAACATACATAGGACAGATACATAATTTACAAATTCTGTTCAACTTCAGTTTTAAACCATATTTCAAATATTTTTTCTTATTTATTTTCTCCAGCATTATCTTCCAAATCCTTCCACAGAGTATACTTGAACTGGGTATACCCACTGATTCCATTTATGCTCAAACTCTTTACAAGATATCTGCTTTTGCTTGGCTTAATTTGCAAGGTGTTAGTATTAACTTACCTATAAAAAGTCAACATTAAGATACATAAAAGGGTATACTATGAAAGTACCCAAAGAATAATATAAGCTAAACTTGTTAAGCTTTTCCTAGATTCTTTCCCATTCAATTAACTTTCTCTTCAGTCATTTAAAAAGGAACATGTAAATTTTAACACCAGAACATTCTGAACAGTCAAAGATTTTTTAACCATTTAAATAATAGCAACAATGAAATAAAGCAAATTGCGATCATATTACATGTATATTATGGACTATGGTCCTTCACTGTTACCTGGTTTAAGGTAACCTGCAGTATGCCCACAATACTAAAGTAGAGAATATAAGAAGTGGTCCCTGTATAAAATCAACATTTTCACTGGGCGATAAAGCTTGGGGAAGGGGGGAGGAGCGCATGTTAAATCATTACACAATAACAATTTTGGAATACAACATATTCTACTTCAGCTATTCATAAAACATGAATTATGGCTAAGATTTCTGATAAGCAAATCCAGGGCTTGGCTTTGCTCTGATCCTGTAGTTCTTGATCTTGTGTGTTCCCAGTATGCTTAAGAAAGCCCATCCTCTTGGTCAATTATTTCTGTTTTACTGGAGAACACATCAGCTAGCATATGCTTTGGTATCTCAGAACCCCTGACTTTCAGTGCATAACAGGCATTCTCCACTTTAGCTAAGCTCTGTTTCAAAGTATAGAGCTTCTTAGAAACTTCATACGGTCCAGTATTACCAATGTAAGAAAAGCCATCATAAATCTGACACAGGAACTGACCCAGCTCAAATGGAGTATCTATATCACCATTGCCAACACTATTAATACACATCCGCATCAATTCTCCAGTTAGATCAGCCACTCCCAGAAGATAATCCACAGGTGTCACTTTTATGTTCCAGGTGTTGTTTTCCTTATTAGGAGAATCTGAAGATGGCTAGTAATACAACAGAATACAAAACAGTTTATCACAGAAAGTTCAATTTGTAAAACAATTTAGGAAATTAACAAAAACAATTTTAGAAAGAAGGTGGCCTTGCTTGGGAACTTTTTAATGGATGGCTTCCCTTGTGGAAGACTTGCAATTTTCATCGCTTTTACATTGGTCCCAAGTGAACTCTATTTTGGGTGGCATAATATTAATAGCATATTCATATCTTTTTTACATAGTAAATTTCCTTTGCCATCAACAATTACATGGTGTGAAAAATCATCTCCACACCAAGTAAATCTTACATTATGGCTAGCAAAGCAGTAAGAAATAGGAATTCAGCTAGGAAAGAATTATTGCAATAATTTTTATGGAAACTTCATACTCATTAACTTTTCAGCTGGCAAGATGCCAGTCTCTAAATCAAAGAGAAGCTGCACGTGTGTGTGTGTTCTATTTCTACTTTGCACTATTTCTATTTTGAAAACAATAAATATTTTGCCACTACTATATATTTATCATCATCACTGTGTAATAAACTAATATATATTGGTGTTTGCTTTCACAGTTTAATAAACTGAACTAAAAAAATAATTCCTTAATCAATAAAGGCCCATAAAATGTATCAAGATCTTCAAGATGCACTCTTTATCCAAGGATCAACTGAGGGAGAGATTGCCATATCTCAAGAAAACTGATCACTTTGGCAGACACTTAGATACATGCAAGTTCAACAATTTGTCAATTTCACAGAAGCAGTTTACATGAGCCAATAGAGGAAGAGGCTAAAGAAGAATGGAAATTTGCTGGCTGGCTGGGAAATTCTAGAAGTTGAAGTCCCCACAACTTAAAGGCAAAGGTTGAGAAACATTGGAATAGATATATGCAGTTTTTAAGCAGCAAGATCTGATTGACTAGAAATCTCAAATGTGAAGGGCTAAAAAACCCTTTGGAACAGAAATCAGAAGCTAAGAACTCCTTCTGCCAAGCTCTACACGTAATGGAAGAATGGTACTCATTTTGAACAGAGGAAAGGACAAGCAGCTGCCGGCTAGCCTAACACTCCATGGCTGCTGCTTAATGGAATGCCTGGAGCTACGGGAAGCTAGAGAATCCATATAAGGGCTGATGAGGAAAGCCAGAGTACAATGGGATGGCAGACAAGAATTAGAGTTTCCTGTAATTTTGGAGTCCAGATATAGTATCCCTAGTTTGGCCTTATAAGTTTTTTTTTAAGCCAATTTTGTAAATGGAAAAATAATTCCAACCATCAAATGAAAAAAAAATTAAATTGAGAAAAAGAAATGTTGCAGGTTAGGCTTCCAATACTACAGATATTATCCTAAAGCGGGGGTCTGCAACCTGTGGCTCAGGAGCCGCATGTGGCTCTTTGGGCCCTCTGCTGTGGCTCCCTGTCGGGTGATCCCATCACTGACGGCCCCGCCCCTCACTGTCCCCTCCCAGTCACTCTTCCTAGCCTGAGAAGGCAAGGGCAATGGCGGGGGATGGAGAAGCGACTGGGACTGATTCTCCAGCACCTCATTCTTGCTGGAGCTTCTTCCAGCCCTTGTTGGTGCTGGGCGTGCCTCGGTCGCTTGGGGAGACGTGCAACCTGCTCTCCACCCCAAGACACTGGCCTGACCCAGCTACGACTGATGCCGGCCACACTATCGCGAGGGCTGGCAGGAATGGGATCCGGGAGGAAGGGACGACAGAAAGGGGGACGGGCCCGCAGTGCTCAGCTGCAGCTTTAAAACATGCACGGGGAACTTTTGCCGCCCCGAGGACCCTTTTCAATTAAAGCCGTGTGTGTGTGTGTGTGTGTGTGTGTGTGTGTGTGTGTGTATCTCTATCTCTGTCTGTCTCTGTCTCTTCTCTCTCAGAAACCCGGCGAGTTCTCCTTGGGGCTCTTCGTTACTCCTTTTTTTTCTTCTTGGCAACTTTTTGGAAATCCGGGCTGGCTGAGGAATGAGCACAAGCCACGATGGAGGCTTCCCTTCGGGCGACCCTCCTCCCCCTCCTTCTTCTCTCGCGATCCCCTGACAGGCTGTGGTGGGGCCGGGAGGATGCGCACAAGCGGGGAGACCCTCCTCAAGCAAGCGGCCGCCCGCCCTGTATGCGCCTTTTCTGCACTTTTGCTGGGCCCGGCCGCTCACTTGAGGAAGGTCCTCCCACTTGTACGCACCCTCCCAGCCACGCCACAGCTGGCAAGGGGGTCGTGAGAGGAGAAAGAGGGGGAGGAGGGTCGCCGGAGCCTTAGTGCAGGAGCAAAGTGGCCCTGTACTTGCCTTTGTGCCACATTTGTGCTCAAGGCAGTCTTTGCCTCCTGCCGCTTGAGGCTGGAGCTCGTGCCCGCCACGCTCGATCGAAGACTTGTTAGGGGGGAGAAAGGGGACATGGCAAGGCAATGGCTGGAGCCTTAGTGCAGGAGCGAAGCAGCCCTATATTTGCCTTGGGCCACATTTGGCTCAAGGCATCCTGTTGCTAGGGGCGAGTGGAACAGCGTCGCATTGTGGCTCCATGTTGTAATGGGCTCCAGGAGGAGGAGGGGACCCCATTTCCCCCATTGTGAAGCGCGCTAAAGTTCACTGTGCTGCACAAGGCACTGCGAGAGTTCCTCATGGCCTGCTCGACGCCTCATATCAGAATCAGAGAGGGGGGAGAGAGACATACACAGAAAGAGACAGAGAGAGGGGGGGAGAGACATAGACACACAGAGTGAGAGATACAGAGAGAGGGAGAGGGGGGAGAGATACACACAGAGAGAGGGAGAGACACACACAGAGAGAAAGATACAGAGAGAGGGGGGAGAGGGAGGGAGAGAGGAGGGGAGAGAGAAGAGGGGGGAGAGCGACAGAGAGATACAGAGAGAGGGGAGAGAGACATAGAGAGATGGGGAGGGGGGAGGGGGGAGGGAAAGGGAGAGATGTCAAAAGGGTTTTGTGGCTCCCGATGTTTTTTAACAACCAGTTGTCTGCCCTAATGACCGGCTGGGTAGGCATGGCTAGGGGGTCATGTGACTGGGTGGGAGTGAGTGATGTCGAGTTGGCCACGCCCACCCAGGTTTTGTGGCTCCCAGTGTTTTTTCTGTGGGAAATGGGTCCAAATGGCTCTTTGAGTGTTTAAGGTTGCAGACCCCTGCCCCAAAGAAACCTTGTCTTCATTCTATCCGTCACGGGACCACAATATCAGCTGCACACTCCTAATATATTCCCAATGCTGCTATTCTTCTATTCCTCAGTCGTATTTTAAAGGAAAATAGCCCAAGGTTATGCTAGAAGTAATAGTGACAAAATAAAAAGATGTTTTTGATAACAGAATTGCAAACTTCCGTTTTTCCCTGACCCCCAAATGAAAAAAGTGAGGATTTTCAAACCACCTCTGAAAAGGGGAGACAAAAGAAGAAAAGAAAACTTGCAGGAAGTGGGAACACAATGAGACTTTTCATGATCACATCATTGGCGTATTGTCCACCCTCTATATCAATTCTTTATAATATCAATTTAGAAATAATTAATGAATCGTGAAAATTGTATAGACAAGATTATTTATAGTACCTTCTTTTCTTCTTCTTTATTATCTTCTGTAAATATCAGTTGTTTATTGATGTCCTCTAAGCTAATTAATGACCGGGTTTTGATAAAATACTGAAATGAAACAGCTTCCACATACTCTTGAAGACCTGGTTGACATGGAAAATATGTAAAATATATTATCCTATAGGGATTCACAGTAAAAGAGTTTAAGTGATATTTTAGGGATGTCAGCTTTTAATCACTTTTTGACTGATGCAAACTTTTTTAGGTTATGCACTGGAGATTCTTTTAGATTATGAATATGACCATTTTAGTTGCAATAATTAGTATTCTAAAGCCTTTACTGCAGTGATTCTTGGAAAAGCATACTATCCAAATGTTTGTTTCTCTCTACCCAAGCTAATATAGTAAAGTATCTTGGAAATAAAATCCGCATGACTGAAAGATTCTCAACCATAGAGAACATGAGATTAAGAGGAGAATTAATCTATGGAAAAATGGTCAACATAAATTACTGCATGTATGTTCAGTTCTTGAAAAAAAATGTTGGTCTTCAATTCTTAGCTTAGGAACTTAAAAAACAATATAACAAAATTCAGTTTATTCAGTTTGTTTTTATAAATACACATTTAATTATCTGAATCTTTATATTCTGTAGATAGATGCTCCCTGATAGTTGCCCTTGCATTTTTCTAAAGATATAATCTATACCTAAGACACAATTTAAAATGTGAGGGATTCATTGGATAATAAGTAATGCTATATGTCATGACTGCATTGAATTAAAAATAGAAAAACAGGATGTGTTTGTTTCAAACATTTATGAATCCACCAAAATCAAACAATGTGACTCTGTCAGTATACGATAAAAATAAATAGGAGGACATGGGGCTCCATTCAATTAGACCCCAATTCCTGAGGGAAACACTTTTTAAGGGCCAGCAAGATTAGGGCCAGTTATATATCGTGTGGGAGGAAGGGGATTGTTTCAGAGCACAAGAGCAGCCACTGAAAAGGCATGCTTCCCAGATCCCATCACACAGCAATGTTTAAATGACAAATGAAGGCCGATACTTTGAGAGCAAGTCCTATGCCTTGCATAACGTTAAAGGTAGTAACCAGCACCTTGCATTACATACAGTTACTGGAAACCAGTGCAGCTCATGGGTAGTGATATTGCATGAACATTACAAGTTGTTCCCGTAATTAAAAGAAAAATAGATGGTTCATTTTCTACACACATCTAGTCCCTAGATTACATTCTTTCTTACAATAAATGTTTGACATTAAATACGTGCCTTTCGGAAGTTCTCCACAAAAAGCAGCTTGGAATAACATTTAAAATGACCCAAGACCTTGACAAAAGGTGGTTTTGCTAAGCAGGTAAAAGGATGTTTTAAATACATTGTAGTTTTAATGGAAGGACATCCGTTACTTCACAAATAATCCCCAAGGTGGAAAAAAAAATCTCTGTCCCACTTCACTATTCCATCCAACAACATCTTCCTGCTTTTAGTTTTGGGTTGTTTCCAAGAAAAAAATTACTTAGGAATCTCACTGCTGGAAAGTGAGTAATTTATAAGGCAGCTTTTGTACAGTTCCTTAGCAATGAGGATTTAGAATGGAGATATCTTTAAGATACACTGAATCAATGTGTGTTCATTTTATACTATCCAACTCCACCGCCATCTCTTTTAAAATATAAGATTAAAATATAAACAAATAGGGAAAACATGCAGAGTACGATTCTAGAATTCTTTCCAATGCCGCTAGAGAAGTCATGGTAGAAAGCATTTATATTTTGTTCTGCTTACATCTTTGGGTTTGGTATGTGTGTACTGGGAAACAGAGCAGGGTCTTCTGGTCACATGACTAAGGGGAGGAGATCTTAGAATGGAGCAGCTAGCAATCCAATTTGCTGCCCAACTGTGTCTTTTGTAGGGCTCCACCATTATTTTCTGGAATGTTTTGCTCTGTAAGCCCTAGCCAGATTCAGCTCCTTTTTATACTCAATCTTTCTTTTTCCAGCTTCCTCCGCCCCCCCAAAAAAAGTTTGATTCTATTCTGTTTAGTTTTCAAGGAGTTCTCCTAAGGATGGGATCAGAGGTAGCCTTGATCCAGATTACACAATTTCCAATATTATGCTGGATTGAAAAAGAATAGGGCAAGGAAAGCAGACTGAATTCCACACACACACCCCAGCCCATTATAGTAGCTCTGCTCTGGGTCATGTGACCAGGAGTGTTTTGTAATGTAAGCAACTTGTATCCTGATTTGTTTTGTTAAAAAGATCCAGATTCACCTGCCATGTTTGTCACCGTCACCACTAAATCTTTAAAAGATTATAATTTCTTTTCTATTCTCTGATCTTAATCCAGACTGGGCTATTTATCATTCTCCCCTACAAATAGTATACCCTTCCATAAACCTCTTCATGACGTAACAATGCTTACTTTCAGAAGCCACTCATCTTTTTCTCTTCTATCATAATATATCCTTGCCTAAATCTCTATTTCTTCAGCTCCACAACAGACTTTTCAAAGGTCTTCTGCTCTTTCTCCTTTTCTGATCATGTGAGTTGCTTAGTAAAGCACCTGTGTGACACCTTTTCATGAAACATTGATAAAATTCCATTTTTATGTTCTTCTCTAATTCAAACACACAAAGCAATTTCCTGCTCAATTATATTGGCAATTTCCCTCTGCTGTTCTCCCTGTATCAACTTTTAGACTATGTTTTTCTTATACTTCATGGTGCATAATAATAGTATTTGATGGATTATGGAAGACTTATATAAGGCTATATAAGTCTATATATATCCGAGGTAAGTAAAATAAAAACCCAGATTGCTGGGAGCAATATAAATATACATTGCTTAATGGTGTAAACCGCTTAGAGAGTGCTTGCACTATGAGGCGGTATATAAGTCAAATAAATAAATAAACAAATAAACAAATAAATAAATAAATAAATAAATAAATCATATGCATACTTACTACAAAACAGAGTTTCTATTGATCTTGGTAGAATTTACTTCCAATTAAACTAGCTTAGAATATCTAAAAACAAAATTCAACTCTAAATAGTAATCTTCACACTTTATTCACATATGTTTCATGATAGAGGATGTTTATATTAAGTAAGAGTCTTATTTTAATGTAAGGCACTAAATTGAAGTATATGGGAATTCCCTTTATTAAATAAAATTAACTTTTCAACCAGTGTAACATTATTAGAATAACAAAAGCAACTACTGTGCAAAATAAGTCTTGCATTTGCCTGCCACTATTTCAGTTTTAAAGCCCAATTGTTCACATATTCCAAAGGATATGTATCCTTTACATAGGAGGAAAGAGGTATTTTTTTTATTGCAAACATACTTCAAAAGTAAGCACAAAAAGATAACAATAACAATGTACAAAAGTTGGTCTGCCTTTGTTTTTTAACTAGTTATTTCAGTGTATCTTTGTTTGCTTGTTTAATTATCCCTTGGGACAATCTGTACTTTAAGAAATGTGTAGAAAACAGTCATCATTTTTGTTATTGTTCAATTATTAGTACTATACTCAGCATTTGAGCTCATATGAGTATCCTTAAGGGAAATGTTCTGCATGCCATTAGCACTAGTCTTAATGAGGGAAAAAGTGGAACTTCTTTAGTGCTTTGCCAGAATTATTTTATCTTTAAGTCAAAGAACAGTAGCTTGGAGTAACCCCAAAAAAAGCATTTCGTAACAACCAACGCCAAACAATATTCCCAGGAATCGCATTTATGGCACTTCTATTTATAGATATATAATTATTACAACTCAACCATTGTATATCCTTGTTAAGATTTTTTTTTGTTACAGTCGCTACTGTAACTACATTTAAAAAATTAAATAGATTATTCAATTCTTTAACCTTTACTGTTACACCATTTTTGATAAAATCTAAATAAAATAAAAAATGCAATCAAATTAGTTAGGATGTACAAAGATCTTCAGGTACTTTTTCTCAGCATGTCACTAAAATCCTACAATTGTTCTGATTATGTAAAGTTTGAGTGCTATACCATAAAATGGGTACCATACTATACAACATTTCTGAAGTACAATATTATCTTGCTGTGATTGCTGACCATTAAAAGTTAGTGCTAAAACCGCTGAAGTCAAAACTTTTAAATGCTTATTTTCCAAAAAAAAGCAACAGCGTTTGCTTGCAAACAGTACAAAATAGCTTTTTAATGCTTCAGATGGTCCTCAAAATAATTTCAGCAACATGTATAGTTTGACTACTCTGCTCCTTGAACAATTTGAAAGAATGATTTCAAAAACTTATTTGAAATATTACATTGCTGCCTCCAGCAAAAAACATTGTAGGAAATGTAAAAGCAACAGGATAAGATGATTTTGAAATATATATGTTGAACTTTATAAAATATTGTATTTATGCAAGTTTAAGGATACCACTCTGTAAGCATCCCGGGCACTTTATGTATTGACTGGGCTGCCATATATATGCCACAGTACAAACATCCACACAACCATTAGGTAGCATACAAAAACTGTTATTCTTTGCTGTTATCAAGTGATCATTTTCACTAGAAGATTTTTGCAAATGACCTATTGGAGATGGAAGAAATAAAACCAAGTACTTAAAAATACTGGCTAAAGATAAGAAAATAGTGAACAACAATCCATACAGGAACCAGGAGTCAAGCCCAACTCTCAGAAACTAAGTATTAAAACAATATCATATTGCAATATTAAAACAAATGAATGTTTAAACCAAAAAATTCTGAACAGTATCTCTTTTAATACTTTTTATTTAATGTAAGGATAGACTGGTCTTTTTCTCTCCAGTCAAATACTGTGGAAGACTAATCTTTGGATGTCACTTTCCGTTCACAATGAGATCTTTATCCTTGTCTACTAATATGATTCTCAATATTCTCTTTGTCTTTTCTAAGCAATTAAAATGTCTGAAAGCAACCAGAACATCATCACGAGACAAGGTCTTTCTCAAAAGAGGATCAAGGTAATGAACCTAACAATTCAGACCCTGAGGAACCAAACACAATACCAGCACTGAAATACCAAATGTCGGCATTTCCATTCCCAAGCACAGTGCAGATCACTGACCTGAAATTAGAAACACATGCATAAAGAAAGGAAAAAGCCAGCAGCTAGCAAAGCAACAGCCACTTACAGCGAAAGGATCCTGATAACAGCTGAAACTTTGCATGGACAGATCCTAGCAAATTAAAGCTGCTTAGTTTCAGCTGCATTTACCGTATTTTTCAGAGTATAAGACGCACCGGAGTATAAGACGCACCTTAGTTTTGGGGGAGGAAAATGGGGGGGGGGGGAAATCTACCTACCAGGTATTCATCTGGCTAGCGTCCTTAGTCTGTTCAGCTTCGGCACATTATTTTATCCTCTGGTTAGGGCTGAAAAAGCCTTTTTCAGAGGGAGTAGGAATGAAAGCAAGCCTGCAAAGACTTAGGGCAGGAAAAACTGCTTCGGAGGGAGTAGGAATAAAAATAAACGCAGCAAGCCAGGAAGATAGTTAGCATCGTGTTAGGGCTGAAAAAATCTTTTTCAGAGGGAGTAGGAATGAAAGCAAGCCTGCAAAGACTTGGGGCTGGAAAAAAGCTTCTTCGGAGGGAATAGGAAGATCGTTACCACCTCGTTAGGGCTGGAAAAAAAAACTTCAAAAAAGCTACATTCGAAGCATAAGTCCCACTCAAATTTTCAGCCTCTTTTAGGGAAGAAAAAGGTGCGTCTTATACTCCGAAAAATATGGGTAAATGGATAGTACTGTAAAAGACACTGGTATTTAAGACTGCCTCAAAACATAGATTTCTGGTTGGAACAAATTTGATGTTAATCTTATTGCAAACTTGTCTTTCTGCTATATGACTCGTTACAACTCTGATGAAAGGTTGAGGACTGATTTATAATTTTATGTCCAAATATGATAGTAAGCAAGCTATTCGTCGAGAAGTAGCTGTAAAGGGCTCAATGGGCTATGGTAGAAAACCAGAAACTATATTAGGACCTGGAACCACATGCTTTTTAGCTGGATTATGAGTAATAGCAAAATAAGTTCCTTTCAGCAGTTACTTAGTCTTAAATGTTAAAGCACAAACTTCATTTTTTAAACGTCTGTATATTCCTTCACTATCTCTTTCATCCTAAAATATTTTGAAGCTTCATCTTCCAAGTCCTATATTTTTTTATTTGTGGCTTTTTCGTTTATACCTCAATGGCCTATAACAATCTTTCCCTAGTGATCTGTTTATTTTTTAAAAAATGAAGACATACAAATTGATCTACTTACCCGTGTTTCCCCAAAAATAAGACCCTGTCTTATATTTTTTTGAACCCTGAAATAAGCGCTTGGCCTTATTGCCATGCATTCAAAAGCCCGATTGGGCTTGTTATCAGGGGATGTCTTATTTGGGGGGAAACATGGTATTCCTTTTTGTTTATGGTTTTGCTTGTCTACTTCTAGTTGACATCTGGCAAGTTATTTCTCTTTTCTCCAGGTGCCCTTTGTCTCATGAGTCCTGTTTTATTAGACTTCAAATCCTCAGCAAAAGCCTCGTATCTTATATGATGGCACAGTAATAAGTCTGTACACACAGACTTATGCAAGGCTTAAGTAATCTGCAATCTACAAACTTTAGAGTAGAAATCAATTATGTCCCTAAACTTCTGGAGGTTCATTCATTAATACTGACTTGTTTGATACAGTTGTGATTACAATTTAGATAAAACCTTATGTTGGAGCTCAGGCTACATATGAAACACCAAACAGTAAATGCTTCCACATTTCTTGAATCACTGTCAGTTTCTATGATTCTACTGATGGTTTGTGGCCTGAAAAACTGCCTAAGAATGTGATCTTTTAACTCCTGCCTAAAAATCCTTGGATTTGTTGTAAGCACTCTACTGTTTACCAAAGGAATTAAGTTCCAGACTCATTTAGTTCTGATAGTTTGGATAATTAGTATGCTTTCCCAAATTTACTTTTCTAAGAATTTCTGTGGAATGCCATTATCTTGCTCTGTGTGGAATTATTGAGATGATATAGAGGTGTTATTTTTACATCTTTCTGAGTCTATTCATTATTCTAATTATACAACCGTTCATCAAGTCCTACAAAAATATTTGAAGAAATACAGTACTTCGTAAGAATTGCAAGAATTAAAATAATTGCATTCTTTCTTACTGAAGCATTCACAGAGTTTGATTTGAAAAAAGTGTCCTTCTCCTGATGATCTTATTGAATATTGTAGAATTTCATTATAAAGTGCTAACATTTAATAGTATCACTAAATTAGTAAAAGATCGTGTGAGAAGCTATATATTGATAACACCTAACCATACCATTTTCCACCAATTATAAAAGTTGTAGTCCTGGTACTTCATTAAAATTTGACCATTTTTTTTTAAATTGGCTGAACCCATTTCTAATCTACTGTAGCTCTTTTACAAGATTAAAAATATAAAGCAAACCGAAATAATTGCTGTGTCATTAGTAATCCTGTACCAAATTGAATTGTGGGCCTGGCTTTTATTTGTGAGAAGCGGTTTCCTTTTGTAGCATTAAATAGGTGAGTGCTGTTGAACCACCTTCATGTCTATGTATTTCTTTTTTATGCAAATAATCCTCACTTAACTACCACAATTGGGACCAGAATCCCATGGAGTGGTCATTAAGTGAGATGTCATAGGACTGCCAGGACTGCTTTGCTCAACAACCACTATCCTGGCAGTCCCAGTGGCTGTCATTAAGTGGCAGAGTCCCAGGTAAGGATTGCAGGGGGCCTTGGGGAAGAAGCTCCCTGGGAGGCTCCACTCAGGAGCTGAAAATCCTCCCTGCCAATTCAAGCCGGATTTTCAGCCTGAGAGAGAGAGGCACTCATGTGCAGACTGCACCAATATCCCAGGATCTTCCCCAGTCACCTGAGTCATCCCACATTCCTTACACAGTAGAATTCATTTGTTTGGCTTTTGTTCCAGTCAGGGTTTTTTTTTTGGGGGGGGGTGTCAAGGTTCCTGCAATATGAGGTACCTGAGGGCTCAGTGTTCCTCTTTAACATCTATATAAAACCGCTGGGTGAGGTACAGTATGATGATGATGCCATTTCCTTTCTCTTCCCAAGGTAGCATTATTTTAGTGTTGACCCAGGCCCTGTGAGAGTCTGGAAATGAAGAAATTGGCTCCGCCTAGCAAGATGGAGTGGCTTTGGGTTTCTGATTTCTTTCCAGGTGCAATGCAAGTTCTTATTATTTTTAAAACTCTGCATGGCATGAGGCCAGGTTATTTGTGGAATGGGCTCACTCTGATTCCATCTGCCCACTCTATTAGGCTAGATAGTGTGGGGACACTCCAGGTCCCATCTCTTAAATCTGGTGGGACTCAGGAAACATCGCTTTTCCATAGCTGCCTCTTCCTGACTGAGATCTAGCAGGCTTCCACACATTTAGCTTCCAAAAAACCATAAAGGGTTGGTTTTCTCCCCAGGCACTGAGATAGAGCCCAAGGATTTCATTGTTTGTTGGACTAAAAATTTTAGATCAGGTGCCTGGTTTATTATCTTTGGTTTTTTTTGTTATTACTGTTGTAGTTTTTATTGTTATGAGTTGCCCAGAGTTGTGATTTACAAGATTGGCAGACATAATACTTCTTTTAAATAATTAATTAAATATTCTAGGGAATTTTTTTTGCATCTCTTTGATTATATAACATAAAATAAATAGAATTTTATAGTAGAATTATTAAGGTTTAACCCACTAATTAGCTAGCCCAGAACAATTGCAACTGATTTCTGTATAATGCAAAGCCTCTCCCTAAATCAATGTTATAAATTCCTATATCCAAATATCTTAATGGAATCAAAGCAAACATTTTCCCTGGGTGATAGAATCAAAGGGTATGATCAATATGTTGCCCAATGTAATAAAATCAAGACTGATAAAATATCCAGAATTATCCCTTTTGCAAGTTTTGTTTGCTTTTTTTATTTCGCACACATACCTGGAGAAACAGCTCTATGGTACTGATGCATATCTTCACCCATCAATTCTTGTGCTACTTGTTTTATCTTCTGTCTCACAAAATCTAATTTGACTTCAGATTCTGTTAGTATTTCTTCTACATTGGAAGCACTGTGATTATAGAATACAATCAAATTAAAAAGTGACTGCTGTTAAAACATCAGCAAAGAAGCAATTATATATGCTACACAGATCATTTTGTATTTTGCTTTAAAAGTTATCACATTCATCCTTTTCAAACACTATTATAAGCATTAGAACTTCAAAGTATATGTTGGCCTCTTATATATTAAAAAATATATATAGAAAAAAAATTCTTCCCTCCATTCCTAACTTTTTTTTATGTTACCTATTACAGGATTCCTTTGCTTTTGCATATCTGACCAAAGCGAAAGGTATATATTAGGAAATGTGAAAGACAAACATAGATACCTGCCTGGTAATTCTATGAAGTAGGAATATGGTCCTTTTACTTTCAATAGTTATGTCACGACTAAGTTTCACAAGTCTTTCATATTTATCATGTCTTGTATCAAGTTCCAGCTGAAACGCTGAAAATGAATGTCAATAAATATAATGAAACAATCTTAGAAATACAGATTTATTTATTCGAAGTTCTTCTATGCCGCCCTACTCCCTCAGGACGGAGATATGAACATGCAAACTCTACAAAATATACAGCTGTACAAAAACAGATTACATGTGTTCTGAGAAACTCATAAAGCTACTAAAATACATTTAACCTTTGTTTAAATACAGCTAAACTGTTTAGAATGTTAATAGTTTGCTAAAGAGTTTAATAAACTTCATTCATTCTGCAAAAATTCTGACTTAAATCTTTAAAGAATTCTATCCAATTCACCCACATCAAAGAAAAAAGTAGTGCAGTTATCCATTTTTATGGAAGTAATCACTTACAACAGTGCTCCCCAACCAGTGTGCCGCGGCACACTGGTGTGCCGTGAGGCCACGCCAAGTGTGCCGCGGCAAAAGCTTGCGTCATTCAGGGGTGGCCAAACCGTGGCGCATGCACCAAATGTGGCGCATTGGATGATTGCAAGTGGCGCATTGCAATCATCCAATGGCTGACGCCTCTCCCGCCCGCGTGACTTGCTGTCTTTTAAAACTCATGTCGCCTCGGCTTGAGTTTTAAAAGACAGCAAGACGCAGGCGGGAGAGGCAGGTCTGGTCATTAAGCCTGCTGGACGCTGCAGTGAGGCTTAATGAGCAGACCTGCTGCCCTGGACACAACAGCAAGGAACGCGAGGAGGAGGTACCGGGGCATGTCCCAGGTAGGACACGCGTCTCACGCTGGGGGTTGGCAGGATGGGTGGGGCAGGACTGGTGGGCGGGACGGGGCGCGCGTCCTACCTGGGACTTTTCCCGGTAGCTCCAGTCGTGTTCCTTGCTAATAGCGTCCAGAGCAGAGCAGCCCCTTCCAAAAGATAACGTCTCGCGAGACGTTATCTTTTGGAAGGGGCTGCTCTGCTCTGGACGCTATTACGGTAGCAAGGAACGTGACTGGAGCTACCGGGAAAAGTCCCAGGTAGGACACGCGTCTCGTGCTGGGGGTTGGCAGGGCGGGCGGGGCAGGACAGGCGCGCGGGATGGGGCGCGCGTCCTACCTGGGACTTTTCACAGTAGCTCCAGTCGCGGGCTGGCTTGATTTGAGGCTTGGCAGGGGGGCGGGGTGGGGCGGGGCGCGAGTCCTCCTCCCTGCCGCTTCTGTTTGTGGAAGCCGAAGAGCCTTACCGGTAGTTTGGGAGAAAGAAAGAAAGTTTTTTGCTGCTTTCCTTCAGTGCACTCAAAAGCAGAAGCAGCAAAAAACTTTCTTTCTCCCAAACTACCGGTAAGGCTCTTCAGCTTCCACATAAAGCCTGGAAAGCAGTCTCACGCGTCTCGCGCTAGGGCTGGCTTGATTTGGGGCTTGGCAGGGCGCGAGTGAGGAAGGCGTCGGCAAGAGGCGGAGCCGAAAGGGAGGGCGACAGGGATGTCTGCTTCTTAAGCCAGCAAACTTCCTTGTCGCCAAGCTCTGCCTCTTGCCGATGCCTCCTCACTTGCTGGATTGACTCACCTGCTCTGGGCTGCCTTGGGCGGCTTGAGTTATAAAAGACAGCAAAACGCGGGTGGGAGAGGCAGATCTTGCTCATTAAGCCTCACTGGCCGCTGCAGTGAGGCTTAATGAGCAAGACCTGCCTCTCCCGCCCACGTTTTGCTTTCTTTTAAAACTCAAGCCAAAGAAACAGGTGGGGGAAGCGGCCCCCGGCCGCTTCCCCCGCCCACCTGGAAGCCGCCATTTGCGGTCTTTTGCCCTCTGCGCATGCGCACAGCATTCTGCGCATGCGCAGAGGGCAAAACTCAAATGGCGGCATTCAGGCAGGCCCGCCCACCCGGGACGCCTGGGCCAATTGGCGCATGGTATCATAAAGGTTGGCCACCACTGTCCTACCTAATTAGTTCAAATAAAATAATAAATCAAGTAATTCTGTTATGCCCAGTTTGACATTCCTATACTATTATACTCTTCAAAACAATATTTTGAAGATTATATTTGTTTTTTATCCAATTTTTGTATGTGGTGTGCCGTGGAATTTTGGGAGAGGCTATGGTGTGCCGAGGGTGACAAAAGGTTGGGGAGCACTGACTTACAATATGAAGCAATCAATACACAGAAACCATCTGGAACCATGTCGCAAACACAGTACTCTGTTATAGAAATGGTGCAGAATGGTTCTATCATAGCTTAAGAGGAATTGCATGGAGAAATCACATATATCATCACTTCATATACAAGTATATGAGCCACAATTAAGACCTCTAAAATTACTTACTCTTGAAGGATGTCATTATAGATGAAGAAAAATCAATGCCATCTTTCTCTTCCCTCCGATGACCATGTGGAAAATTGTCATGTTTCCTTTTTCTGAAGCCACCTGTTTGTGTAAGATGGAAAAACGTATTATCAAATTATAATATAGTTCTCAAAAAAATGTTCACAATTTTTCATAGCCGAAATGCCCATATCATGGGCATTTGGGAAACTAGAAAACTGTCCACAATTCCATTCACCATTTTGTACAGAATACAGGATTCAGTCTACTGATCTGGAAACTTTGATTTCATGGTATAGTTTATCATTCAAAAGTCAGCTGATTTTGGTTGTTTCAAAAGGTCAGCCAACAGTTTTTAAATTTATTACATTCAATTGATTGAACCAGCATAAAAGTAATGTAATATTAATTGCATTTCATGTTTTCCTACTTTCATGGACAATGTGTGCTTCTCTCCAGATAATACTTCTACATATTCTAAGTGAAATGGCCATTAAAACAGAATTGTTAAAATCTGCTTTCTGGGGAAGTACACATTGCCCAGTCATGCCCTATGCTTTGTGTGTAAATAAAAAGCAACAAAAACAATGCTATGCTCTGACATGTGAACTCCTGGACCAAACATATAAACATAATATTTCAGATGGTGGGTTTCTGCCTCTTCCATTACATGATGTGCTTCATCATCCTTGTTACAGGCACAAGAGCTTCCTGCCAAAAAGCAACCTTTGGGTTGTGTTCATTTTAAAGTAAACAAGCTTTTTTTCCCTTGTTACTGTTGCCTAGACTCCGCCTGGGGATTAAATACAAGGAACAAAAATTAGGAAGAACAAGAAGAGGATTACAGAAGGTAAGAAAATGCAGCAATGTTAAACTGAAAGACAAAAAAGACAAGTATAAAAAATAGAAAGTGGGACACATAACTAAGGCAGAATACCAGAGTATAGGATAGGTAATCAAACAATAGAGCTTCAAACACCCAGAAGAAAGCAAATCTATTAATGGAAGCCAACATGTCAAAAACAGATTGTGCCAAACAAAACTTATTGCAATTTTTGACACAGTGGCTAAATTAGTGGACCAGCAAAATGCTGTGGACATCATATACTTGGATTCCAGAAAGGCATATGACAAAGTAGACCACAACCTGTTTCTTGGTAAGATAAGAAATATGGGATAAACAGCATCACCATCATATGGATCTGTAACTGGCTGGCAAACTGCACTCAACATGTGGCCCATAATGGAACTACAAAAACATAGAGGAAAGTATGTGGTGGGGTATCCCAAGGTTCTTCTTAGGCCCTGTATTCTTCAATGTAACAGAAGAACAGAGTTGGAAGGGACCTTGGAGGTCCTTCTAGTCCAACCCCTGCTCAAACAGGAAACCCTTTATTATTTCAGACAAATGGTTGTCCAACCTCTTCTTAAAAACTTCCAGTGTTGGAGATCCACAACTTCTGGAGGCAAGTCGTTCCACTGATTGTTCTGTCAGTGGAATTTTTCCTTAGTTCTACTTTGGTTCTCTCCTTGATTAGTTTCCACCCATTGCTTCTTGTCCTGCCTTTGGAGAACAGGTTGGCCCTCTTTTCTTTATGGCAGCCCCTTAGATATTGGAACACTGCTACTATCATATTGTCTTCATGAACAAATTCAATTAGGAGATGGAAGGAGAACTCATGAAATTTGCAGACGATACCAAGCTAGGGGGAATAGCCAACACTTTCGAAGATAGGCTCAAAAGATCCAGGAAGACAGACTTTGTTGGCTCCATCCAACAAAATGCAATTCAGTGGCAAGAAAAGTAAGGTTTTACATTTAGGCAAGAAAAACCAAATGCACAGGTATAGAGTAGGTGGTACTTAGCTCAACAACAATAACTGCAAGAGGGATTTAGGAGTCCTAGTGGACAACCACTTAAATATGAGCCAGCAGTGTACTTAGCTGGCAAAAAAGGCCTAGGCTGCATCAACAGAGTAATAGTATCAAGATCATGTGAAGTGTTAATATCGCTATATACTGTCTTATAAGACCACACTTGGAATACTGTGTCTAGTTCTGGTCACCACAGTAAAGATGTTGAGACTTTGGAAAGAGTACAGAGAAGAGTACAGAGAAAGATGATAAGGAGTCTGGAGGCCAATATGTGTGATGAATGGTTGCAGGAACTAGGTATGTCTAGGCCAGTCCTTCTCAAATAGTGGGCCGTGCCCCCCTGGGGGGCTCGGAGTGATGCTAGGGGGGGTGCACGCGTGGTCCCTCTCGATCGACTCCCCTGGACAGGGAGTGTTTTCCCAATTGCACGCTGCTCTGAGCCCGGAAGAGAAGGCGGCCAGGTGGGGTAGGGTGGCTGCGTGGGTTCTTGTTGTTCTTGGCGGCGTGCGAACCTGCTGCTGGACAAGGAGGAGCATCCTCTGCAGCTGGGCGAAAGCTTCGAACGGCACCCTAAAGCCTCCTTCTACACCATTTGCTGTGAGTGCCCGGCAGAGGCGGCGCTTATGGGCCAGACTGGCGACCCCAAAACATCGGCTTGATTAAGCTGGCCCGGCCCCATGTCAAAAGAGGGCCCTAACTACGGTAGCCTATGCCTGCCTAACCGAAAACAGGCTCCTGAGTTCAATGTGACTTACTCCCAGGTAAGTGGGTAGTGCAGCCTTCCCCAGCCAATAGTTTGCTTGCAGCTTATAATAAGTAAAATAATAAATATTAGCACTAAAATTCCATTGGGGCCCAGATCAGAGAGTTGGGGGGCGCGCGAAATGTTTACTTCTTCCTGGGGGGGCGTAACAGAAAATAACCGAGAAGCACTGGTCTAGGCTAACAAAGAGAAGGACCAGGGGTGACATGATAGCAGTTTTCCAATATCTGAGGGGCTGTCATAAACAAGAGGGGGACAACTTTTTCTCCAAAGTATCTGAGGGCAGGACAAGAAGCAAAGGATGGAAAGATCCAACTTAGAACTAAAGAGAAACTTCCTGACAGTGAGAACAATTTAATCAGTGGAACAACAGAAATTGTGGGTGGTCCAATACTGGAGGTTTTTAATATTTAAGAAGATATTGGACAGCCATTTATTTGGAATGGTATAGGGACTCCTGCTTAAGCGGGGGTTTGGACTAGTTGGAAGGACTCCCTTCCAACTCTGTTATTCTATTACAGGTGGTCCTCGACTTACAACAGTTTTCATTCAGTGACCATTCAAAGTTACAACGGCACTGAAAAAAATGACTGATGACCATTTTTTGCAGTTACAACATTTGAAGCATTCCCCATGATCATGTGATCAAAATTCAGATGCTTGGCAACTGGTTCATGTTTATGACCGTTGCTGTGTCCCAAGGTCACGTGATCACCTTTCCCAACGTTCTGGCATGCAAAGTCAATGGGGAAGCCAGATTTCACTTAACAACCAGGTTACTAAGTTGTCGATTGCAGTGATTCACTTAACACCTGTGGCGGGGAAAATCGTAAAATGGGGCAAAACTCCCTTCACCAATGTCTCACTCAGCCACAGAAATTTCGGGCCCAACTGTGGTCGTAAGTCGAGGACTACCTGCATTTGAAACGAAGCCATGAAATGAAGAAGCCAGGTTTAAATAAAGGGCCTGGGAAAGGCAGCCAAGTGGGGAAAGGCAGCCACTGGCCTTCCCCGCGGCCCTTGCATTTTGCTCCTCGGACGAGGGGCTCTCCCCTCCCCTTGTCCCACGCCACCTTCTTTGTTGCTCATCTTGTCCGCGCTGTAATCCCGAGACTGGAACTCCGCGTCTATCAGACTCGACCTCGGCAACCGGCACGCACTCCCAACGGCTGTCGCGCGCTCAACGGCGATTCGGCGCTAACTCCCTCGCTCCAATTCGGTCTCCGCACCTCTCAGGACCTCAATCATCCGCCCTCCCACCGCTCTCGGGGTGTCTAATCTGATCCCTGATAGCAACCTTTAATTTTGTTAAATCGAGCCCCGCTGGGATTAACATCTCCAAGGCAGAAAAGGAGCTAGGCTTCTTGTCAGCCCATACTGAAGTATTTTGGCAGGCAGAGGAATTCATTCATTTCCCTAATCAGGCATTAGTGTGTGAGGTATAGCCGGTTTGCTATGGGGGCTTCTTTAAGACTTTATAATCGAGCAAGACCTTATGGGAAACGTAGTTTTTCTTAGGATGAAGCTTGTACAGCACAGTAAATATAAAAATTTTGGGATTGGATTGGGAGGAATGAGCGCTGGAATCAGAATTGGTGCCTGAAATACTTACAGATTTGAGATATGCCGATTATGACAGTTTGTTAATGAAAGTTAAAAGGAGGTTTTCGTTGTGGAAAATAAAACGGAAAGTGAAAGATTCTAGATTGTTAAAAAAATGTAGATTTCTTGATTTCTAGATTAAGGTTAAATATTCAGAAGATTGATTTCTTATAATGTACACTATGAAAACTAAACACTGAGGTACAAGAGAAAGAAAATAATAATAGGCAGTCATAGATGTGGTTCTCTAAACTGAAAATCAGTCCAGTCAGTCAGTCAGTCATGGACCAAGGAACTCTTATCCTTGCATAATAAAGGGACTATTACACACATGTATTCATGTACTTTCATCCTGCCCCAACCTGTTCCGTTTCCAGGGTTGCAGGGAAAGCTTCAAAAGTGGCTCATTCAGAAACAGATGCTGCACTTGCAATCCTGCACATTCCAAAGCCTTTTCCCCAAGTTAATTTTAAGCTTTGCCTAGCCCTATTGAGACAATAAGGGGAAAGCTCAAACAATGAACACGCTACTATGTTATCCCTTCAGGCACCATGCACAGTTGCAATTAGAAACTTAATTGGTGTACGTAACTAGAAACCTCCACTTTTGGATGTTCAAATAGCAAGTTACCAACAGAAACCAACCACTGAATTTCAGTTATTTTATTTTATTTTATTTAGTCAAGCACGTATTAGATAATATATATAAGTATAAACATGATCTGAATACATGAAATGAATACGGATAAAAGGGAACATTAGGACAGGGTCGGTAAGCACGCTGGTGCACGTATGCACGCCCCTTACAGACAGCTTAGGAAGGGGGTGAGGTCAACAGTAGACAGTCTAAGGTTAAAATTTTGGGGATCCCCAAATGTCAGTTTTTGTCAGTTTTTATGTCAGTTTTTGTTCTATATTCAAGGCAGACAGCAGTACCAAATGATGGCAGTCAGAATGCCATTAAGCCTTAAGAGCGTTTGCTTCCAGGTTGTCTGACTGACTGACTGTCTGTCTAGCTAGCTATCATATTTAAGAACTGACCATCTTCTTTGCAGAGGGATTCTGAATGTGTAATGCAAGTATAATCAAAACATCTTGTCATAGAAATATAAAACAAATATACAATGACAGTTCAGTGAATAGAGTGGCCGGATATCTGGAATTTTGCCCAATCATCTGGATTTAAAAAAACTTTGCATTCTATTCACTCTTTTGTCCACCTTTTTTGCCTGTTCTAACCTTGCTCTACTTTGCTGACTGCTCATGTGGTGGGCATTGGAGCAAGACTATCATACCTGGGTTACAAACATCTGGATGGCCACTAGAGAGTAACAGATTTTTTTTATCTCTTTACTGCCATTAATGGTTGTCTCAATTTCTGCAGCCCAGATATTTATTTATTTATTTATTTATTTATTTATTTATTATTTATTTATTTATTTATTTATTTATTTATTTATTTATTTATTTATTTATTTATTTATTTATTTATTTATTTATTTATTTATTTATTTATTTGGTAGTTTTTCTATGCCGCCCTACTCCCTCAGGACTCAGGGCGGCGTACAACATTTTATAAAAACTCCAAACAAATCGTTAAAAAAGACAGTTTAAAAACAGTTTAAAA
This sequence comes from Diadophis punctatus similis, assembly GCA_023053685.1. NCBI lineage: Eukaryota > Metazoa > Chordata > Lepidosauria > Squamata > Dipsadidae > Diadophis > Diadophis punctatus. Next base: position 75,905,070 of record JALIGW010000001.1, read on the forward strand.
AAACATATAAACAACATACATACGTGGGGGAGACATCAGATATAAAGTCGTCTCAAAACCCCGCCTGCCGGAAGAGCCATGTTTTAATGGCTTTTCGGAAGGCCAGCAAGGTGGGGATGGTTCGGATCTCTGGGGGAAGTTGGTTCCAGAGAGCAGGGGCCCCTACAGAGAAGGCCCTCCCCCTCGGCCCCGCCAGTCGGCACTGTTTGGCTGACGGGACCTGGAGGAGACCCACTCTGTGGGACCTAACCCGTCGAAGGGAAGAATGAGGTAGAATGTGGTCCTGAAGATAGCCTGGTCCTAAGCCATGTAGGGCTTTAAAGATGATGATCAGCACCTTGAATTGCACCCGGAGACCAATGGGCAACCAATGCAGCTGGCGGAATATAGGTGTCACGTGGGTGTACCTTGAAACACCCACCACAGCACGCGCAGATGCATTTTGCACCAGTTGAAGTCTCCGAATACTCTTCAAGGGCAGCCCCATGTAGAGCGCATTGCAGTAGTCCAATCGAGAGGTGACAAGGGCATGAGTGACCGTGAGTAGAGCCTCCTTCTCCAAGTATGGTCGCAATTGGTGCACCAGGCAAACCTGTGCAAAGGCCCCCCCTAGCCACAGCTGCAAGGTGTTGGTCTAATTTTAGTTGTGGATCTAGGAGGACTCCCAAATTGCGAACCTGTTCCGAGGGAGTTAATTTTTCTCCCTCAAGAACCAAGGAGGGACAGTCGATATAGTCCTTAATTATAGTCCTAATTTGGAGGTAGTAAAAATTCACACAGCTGCATGACTGAGTTAACTAGCCTCCAAGGAGTCTGCATGTTAGTGATTCAGAATGGTCTGGGTAGGAAGGAAGTGTACGAAGCAAAACAAATAGTTGAGACAAGCTGCCAAACCTTTTTTCTTTCCCTTTTTGGCTGGCAGTGCAATTAAAAAGTCTGCTGCCAGTATCCCGTATATTGGCATTACCCAACATTTAAAAACCAAAAACACCATGTATATATGTATAAGAGAGAGAGAAGGGGGGAAAGGGAAAAAAATTATATTTGGGGGGGAGATTTGTGAGGGGGGAAACAAATAAAGTGGCTTATGTCAGATAAAAGAAGATGGGCAGTTTAGAAATAGGAAATATAAATAAATGAAATAAACAAAAAGTATGCTGCTTAGACTAAATGTAAAAGAAGTGCAGGGTAATATTTGTTCCAGCAAACCAAGGGAAGTTACTATTAGATCTAGCAATTGTTTGACCGCTGATCCAAATGCCAAAACAAACAACATTATTTAATTGAGAAAGGACACATATTAGTAACCAAGAGTAAAAAGGTGAACATCATTTCATTCCACATCCTGTGATAGCGCCATTAGTAACAAGATAATAAAGGACTGTTCTTCCCTGATATATTTGGTCTAAAAAGAATATACTGAACACTCCAAAGTACAGGTATGCTGTCCTAGTTTTCTAAATTCTCTATGACAACCCAGGATGATAAAATCATTGTTGCTGAACTTTGCAAGGTTTAGCCTCTTGTGTAAATTTGGGGAGTATGTAACTTTATCCTTTATTATAATTTTTCATATGGGAGTTGCATCAAGTTGCAAAATAAATCATTGCTCATTCTTTGGATCACGGTCTTCCTTTCTCTAGATCTGTCTCAGGTTATTATGTCCACTCTGTTAACAAAGTATTGTTTCCAAACTAGTGTTTTTTGCTGTTGATTTGTGAAATGGACAACACTCAGTCATGGTTTCCTTAGCCAAGGTTTATTGAATAATATACAACTGGCAGGTAATGCATAACATACTGTACTGTAAACAAGCCATGAGCATGGCTTTGCAAATTACCCTGGCTGCATTGATAACAATGGGTTAAATTAAAACTTCATAAACCATATTCAACCATGAATGACGGCAAATATACATAAACCCAGAATAATATTGCAGGAGCCAATCTGGATCAATCACTAGGACCAGAGGTTTTGTCTTCCAATTGGATCATGCATATTCAACTATATTAAAATGTACTTATAAATAAGTAATGCCCATATTTGTTAAATGAAAAACAGCTTTTCCAGTTTTATTTATAAAGGAATATATATGTAGAGTAAAACTGTACATTTTACACACATGCATATACACATATTATACATACATACATACCTTTTACAACAAATTCTTATTAACATCAGCCCAAATCATCACTAGATGAGGGCCTCTTTGTTGAGGGTTTTGGATGGATGAATGGATGGATGGATACAGTCAGACACATCTCTCTAGATAAAATATTAGGTTGAGCAAACTCTGAATAAAGGATAAAACCCATTATTTCCAAAGTAGTATAGATAACTGACATAATTTATATGCTAATTACCTATTTGCATAATGATGTAAATATACATACAATGTTACATCAATTGTATTAAATAGACATATAACTCTAGTTGATATTCCTTCTCCCGGGTTAGTCTGTAAAATTGAGGTTTTAATCTTGTGCAATTTGGTTTGCTTAGAAAATGCTAAGGGTATAAAATGAAAATGAGGTTATTGACAAAGATGACACATTTATTGATTTGATTTAAACTGTTTTTAATTTGTGTGACAATTAGAGCTTATTACAGATTGCTGAAGGATAAGAATTATGTCTCTTTGTTTTTGCCTGCTTAAAAGAAGCACAAAATGAAAGAAGCTGTATATTCTGGATTTTCTCTTTTATTGTGTCAAAAATATAAAATTCATTGATTTTCCTGAGAAACGAAAACAAAACATGGAGAAAGAACAAAGGACAGATGTATAGGGCCAGAAATAAAATCTTCCCAAAGAATATCTATAGCCTGAAGCTCTGCTTCTCTTGCTTGTTTTCCCTAGCTAGAACAAATATATATAATACATAGAATTACTCTGTCAGCTGCAACTGGAAAACCCTGTACCTGGTTTAAAGTTAGACAAAAATTTAGTTCAGATAGAAATCGTAAAGTATTTTTGCTATTTTTGGCTTAGGGAGATATGGGAACCCATCCATTAAAGCCAAGTGTGATGTGAATGTCAGATTATTCAAATAATTATGTTTTTTAAAATTCCAGTTTAGCTTGATAAATCTCACATTGGCCTTTTCCCTCAAATCTAATGAGCCAAACTTTTTTGAATAAACTAATTGATATTCTTTCATGTTTCAATAGCCCTATTCATGGTAAAATAAAGCACTCGCTTTGTGTTTCCCTGCTGTGATAGGTGAAGGGATTTCTATGAAGAAACCGGTGAGGCAAACCAATTGTCCACCACATGATGGGTCTTCCTGGGCATCCTTTGACAATAGCTACATGATATGGTCTGAGCAGCTTGGTGTGTGACTTGATATAATTTCTAAACTACACCTGAAAAATATAGCAGGGTGATTCCTGAATGTGAAATTCTGCAGGAATTCATAATTGCATTTCTTGTAGATCTAATTCTGTCATGGTCAGTAGCAAACAAAATGTGATTATTTTGTAGAAAGAATTGTACATATTTCAAACAACATTTGTATATATATTTCACATTTCTAAATCATGCACCTTCCTCCACATACAGTGGATTTCTCCTAAAGCTCCTAATACTAATGCCACTACTGTAAAGAAGTGGAAAGTGCATAAAATACATTTTTGTCACCTATTGGAAAGTAAAACCTTATTTGCAGAAGTTAGAATATATTCTAATTGCAATTACAAGGCAAACAAATGTAGATGTTTTCTTTATGACTGCCATCTTCATGCAAAGTAAAGTGCACGTCAAATATTCTATCTATTGTTCACTGCATAAGAACAAAGGAACTCTGTCAAAAACAAAATGTAACAAACATCATGTGGGTTATAAAGCTGTGCTTTTATTATTGAATTATTCCATATCACAACATCCAGCTTTGTAGGAGGCATGTATTGTTAAGAGAGCAATAAAGTCATAGTGTATATGACTGTTTAGAATGTACACGATGCATTAAAAAAATTGCTGTAAGAAGAAATGGATGGACATAAGATAGGTTAATTATTAAACAAATTTATGCAAAAAATGCAAGAATTGGCATTCTACTGTGGTTTTCACAAGGTCCGCTCTCATGTTTCTACGCTGAGTCATGGTGATGTAACTATGTTAAGTAAACATCACAATGCAAAGTAAGGTCATGGTGAGATTGTGCCTTTCTTTGGAAACAGGGAGGGAAAGCACAGTGCTGAACAGATTTATACTAAGCATTTGTAAATGTAATATGCTATGATGCAGTTGCCAATAATTTGTTTTTAAAACTATTTTAGAATTTTTGTTTGCCAATAATATCCAGTCATAAATATTCTAAAATTCACTACAGTACTCACTCAACATTTATATCTTTTGAAACTTATACATGCTGAATATGTTTGAGATATATTGTTCCCTTGCCAAATAAATGTGTGATTACACTGTTCTGGCATTGATTTCTTTTTCAAGCAGCACATAAGCTATAAACTGGTAGTGCTAATTATGCATATTATTCCTGGACCACCAGAAAAATGACAACCACTGAAGGGAAATAGAGATATAGAAAACTATCTTCTGTGTGCTGCCATCCAACAGTAGTCCAGATTTTTGTAGCCAAGATATGTAGGTTAACCTAATACTGATAGATATTATAAACAACGCTACTACAGTAATCAACTAGTTCTCCAGAAGACAACTCCCTAAATTTTCATAATTGGTTCTGCTGAAGTGGACTTGAACCAAAACAAATCCTTCTGGAGGCTATCAAATTGCCTGCCCATTACTTCATGGCTGTATAATTATTAAAAGATTCTCATTCTGACATTACATGTGATAAATTTGATAATTACTCTCTACCGAATTTTGAATAGTTCCTCTGAAAGCATTCTTTTAAAATGCTCAGCTTCTTTCAAAATGCAATGTTTTCCATGGGAAACAGCCTCTATTTTGTTCTACTGATGTCTAAGATTCCTTGGGCATATTATTTATTTTTCTAGAAGTTAATGACTGCTGAGCAGTTTTTCCAGGATCTAAGTTTTGCAATGAGGAACTGTTGCTACTGTATTTGATAAACTGTACTTGATAAATTTGCAAATTATTTTCCTCAGCTGTCTTGTATCAGAATTTAGCCCTTAAGAGCAAGTCATTTGCTTGAGCAAGAGGACATACTGTGAAGACCAGGGGTCGGCAACCTTAAACACTCAGAGAACCATTTGGACCCGTTTTGCACAGAAAAGAAAACACCGGGAGCCACAAAACTCTTCCCGTGCTTATTTCTTGAGCAGCCACAAAACTAGCATATATAGTTGAATTAAAGGTTCCGTTTTCTTCTGAAACTTTTTTCTTGGATTTATCCATGGTTGGCCTACCGGGGGTCGTAACGCTTAATAAATTGCACATCGGTGGGTGTTGCACATTGGCAGTTGTGACGCATATTTTAAGTGACAGGGAGCCGCAGCAGAGGGATGAAAGAGCCACATACGGCTCCAGAGCCGCGGGTTGCTGACCCCTGGTGTAGACCAAACCTCTCAAGTGTGGCAGCTACTTAAAAATCTCCCATACAATGTATTTCAGTTTTTCAAAGGACAGAGTTTAAAATAAGGACAAGGGAAATATAAAAATATTTTGAAGTTTTGCAGCATTCTAATCTTCAGATGTTATAATTGTAGACATGGGAACTGTGAGCCTGTTAGGGCTGGCTATAGAATAATTAATCCTAGGAAACAAGCTGTATCAATCCATGAAGTGATCTTTCATTTATCGAACTACATTGAAACCAGAATTTGCATTGCACTTACTTACAATTTGGTTTCTTTTATCTTCTTTTCTGATTCGAATTACGTTATAATCAATAAATTACAATTAAATATTGGGTTAATATAATGTGAAAATCCAAGCTCACAATGAAGATACCAATAATTCTTTATAAAAACTCAAGGCCATATCACATTATAGTATCACAACGAAAACAATCCATTTGGCTACTTTTTTCAGAAAGATGCTGTGAAGATTCTTTAGTTGAATACATATATCCAAGATAAGACGCGAATCGGTGGCGAAGGTAAGTGAAACCCATCCCTGTATGTACCCATGACATAAACTATTCAAAAGCTAGCCCACAGATAATTGGAAATATGTGATGATTAAGAGCTGACATAAACTTGACAGCCATAATCAATCAAAACCAATCAACCTGATACATCTGTGAATAGCAAGTTGGGGGTGGATAGACCAAATAAGCTTATTTTTCCTCTGGCATGAATAGAATTCCAAGTAGACAAAACAACGCAACAGACTCTACTCTTAATGATGTCCATCTTTCTTAATGTGAACTTTCTAAATTTTTACAATGTACTACATACATAACTTCTACACTTAGGGTCACACATAGCTGGATACAGCTTGGTTGTTGGAACAAGGGGGTTCCCTTACCCAAGCGTTTTTTCAAACTTGGCAACTTTTAAGATGTGTGGAGTTCAACTCCAAGAATTCAGCAATTTACATACCAAAATGATATTTATAAAAATGATTACAAATAATTGATCAAAAGTCAACACAACTTAAAAGTGAACAAGTTTGCAAACCACTGCTTTATGCCTTCTTCTGGTTGAAGGAATACTGGGTTTTAAACCTAGAAATGCTTCACATTAGCAGCTACGTTTTTCGGCGTTGTAAATTTCCTGGCCAGGTTCGAACGATTTTTTAAAATAACCCTTTTGCTTTATTCAACCAGATTTTCTGGGTTCGGCCGGCAGAGCAAATAAACTACGCACGCTGAGATGCGGCCGGCCGGCCAGTTGCGTTACAGCTTCGGAGAACCAAAACTAGAAAATGAGTCGCGGGCACCCCCGAGAAACGAGATTTCGCTAGTTATACGCGAATCAAAGTTCCTTTTCAATCCGCTCAACTAAGCTACAACGGAACTTGAGGGTTCAAGCGGGTGGAGGAGCCGCCGCCTCGGATGTCCTCCGCCCCATAGCCACGCGGCCCCGACTCGCGCAAGAGAAAGATGGAAAGAAAGGAAAGCCCCTAAGCGCGCGTGGCCACCCGGGTTCCGCCTCTCTACTGAACCTCCGGGGTGGTTCGGGAGCGCGCGCGCTCCTCCCCATCGCCCTTCCCTTCTTCTGGAGTGAACTGACTGGAAGTGGCGTACGTGCAAAGCAGAGCCGGAGAGTGGCGGCGCAAGCCCCGCCCCCCCAAAGGCCCGGGCAACGGTGAGAAGGGAGGAGGAGGAGATAGGACGAGTGGTGGCTGGGTGGGAAGAAGAGCTCGCGCCGGCAACGGACGCCTCTCTCGCTTCTCCCGCTGCCTGAAGAGGAGGCAGAGGAGGAGGAGGAGAAAAAAAAGAGCCGCGGAGTTGTAGAGAACGCCTCTCGCCCCCATTTGCCAGAGACTGCTATGAGGCGTCGGTAGGAGGGCGCCTCTGAAGCGGCAGGCGAGAAGGCGGCGGGGTTTGGTGGCGGTCCTCCGCCCATCAGAAGGAGAGAAGGAGGCGGACGAAGCAGCAGAGCCGCGGCGCAGCTCTGACGGGCCAGGGGGCGGCCATGATGAAGTGAGCCACTCGCCGCCTTCCCGAGGCCGCGGAAAAAAAACGGGCGACCAAGGAGGGGGACGCGACAACATGGCCAATGACAGTGGTGGGAGTGGCAGCGGCGGCGGGGGGGCCGGCCAAGGCGGGGGATGCGACGGCGGCACCAGCACCAGCGCCAGCCAAGAACGGGACTGGCAGTACTGCGAGCTGTGCGGGAAGATGGAGAACCTGCTCCGTTGCGGGCGCTGCCGCAGCTCTTTCTACTGTAGCAAAGAGCATCAGCGTCAGGACTGGAAGAAGCACAAGCTCTTCTGTCGGGGAAGCGACGGCGGCTCCCCGGCGGCAGAAGGGGGCGCTGCTGAGCCTCGAAAGCCCGGCTGCGGCGACCAGCCCTTCCACCAAAGCGCTCGCCACGGCCGTCCGCATGCTGCAGGACGGGACGACGAGCAGAGGGCGGCGACGGCTTCCAAAAAAGCAACAGCGCTCCCCGTCAAGCCGCAGCGGGACACCAATTCGGAGGAGAACGTGGTGGTAACGAACAACCACGTTGCCAAAGTGGCGCCAGGAGCCCGAACACAGGAAGAGGAGGATAAGGAAGCAGCGGTTGCCGCGGCAGGTCCGGCCGTGGAGGCGGGGCACTTCTACCGGGATAAATCCAATTTGACTGTCGAAGCGTCCCTGCGCCCCAATGGGCAGATGAAATCGTTGGTGCCTCAGCGTCTGGCTTTGGAGTATATCGTGCCCTGCATGAACAAGCATGGCATCTGCGTGGTGGATGACTTTCTGGGCAAAGAGCTGGGCGGGCAGATCGAGCAGGAGGTTCGGGCTTTGCACCATACCGGACGCTTCACCGACGGGCAGCTGGTCAGTCAGAAGAGCGATTCCTCCAGGGACATTCGTGGCGATAAAATCACCTGGGTAGAAGGCAAAGAGCCTGGCTGCAAAACCATCGGAAAGCTTATGAACAGTATGGACGATCTTATACGCCACTGCAATGGCAAACTGGGTAACTACAAAATCAACGGCAGGACGAAAGTGAGTGGCACCCTCCTCTTTCTTGCCATCCTCTAGTGGTACTTAAGCAGCTGTCGGCACTGAGGCCTTCTAGCTGTTGATTTAGGCCGCCTTTATGTTCCCTAAGCACATTTATTTTTAGGACGGTTTAATAGATTAATTGAAGGCCTCAAATTGTGGGTAAGGGTCAGAGAAAGATTGTGAGACAGCTTCTGTATCCCTGAGGGTTTCTTAATATATATATGCTTGGGGTTAATCTCAGCTGAATTTAGTGGAACTTAAATGCTTCAGATTGAATAATTGCTTATTAAATAAGCACTTGGTTAAACCATCCAAAATATTAGGTTTTGCTCCTTATTCAAAGATATTAATACCATTTTAAGGTTCATAGAGGAGAAATGAAGACAAAACGTTGAAAAAAAAAGTTTTTCCCTATAATCAATCAATGCCACAGTTATATATTTTCATATAACCAGTTGATGACACAGTAGTGTTACAGAGTTGTGTTGGGGTGATTGAAATGAGACTCTCATAAAGTGAGGTTCTGCCTTGTAGTTGAGCAAATGTGTGGAAGAGAAACGGTAAAATAGACCACAATTGTGTCAATATGTGTGCTGTTTATCTTCTCTTATTTTATCCATATGCCTATAATAGTATATAGATGCTAAATATTGAATTAGCTAGAACTAATCATGGTGTAATCCTGGGATATTTGAATTTACTGCTTGACATCCTATTCAGTCTTGATTATTTTGTAATGCTAAATGCACATCTTGTTACATATAGCATAAGACTCTTAATGCCAATATTGCATAATTATGCTTACTGAGATTTAGTGATTATTTATTCTAGTAAGCTGAAAAGACATTCTTGGATATTATGGTAGGCATAAAATTAGTTTTTAATTTAATTTTCTTTATTTAGGAACTAATACATCATTGAACTTAACATTGATAAATAGGACCAAAGTTTCATAGTGTTACCACCATTACATAGCAGTGTATTATGGTTAGAAAGTATTATAAATCTTTATTGTGGTTTTGTTTCTTTGCACATAATACAGGTAAACGAATGAATGATGAGCTCTTTTTAAACGTAAATGTTTCATTAGGCTAGTTGAAGATGAAGAAATTGCCTGGGATTATATGCTCCCCTCTCAGTCTATAACCAAGAGGATAAAGCAAATTTTGATGAAGATTAACACTTGAACATTTGTTGGAAAAAACTGAATGGGGAAAAATTAACAGGTTTAAAATGTGGAAGTATACACTCATTAGAAAAAGTGTTGGGTCATGTTTATAATTATAGAGTGATAGAATTAATAATATGCTGCTTAAATCCAATATGTTAGAAAAGTTGTATCTTTGCTAACTATCAGTTAAAATATAATTGGGTAGCAGCATTGTTTAAAATGTTTCATAGTTAGGTCAGTGTAGTTTTAGAGAGAAGGCTTCTGTCCCCATTTTTCTATAAATCTTTGTGCTGGGAAAGCATAGAGAATCAGGTCTGTTTTTATTTTTGCCCACTTAAGAGTATACTTTTGAAGCATGCAGTTAATATAAAGAGTCAGGAGAAGAGTCATCTACACTGCTTTGTATCCCACATATATTAAGAGAAAATGTTCATTGTGGTTTATAAAATAAGACAAAATGATACATAATCTAAATTAAGAATTCCTTAAATCTGTTTCAATTAAACAAATATTTGCTAGCTTTTGAACCTCATGGGAACAGTGCATTTGATAGTGCTAAGAAAAAGGTGATGTGAAAGCCCCTCCCTATAGTTTTTATGGGCAATTGAAGAAAAAATCATTTAAGGCTTGCAGGGAATATTTTCCTGAAAAATGAGTATGTGTATTACAGCCATGTAGCAGTTTAGATTTGAAGACACAAACCCATATCTTCTCCCAGAATTATACAGCAGTGTCAGAGGGCAAAGCCTCCTGAACACAACCCCAAGAAGAGGTAAGGCTGCTTTAGGAGGTGCTACATTTGCCCTCTGTGATCTGGACTATCTTGTGCCCTCAAATCAAAACGTGTAATATACATTAAAAACATTATGGAAGAAAGCAGATTGAACTGTGAAGTCAAAGTAAAATGAAATATAGAAGTTACAGATTATGTAACTAGTACTTGAGAAAAATAAGTTTCTTTAGATTTTTCTACTCATGAGCGGATTTGACACATCATATGATCAATATTTTATTCACAGGAAATAGTTAAACTTCTTAGTGAACGCTGGTGAGCAGGTGTAGCTCAGATTGCTAAAATTTCCCTTCAGATGCTTTAGAACACTTATCTTTGTTTCCCTCATTCCATTTTTAGATTCTCGTAATATTATATATAAAATTCAATTTTCTTTATAGTATTTTTCTTATATTCAACTCCTGTAAAACCTGAATGCTTTATTCCATAACATGCTACCTCTACATGTAGTACAGTGACTTCAATGTGTCAGATTAGCTATTTCTGCTTTCAAAACTCTTCTGTTTTTTTCCCTCTGATTACAGGTAGTCCTCAATATGCAGCCTTTTGTTTAGTGACTGTTTGAAGTTACGACAACACTGAAATAAGTGACTTTATGACCATTATTCACATTTACAACCATTGCAGCTACCCATAGTCAGGTGAACAAAATTTGGATGCTTGGCGACTGGCTCATATTGATGATGGTTGCAGTATCCTGGTTTTGTGACCTCCTAACAAGCAAAATCAATGGGGAAGCGAGATTCACTTAACAACCATGTTACTTAACAACAGCAGTGATTCGCTTAACAACTGTAGTAAGAAAAATCATAAAATGGGGGGAAACTCGCTTAACTGTATTGCTTAGCAATATAAATTTGGACTAAATTGTCATAAGCTGGGGACTACCTGAATTTCTTAAATGAACTTGTTTTATCTAGCTTTGTTACTTTTCAATTTCATTTTTTTCAAATTTCATTCTGTACTGTAACTTTGTCAATTTAATATAACTTACAACTGTTTATGAAGGGACCATGATAACATTTGTGTGCTGCGTAGAATTTAGCACAGTTTTAGAAAATGACAGAAGTGGGGGAGAAGAACATAAAGTGTAGCAGGAAAAAGCACCACTAGCTTGCTTTCTGAAGCTATGACTGACCTCATTGGCCAGAAAACTGAAATGGTCATATGGCATCTCACTTAATGATCACGTCACTCAACCACTAAGATTCTGGGCCCAATCATGTTCATAAGTGGAAGACTACTTGTACATATTTCAAACAGTTATATGACTCCAATCAATTTTGCTAGTGTGTATAAAAAGCAACAAAATTGAATAAAAACAACTTTACAGAAAGTTTTATGGTAAATGCTTACTGATCTTTAAAATAAGTGAGTTAATAGGACAAAGTAGGATCTAATGCCAAATTGACCAACACATTTATGACATTAAAATCAGAACTGCAAAATTTATGCAAAACAAACTATTTAAAGTTTTAAGTTATCTTATAGGATTAAACTAGAATAGATAGAAAGGGATACTAGATGAGTGGCCAACTCTCAAAAGTGACTTGCAAGCCTGCCATTTTAAGCCACATATATTTTTAATAAAATGAATAGTTTGTTCATTTCAAATAAGCAACATTCATTTAGAGTGTACTTCTATCTAAGGGCAGCAATATTCTAAGAACGAAATATGTGTGACAGTGCGATACATATGGTTTTGCAAATAATTGTTTTCTACAAAGAAAACTAAAACAAAGGTTTCTAAATAATACTTTACATTAAAGGTTTTTATATTACCTTTTTAACAATCCTGGAGTTTTTAAATAGTTGTTCACCTCAAAACAAAGGTTTTATTAAAGTTAAGCTTATGAGACTTACTCAAGGGTATATGATGACAACTTATGGTTAATATTAATACATCAATAGGCAATTCTAATTTACTTTTTACAAAAATTATAGGCTCATATAATTTCATACCAAATATTAGCTTGTAGCCATTACTCACTTTTACTTTCTAAAACCAGACCACAGAGGCATTGATATAAATAAAATCGATGTCATTGATTTGAAACTGATCAGCTTTCCATTTTTTATTATTAAAAGAATTATAAATATATTTTATCAGGGAACCTAAGAAATGCTGAAGATGGTATCTGTAAAGACTTGCTGTTCACCTTCATTTAAAGCTATTAGGAGTAGAATAGAGTTAGCACGCTCCAAGTTCTTTTAGTTAAATGGTGTCATCTCTAGGATCCTAGAAGTGCCTCTTCTCTGTAGCAGTGCTGCCCTCTGGAATGATGTTTCCCTTGAGATTTGAGTGGCTCTGAAGACCTTGCTCTTTACATAATGGCAAATGAGATTGCAGACCTTCTTTCCTCTTTCTTTATTCCCATCTGAGTTTGTTACTTATGCCATCTTTGTTCCTTTTTGCTTTTTGGTGTTTTTTGAGTTTTTAAATATTTTTTACAATTGCTAAACCATCCAGTATAACTGGGAGTCTGGTGGCATATAAATTTAATAAAGTATTATGGTTGGTTGCACTGTAAGCCAGCTATTTAGACTGGATTTGGCATTTTAATCCACCTATTGATTCATTCCCAAGGACATGTGTTGCTTGATGGTGTTAAAGGTATCAGCATCATAGGATGTAAGCTTTTGCAATTGGCTGGTGGTCATTTTGTCTATGCTGTTGGAGTTCAACTGTGCTCCAGTTGTTTTGGGATTGCACCTAAGGCACCTATTACTATCATTGTTTTCTTTTGCCATAATCACTGTACTTTTGTTGGCAGGTCTTTGCGTATTGTGATTTTCTCCAGTTCTTTCTCTTCTATTCTGCTATCTCTGGGCACCACAAAATCCACTATCCAGATTTTTTGTCGTCCTTACCAACAATTGCTACGTCTGGAGTGTTATGTGGCAAGTACTTATCTGTTTGAATTCTGAAATCCCAGAGCACTTTAGCTTCTACATTGTCTATTTTGTGGACGTACTAGTTCTTGCTTGCTGGCAAATGGTATTTCTTGCAGATCTTCCAAGGCACCATTGTTGCTACTGTTGTTTGTAGTCAATCTCTGCAGTCTTCTTGCAGCAGTTAACTAGGTGTCTGTTTCTTCAGCTTCTTTGCAGAAGCTTCATTTGTTCCTTGTTGCAGTCTTCTCAGTTCTGACTTTGTATGCATTTGTTCTTAAGGCTTGGTCTTGTACAGCCACAATTAGCCTGTCTCTTTCTTCAGCTTTCTTGCTTTTAGCCATTGACAGGTTTTGTTATCTGCTTTGCTTGCTTTTTTTTTAAATATACTGGCCATGTATACTTTTGCTTTGTCACTTTTCTATTCTTCATTTGGTCTGTTACAGGCCAGTTTGGTCTCTGCAGTACTCAATAAGCCTTCATGGTACACTAGTTTGAGTTCATCTTCTTCGTTGTTCTTATGAAAATGTTCCAGAAAATGAAGTCAAAAAAATACCTCAGCTCTATCTCAAAATAGGAGGAATATATTTCTGCATCTTAAAGTTTATAACTTTATATAACTTTATTATTAAATAATCAATGTAAAGTTTATTATTTGATTTTTTTTGTTTTTTTTAAAGTTATGTGTTCTTTTTGTGCAAAATAATGTAAAAAACTGCAAAGACTGACTGAGCTTATTTAATAGAAAATTAGTTATTTTCCAGGTTGGCTTTCTCTTGACTTAGGAATTGACACTTTCGTAGGAAAAGCATCATTTCCTCACTTGCAGTGTTGATGATGTTGGGGGGAAAAATACACAATTAGCTTATTGGGATATATTGGACTCAGTTTGTGGCATACCCATTTTTTCTCTAGGCATTTTAGTTTTCTTTTCTCTCTCTCCTGTTTTTTTCCTGTAGAAATTTAAGTTAGTCCAAGAAAAATTGCTAATATGTTTAATGTTAAAAGTATTGTAACTTTGTGGGTTCCAATGTAGCTTCTGAATTAGACTGTGTTTGGGAATGTGATACCTATTGTATCACATTTGTATTCGATGAAGGCCATCTGCTAACAGAGGAACATAGCAGAGAAAAGAATTTCCATCAATTCTCTGTGCCTCCCAAATCTTCTGAAGGATTCTAGAGTAGATTGAGACATATACTGAGATAGTTTGAACAGGAAGAAAAGAGAAAATATGCTTAAGTTAGATGAATCATAATAAAGCCAAGTCCTCTTCTGGTAACCAGCAGTCAACTTGACATTAAATATATTTCTATTTTCAGTCAAAACAGTAAATATCAAAATAAATGGAGAATAGTTGTTGCCATTTATTTCGCAATATGAAGGGGGGGGGACTTGAAAACATTGACAAATATTCAAGATATGGAAAGGATACAAAGTCATGTCATTATTCAAAAGTTGAAGGGGAAATTGCAATCATACAAATGTCTGCTCCCCAGGTCTGAGATTCAGGACAAGAAACTTCAGTTTTTTCTTGATGGGGTATGGCTTGAGTACTTCAAAAATAATTATATTTATTTTAGGCATATTTGTCTATTCTATTTTTATTAAGAAGTATTATTCAAAATCGTTGGAAATATTTTCATCCATTACATTACCAGAAAAGGAATGTTGCTTTCTTTAAAAGGCTGGCAAAGGGTGCTATGAGAAAACTTTAAATTGATATTAACTTATTGTCTGTATAACTGCTTTTAATCCGAAATGGTTTTTAAAGTTTAGAGCAGTGATGGCGAACCTTTTTTTCCTTGGGTGCCGAAATAGTGCGCAAGCGTGCTATCGTACGTGCGTGCGTGCCCACACCCATAATTCAAAGCCCCCCCGCTCGCCCCACCCCCTGCGCATGCATGCGCGACCCCCCCACTCCCCTGTTTTCCAACTTCCAGTGGGCCCGGTAGGGCCATTTTTTGCCCTCCCCAGGCTCCAGAGGCTTTCTTGGAGCTTGGGGAGGGCGAAAACGCTCTCCCTGCCACCCCGGAGGCCCTCCAGAGCCCGAAATCGCCCTCCCAGAGCCTCCGCGCGAGCCAAAAATCAGCTGGCGGGCACGCACATGCGCTGGAGCTGAGCTAGGGCAACGGCTCGCGTGCCGGCAGATATGGCTTTGCGTGCCACCTGTGGCACCCGTGCCATAGGTTCGCCATCACTGGTTTAGAGCATTCTTTTTTGTTTTTAATTTTGGAGAAATTAAAATATGAATATATGGATATATAAAGTTGATGTGTTCGGTGCATAAAATTGAAAAGTAGCTTCTTAAGACTTATGCTTATAAGTTTATCAATTTAATTTATATAAAGATTTTTAATTTTTGTTGCAAATTCAGCTATAAGCTGCTGAACACTAAATCGGTATCTTCATTGTTGCTTATTTAGGGAAAGCATGAACACTGCAAAGTAAAAATTGAACTGGCCTGTCATAGAATCATATAGTGGAAAGGAACCTTAAGGTCTTGTAGTTCAATATTATCTTCTGCTACAGAAAATAATTCAGTAAATATTTACTTTTTAGGGAAAAATTGTTTAGAAAAAGGAGGTGATGATCGAGCCTGAGAATCCACACATTCCATATGAAACATTTTCTAAACGGTTTCATTTTTTGAATTTCAAATGTTGTTATCAACTGTCTCTACTATGTTTGTTGTTGATGGTTAATCATTTTCCATTACTCTCTGTCCTTCTACAATAGTTTATTTCTTTTACTTCGTGTATTTTCTAGTATAGGCCACTTTATCAGTTAACAATTATAATATCATTTAATAAGAAAATATGCTATAGTTTATAAACTATTTTTACATGGAAAATTCCTCCTCCTGTTTTTCCTGAACTTTTCTAATTTCCATTCAGTGGATCTTCATATTTTTAATTTTGTATGCTCTTTATTGATTTTTTTGAAAACCCAGTTGACAACCATACTATAAATGTAATCAGATCAGGCTATCTTGTACCATCTTAAGATGTAGGATAAAGTTTATTGTGTTAAAAGCATTAATATAATTTAATGGTGGCTTACAGTTTTGAGGTTTGTGCCTTAAGCAGATATTTTTAAAGTAAATGAGATATAGTTTATATATTCTAGTTTATAAATCTAATGATGATTTTGTGTGAAAACCTGCTCTGAATGAAGTCTGACTGGTGATTGCAATTAGTAAAAAGCATATCAAATAATCAACAAATATATTTGCTTCATTTCATATAATGATATAAATTAGATATAACTTAGAACAGAGTTTCTTAAAGTATAGTTTTGGGTTTCTTAAGGTTCCCCCAAGACCCTCTTGGGGACCTCATAATCAAAATAATTTGCCAGCCTGTGTTGAAAATAATGCCATATTAAAAATCCCATCAAACAATCATGAAAAAAGATAGTGGCAGCAGATGCATCAATGTTAATTTTTAATAGAGTAAATATTGTTAAATATAGGGCAAAACATTTTCAACCAAGATACCTCAAATGAAGTAACTTTCAGAACGCATCCAAAATCCGGGACCCATGACTCCCATGGAATTGAAATTTGGCAAATTTTATAAACATTTTATACAAAATGTCATAAACATTTCTATGGTCAATTCCTGATTGTGCCGTTTCAATATGGGCTAATTTCAAGGCAAATAGATCTCTGATTTATGTCCCAGATTTTTGAAGAACTTTTATTTCCCACTCACATTAGAAACTTTGCCATTGTTGAAGGCATTGACAAATCTGGTAAGGAAATATTTCTGAAACAGTGACTCAAAGGGGGATGGGTTTCTAGTAATTTTTTAAAACAAGGAAGAGTCCTGAAAGAAAAATATTTAAGAAAATTAAACTGAAAACGTTGTGTTTATAACACATTTGAAGGTATCTTAATCATAGTATGTTATATTACATAGTGCCAGTTGAATGGAAACATAGAATCTGAAACTTATCTTAGAAACAAAGACTAACTTTAAATGTTCATGCAAAAACAAAATATTATTATGCAATATGTTTTCATATACCTGTTAAGTATGCTTTTAATATAGGATATCCATCAATCCAATCATCCAACCATCCACCTATCAATCACATTTATATTACCACCCATCTCATGTAGTGACTCTGGGCAGAGTACAAGGTAATCCGAATAGATAAAAAAAGCCAATTATGCAACAAAGATAAAATTAAAAAGATTTTTAAAAATAGTGGGGGGAGAAGCCATATAAAGAATACATTCAGTTGGCCATCATAGAACAGGCTCTGTTCTATTATGGGATCCAAGCCAGTTGACATAACCATGTTTTGAATATCATCTGAAGAACCAATAAGATTGAAGCTAGCCTCACCTTGGCGGGGAGGGGAGGATGCTCCACACGGCAAGTACCATGGCAGAAAACGCTTTCCTCCTAGATCCCATTTGAAGATATTCCCCATCTGGGTAGTCCTGTAACATGCCCCTTCTGCCAGACCTATGGGACAGGTAGATGTAACTGGAGAGAAGTGATCCTTCAAATAACCAAGTGCTATGATAATAAGTATCAATAAAATTATTACATCTTGTGAATATTAAGACTGATACACCAGTTGAACACACTGCATTTCATACAGAAGTGTGTTCTAATTTTTGTATTCCCAAGCAGACGCAAAGTTAGATTAGTAGATTTGTTGTAAACAATTAGAAAGTCAAACATTTAAAGAAAAGAAATTCTGTATCTAATAATCCAGAATCTTGCCATATTATGTATTCCCAAGGCTAAATCCCAAGTCCTTTCCTCTGGCCCTTTCTAAGCAGTGACAGTTTTGCTGCTCATTTCCTGATGCTAAAGATTTGTGAAGCAAGTCTCTTGATCAGGGGTCTCCAAACTCAGCCACTTTAAGACTTGTAGACTTCAACTCCCAGAATTCCCCAGTCAGCTTTGCTGGCTTTGGAATTCTGGGAGTTGAAATCCAAAAGTCTTAAAGTGGCCGAGTTTGGAGACCCCTGCTCTTGATAGTGAGAATCAAATCCCACTTCAGCTCTTAACACGTGCTATGGAAGAAAAATCTGTAAGAAGCCGTATACTTTTTTCCCCCTTCTGTATGAAATGCAGTGAAATTCATTCTACAGACATTTATAGTTATTCACTTACCCCCTTCCATCCAGTTCAGCAAAAAATAAAAATCTGTGTGTCTCTCCCAGCTATTTGCCTTTGCAGTTTCAGTTTCACTTTCATTTTCCCACGTGGCAAATCAGCTGTAGATCGGGAAGTGCTAGTGACTTGCTTGGCTTTATAGGCTCTTCCCTCTTTGCTGAAAACAGGTAAATTGCTGGAAGACAGAGGCCAAAGGGTGGGGGTGGCTGGCTGGGTGGGGCTACATTCGGTGTATAAGACGCACCCAAGTTTTCACCCTCTTTGGGGGGGGTAAAAAGGTGCTCTTATACTCCGAAAAATACGGTATATATATTCCTTTAGTATTCAATTCCTTAATTCATTAAGAGCTCTATGTAGTTTTCTTGATAACTATTATTTTCTTCTGGGATGTTTTTAGAGGGGAATCTAAAGGTATTTACAACAAAATACCGTATGTTCCGGCGTATAAGACGACTGGGCGTATAAGACGACCCCCAACTTTTCCAGTTCAAATATAGAGTTTGGGATATACTCGCCGTATAAGACTACCCCTCTTACCATCTTTCTTTTTCTTTCTGTCTTCCTTCCTTCCTTCCTTCCTTCTTTCTTTCTTTCTGTCTTCCTTCCTTCCTAACTTCCTTCTTTTTTCTTTTTTTCTTCTTTCTTTCTTTCTTTCTTTCTTTCTTTCTTTCTTTCTTTCTTTCTTTCTCTCTTTCTTCCTTGCTTCCTTCCTTCTTTCTTTCTTTCTTTCTGTCTGTCTTCCTTCCTTCCTAACTTCCTTCTTTCTGTCTGTCTGTCTTCCTTCCTTCCTTCCTTCCTTCCTTCCTTCCTTCCTTCCTTCCTTCCTTCCTTCCTTCCTTCCTTCCTAACTTCTTTCTTTCTTTCTTTCTTTCTTTCTTTCTTTCTTTCTTTTTCTTTCTATCTTTCTATAAATAAATAAATAAATAAATAAATAAATAAATAAATAAATAAATAAATTTCTATCTTTCTGTCTTTCTTTCTGTCTTTCTGTCTTCCTTCCTAACTTCTTTGTCTGTCTGTCTGTCTTCCTTCCTTCCTTTCTTTCTTTCTCCCTGCAAACCAATCCCCACCGTGGCTCCTTTCTCCCTCGCCCAGCCCTCTTCCAAGACGCCAAGTGGAAGCGAGATAGGTGGGTGGGTTGCTCCCCTCCCCTCGGAGGAAGAAGGAGCCTCTGTCGCCGTTTCCCGCGGGGCTCCAGGCACCCAACTGAGTCCCCGACCGCGGTGCTGGCAGGGAAGGAGAGCGCGCGCTACTGCCGCCGCTGCTGCTATCGCCGCTCCGATATTTCTTCGGTGGGCACGCACGGGAGGGACCGCGGAACAGAGGTGCCCGGCGAACAGGTCGAGAGGCGTGGGGATGCCAGAAGTGGCGGCGTCAGCAGCAGGCTCCTGCCCGCATCTCCCGCCCGCCTCTTGCCTTAAGCCGCCGGGCGCCTCTGCTCCGCGGTCCCTCCCGCGCGCTCCCACCTGCTGGGAAGGCTGCAGCTGGTGGTGGCAACCACAGCTTTCCCAGCAGGGGATCAAAGACGCAGGGTGGCGTCGGTGCTCCGGGGCTCCTTCGGCCACTTGGCTGGAGAACGGTGGGGATGCGGCCGCAGCCGTTTTTGAGCTCCTCCCGGCTTGGAAGTTTCAGTACCCGGCGTATAAGACGACCCCCGACTTTTGAGATGATTTTCAAAGAGTAAAAAGTCGTCTTATACGCCGGAACATACGGTAACTTATTACTGCAGATAAATGGAGAAAAGGGTCATCCTTAAAAGATTACAGATATATTTCAGCTGACTATACTGAGGGTAATTAGAGCTTGCTGTGGAGCATCATAAAGCAGTGATGGTCGCGCACATGTGCCCCCACCCATAATGCAATGCCCTCCCCTGCACGCATGCGCACAACCCCTGCTCTGCCCCCCGCACATGCGCACAACCCCCCTGCGCTCCCCCCCGCGCATGCACACAGGCCTCACTGAAGCCTCCGGACTTCCGGTAGGCCCATTGGGCCATTTTTCGCCATCCCCAGGGTTCAGGAGGCTTTCCTGAAGCCCGGAGAGGGTGAAAACAGCTGAAAAGAAGGCCAAAAATCAGCTGGCCAGCGCACACATGCGCGTTGGAGCTAACATAGGGCAATGCCTCACATGCCCTCAGATATGGCTCTGTGTGCCACTTGTGGCACACATGCCATAGGTTCGCCATCACTGTCCTAAAGGGATGATTATGGCATAAGGTTTTTGTTTGATTGGTTTACTGTTTATTTTTTTGGTTGTTTTAGAGTTACTGGTTTTACTGTTACGAGCTGCCCAGAGTTGCTTAAGATGCTTCATACAACACATTATACTAGGCTAAAAATGCTGTTGGGATAGTTTGTAATTCAGTGTATTATTGGGATTCATACCATTGTCCTAGCATTATATGAAATAGGCAGTCTTGTTTATCCCTAGTGTATTGTATTGTATTTATTTTAACATAGCATATTATCCAAATATAGCAGTTGTGTTTTGTTAATGTATTTTAAGATGTAGGAGGTTGTGTGGACTCAAACAGTGTATAGAATTCCTTGCCATTTTGAAACTTAGGTTTTAGTGTAGTATATAAAGTAAGTTTCCAATTCTTTGTAGGAAAAGTAATATTTGAATTCCTTCATGTGTCTGTTTTTAAGTGTTCTTTGAAAAATTTTTGTACTCTTTTGAAATGCCAGTGAAAAGTCATTCTTGTTTGTTTGCAGGTAACTACATATAAATGTATTAATAACTAGCAAAAACAATAATCTTCTGTTTCTTACATTATTAATAAGAATTTAAAACAGCAGACTAAAATTTAATGGAAAGGCCTCTGTATTCTCCTCCAGATTATAATGTTCTTAATAATAAAACAATGTGGATCGTTCAAGTTATATCAGTTTACTGACAGAAAAGATTTACAGGTAATCCTCGACTTTACAACAGTTCATTTAGTGACTGTTTGAAGTCACAACGACCCTGAAAAAAGTGACTTACGACCATTTTTCACACTTACGATTTGTTGCAGCATCGCCATGGTCATATGGTTAAAATTCAGATGCTTGGCAACTGACTCATATTTATGACGGTTGCAGTGTCCCGAGATTTTGTGACCTTCCAACGAGCAAAGACAATAGGAAAGCCAAATTCACTTAACAAGTGTGTGACTAACTTAACAACTGCAGTGATTCACTTAACAACTGTGGCAAGAAAGGTTGTAAAATGGGGCAAAACTCAGTTAACAAATGTTTCACTTAGCAACAGAAATTCTGAGCTCAATTGTAGTCGTAAGTCGAGGACTACCTGTATGCCATTTGTTTAGGGAGATAAGGAACCCTGGGGCAAGAGAGAGCTGCAGAGGAAAAAACAAAAAAAGTAATAGTGGAAGCAGAAGTACACTTGGAAATTATTGAATATAGATGTATTGCTTGCTTGCTTGCTTGCTTGTTTATTCATTCATTCCATTCATTCATTCATTCTTCATTCATTCAGTTTATATAGCTTCCCATCTCAATGAATGACTCTGAGAAGTGAACAATAAAACAATAACAATTACAAAAATTAAAACACATGGCAGCCAAGAAAATCATTATCACAACTAAGA
This sequence comes from Diadophis punctatus similis, assembly GCA_023053685.1. Taxonomy (NCBI): domain Eukaryota; kingdom Metazoa; phylum Chordata; class Lepidosauria; order Squamata; family Dipsadidae; genus Diadophis; species Diadophis punctatus. The sequence goes on from JALIGW010000001.1 coordinate 75,927,208, forward strand.
GATGGGACCCTTCATATCCCTGGGCCCAGAAAAAGATATTGCAAAATAATTTTGTTTTTTTCCTGTTTTAATCTTGAAATATAAGTTGGTAAACTCTATTGAGCATTGACCTATGTTTTTTTTTAATTTCTCCATCTTACTGCTGGCACAATAATTATACCAGATTAAAGCTTACAAATTGTCAATATGTATAAGGCTATCATTACCCTAATGTATTAGACAACCGTCTGAATGAATATGCTTTTAAAAAATAGTTTCAGGGATGTTACACATATTCGCTTACCTATTTATTAAATATTTTCACAAGATTAAATGTCAAAATGCTGAAATTTATAAATCCATTTCTTGATAGAGAAGAAGTCCCTTTGTGTTCATGTTTTGTGCTTTCTTGTTAATTGCAGGCAATGGTAGCTTGTTACCCAGGCAATGGAACAGGATATGTGCGACATGTGGATAATCCAAATGGAGATGGAAGATGTGTTACGTGTATATATTACCTTAATAAAGACTGGGATGCCAAGGTACTTTCTATTTTTAGAGAAGATTTTACAGTACATACATTAAGAAATGGCATTGTTGTTATATTAATTGTAATAAGTGGTTGAGTGTTATGCTAAGTTGTTTTAAATTAGTCTAAAAATAGTTAAGCTGGTTTTTCCATAAGTTTTTAACCAGCTCCCTTGAATATCTGCCAAACTCATTCTTAAGATTGCAGCCAAGCCTAGGTCTCTAAGGCAAATATATTCTGTCTAGGATCTAAAATATTATCTGGTTCTACTTTTGGAAAATATATTGAAAATTCTATTATGTAAACTCAGACCTTTAACCTCAATTAATTCTCCTACCCTCAGTTTATGCTTTTATCAACATTATGATTTGTGGTTGTTGGTAAAGTGATTCAAATGAAAATGTAATAAGCTTACTTATAATAAAGTACAAAATGTGTTCTATCTTTAATTGTGGCGCTCAATGTATATGTTGAAAAGGGGAAGGAGGAGGAAGAATTATCTTTAGAAAAGTTTGTGGAAAGAAAGCCAAAACCTAATTTGTATCATCTTAGTTTGATGGCCCTTTGTAACTGTAATTTTCTGTTACTTTTGCTTCACCCTGAAGAATTTTGGGATATTAGGAAGCATTGCCATTATTGCTGTTATCTATTGTAGCAGATAATAATATCTTAACAAAACTGATAACTACTAAAAATGTAAATTCCTGTTGGATTTTTTTTCAAGGTAAGTGGAGGTATTCTTCGAATATTCCCAGAAGGCAAAGCCCAGTTTGCTGATATTGAACCTAAATTTGATAGATTGCTGTTCTTCTGGTCTGATCGCCGTAACCCTCATGAAGTGCAGCCTGCATTTGCTACAAGGTGAGATGAATGAATCATACATATAGATTTTAAAGAAGCCTGGCAGGGTGTGAAATGTTAAACACTTGCTGTTTTAGCTTTCAAAAATACATTAATTGCTTTCTAGAAAGTTACAGATGAACCAGGGGTGGGTTCTAACTTACCTCACCGCCAGTTCGCTTCCTCCCACGCTGCGTGGCTGCGCGCGCATTGCCAAAAATTAAATATATTTTTTTAAAAAGCCAAAAACAAGATGGTGGTGCATGCGCAGTGCCAGAAACTCGGCTTCTGTGCATGCGCCGAAGAAAAAATTAGCAAAAAAATGTAAAAAAAATTTTTTTTAAAAAAAGATGGCAGTGTCCACGGACCGGCACCGACAGAACCGGCTGCTTGACGTCAACAGCGGTTTGCTACCGTTTCTATAGAACTGGTGCGAACCGGAAGGAACCCACCTCTGAGATGAACAAAACCCTCTTAAAATGCTTATTGCAATTTGGGGGTCTACCCTGCTGCTACTATTTGTGGGCCATCAGAGTCAAAGTCTATCAGTTTAAGTACTGTAGAATATATAATAAATAAAAGAGTTAGAATTTTGGACTATTATTTTGCAATGAACCTTTAATGGATCTTGTTTTAGTGGAATTGTGTTTAGTGGAAAAAAGTCTAGTGATTCTGTCTATTGAATGTAAGAAATAAAGAAATTAACTTTGGCTGGATTATTCTATATTGTTCTTGGGCTGCGCCTGTATGTATCCTCTTTCAGGCATTGCAAAAAGGTAAATTTAATCTATTGTGGTGTTATTTATTTAAAGGCTAAAACAGCCTCCTATTATCTTGGTGCTCTCCAGATGTATAAATTTCAGTTCCCAGTATTTCAACAATAATCATGCTGGCTGAGGAATACTGGGAGTTGAAATCCATATATCAGGGAATGTTGTACTTACAGAAATGGTATTTAGATAATTTAGATAGTAACTTTTCCTAGAAGATCAAGACATCACAATTTTAACTAATGCAAAAAGTAAACTGTTTCAATTATAAATTGAAAAATTAAGCAATCATAACATGATGTAAGTGAGGAATAATAAATATTTTGTTAAGAATTAATAGACTGGTAAAATTATTTTATAAAGAACATTAATTAGCAAAGATACAACATACTTCAATATTTTTTTTTATATTGATAAATGAATTTCCATAAATTACAGAGGTCTCCGTTCTAGAGAAATTAAGATAGTAAGTATCTTGAGCTTCACTTTAAAAAAATACCTAGTTCCCTAATAATTTATATAAATTACGAAAGATCATGATACTCATGGGCACCACATAAGGGGGGATAGTTCTATAAAACTGACAAATTGTGTTGGAATTGTACTTTTCAAGTGTGATAGAAATAAGAAATAATCTCAAGTAATCTTGACAGAAGCATTATTTTAATGTATCATTACTGCTTCACCTTTTTTATTCTTTTAAAGGTACGCAATAACAGTGTGGTATTTTGATGCAGATGAAAGAGCCCGTGCAAAAGTAAAATACTTAACAGGTAAGTAAATTGCCATATTTTCTTACTGAGTGTTTTACAAATTTCTTACTTGAATTTGGCCTAGTAGGACTATTCTAATTTATTTTTATATAGATTGTGTTTAATCAAAATTACCCTAATCTAGAGCATAGAAATTGAGCTACTATCACTGTATTAAAATGTCAAGCAATATCCAGTCTAGGGGTATAGTTTACTAAAACTGACTACTTTGGCAAAATTATAATTATATATCTCTGTAATAGAAATTCCTTACTAGCTGATTTTTGCTGTGTAAGAGTAAGAGGGAATGGAAAAAGTATGTAGCCTTGGATAGGCACATTGCATAGTTTCTAAAAGATGAAGATCCATTTGCTTGGTTCTCTGAAGTATCCTGAAATTTTGCTTCTACTTGTGTGGGACTGCCCTTGAAGAGTATCTGGAAATTTTATTTAGTTATTTATTTATTTAGTCAAACAAAAGTTAAAAATTTGAACAAAGAAAATAAAAAAATCAAATGTGACAGGGACAATAAGACATGTCGTGGGACCTCTTAAATATGGAGTGAGGTCCACAGAAGTTAAGTTAGAATTAAAACTACAACACTCTTAACCTCAGCTGGTACAAAATGCAGTGGCACATGCAAGTTATCTGTGTCTCTAGAACAACAGCTATCACAACACTGTTTCACAAGCTTCACTAGTTATCAGTCTGTTTTCAGTTTCAATTCAAGGTGCTGTTTTTCTTGCTTAAAAAGCCCTACATTGGGCAGATTATTTGAGGGACCATTTCTCCCCAACTATATTTGCCTGTCCTATCAGTTCCAGCCGAAAAGGGCGGTCCTGTCAGGGAACTACATTTGGTGGGACTCAGGAGGCAGATTTCTCTGCTGTGTCACCCGCTTCAAGGACTAATTGTGTGCTCAATTATGGTTGTAGTGCCTATAAAGGCACTTTTTTTGTGAGATGAGTGGCCATATAAATTAGATGAATGAATAAAAATGAAACGAAGATGTTATGTTAATTATAACAAAATAATATAATAAAAAAATAGTTTTAACATTCAAAAGCCAAGTGCAAAGATGTGCCTTGATGCTGGGGTTTTGGTTTAAAATTCAGTCATTAGCTTTGTATAGTTCAGTATGTCCTGTTAATAATAATTGTAATAGTCAATTAATATTTAAGTTGGTTTCAAACAGGCATTAATTGTGAAGTTCTAAAAATATGTATTTTGTTTTAAAGTTTAATAAAAGAAAAATTATAACTTATTTCAAATCCGTGTATCAGTACCATCTTTCCATATAATATCCTCCCTTTTTTGCAGGTGAAAAAGGTGTGAGGGTTGAATTAAATAAACCTTCTGATTCAGATGGGAAAGAACATTTGTAAAGCCTTTGGTCTACAGTTCCCTCCTCTACATCCTGACTCTTTTCACCTCACCTTCATCAAACATTGAATTTTGAATGTGAATAATAAGAAAATCAGCACCAAATCAAGATTTTGAATCGGTAAACAATGGGTTTCAATGTTGCATCAAATGGCTTTTTAACTGCTGAAGCATTGTACTCCATGATTGTTACTCCAGTCCTGTGACTGCTAATGTAAAGATAAGCATTGACAAGAAACAGTTTACACATGAAGTGCCCGACATTTGAGATTTTTCTATCATTCATCTTTTGACAGTCATTCAGCTCAGTGCTGTTCATCTTCCTCTTTAAAAAAGTGATAAATGTTGAGTTTAAATAATTTTGTATAACTAGGTTTGGTGATCAAAATTGAACAAAACATTCTCCAAAGTAGCATTTCTCTATTTTTGTAAATCTGCTATTTTCCCCATCATTCTACCATATAAAACTTAATTTAAAAAAATGAAATGCCAGTAAATGATTGTCTTTTTACGTAAAATCCAAAAAGGAGCACTTTAATCATCTTCTGAGAACTGATTTTTTTCATATCTTATACTGATTTGATTGATTGTATTGTGTTCTCTCTGAAACTTAAGCAACATGAAACAGATGCCTGTCTTTCTGTCACTTACTTATGGCTTTACTTACTGAATCCGGAAAGTAACCATTTTTTAATCTGTCTCATTTGGGTTTTCTAAGTGACTGGCTGGCCACTAAGTGAACTTGATACTATCTGTACTGTCATAGTGTTGAACGCTATGGGTGTACTCCACTGGGAACTTTATCTGTGAACCCATTTGATGGAAATGCAGTTCTTCAAAGAAAAGCTGGGATCTTGTGCAACTTCTGCAGATGAATTACTAGGTGGATTCTGTCCACAAATATCATTCAATATCTAAACTGTAAGGGCTTTTCTAGGCTTTTAGATGAAGCAACACCCCTTCTACTACTTTGATGGGAGATCTGTCTTAACTCATTTCAAAGCTTTCTCTCTTTCGTGTAAGTTAAAATCAGAGATAAGTTTTCTCTCAAAGCATTACCATCCCTCACCCTTTACTGTTTGCCCCTTGATCCTCTTACATAATGTCAGGTGTATATTAAATACATTAAGACTGAAGTGCATCACTGCAGGCTTAATATGTGAAGGATTTCATACTACGGAGAAATTTTTACAATGGTCTAATGTTTGGGGGGGGGGGAGTGAGGAACAATAACATTCATTTACCAGCTATGTGAAATTTATTTTAGTTTCCCTGAAATGTGATTCCCTGAAGGGGGAAGCTTTTAAATTCTCCCAGCCTTACTGATAGCATCACCAATCCCTTTTGCCTCACTCAATCAAAATAAAGTAAGTGTACAGAAATGTTTCTCTGTATACAACTTAACATCTGTATAGTTTATATTCTTAAAAGTCCTTTTCTATGGAAAGCTCAGTAATTTTTATTAAAAAAACCTTACTATTCATGTAAAACATGAAAAACAAGGATTGTGCTTAATGACCATTGACAGAAGGGAGAAAATTCAACATTATAACAACATGCTGGGGAAAATTACAAGAAAAAGTTTGGGTTTTTTGTTCCCTTCTGTTCTCTTCTCCAAAAAATTACTTACTGTCAAAACTTGTAATAGTTTGACTTTTCTCTTCATCCTGGTAAATCAGAAGAAAACACAGCTTGCTCTTAAGTGCCTCTGGAAGCCTGGCCAAGGAGTGTTAATTCTTTACTGACTGGTCTGCAGCGCGATGCAGAGTTTAGGCCTAGTAAACCTAACTTTTAACTGCTTTTGTATTATGTTTAATGTGTTAAAATGCAAACCTAAGACTTTACTTTTTTTGTCCCTTTATTCAAAGGTATCAATCAGCATCTTACATTTGCGCTTGCTGGGGAGATATACAATCTCTTGGATAGCTCCATTATTTACAAAAGTTACCAAACCGGGCCTCTGATGCCCATTTGAAAACAGTTCACGTCAGTTAAATTTTCAGCCTGGGGCATCACCAAACAGAAACCTGTTTCAGACTATTTTTAAACTGTCTTATGGCCTGTATTTCTGTTTAGTCCTGGTTAAAGATAAAGCTTCACGATGCTATTTTTATTTCATGACATTAGCCAGCTGTAAAACAAGACTTTTATCTAGCAGGCAAAGAAATTCAGGATTCATTTGCAGATTTATAATGAAGTCATGTAACTTTTGAAAATCAGTGTTCCTTATTTGAAAGAGCTCTCGAGTTGCTTGTAAAGCTAATCTAATTAAAAGATTATAAAAGTTCTTGAAACAATGTGGTTATTTTGTAATTATGTAACTCTTTTAAAGCCTATTCCACAGCAACTAATTTGTAATCTGATAAACTGTGTGTGCACACATGCGCCTGTTTTTAGCAGGCAGTGACACTGTAACTGTAGTCAAAAGTCTGTTAGCTTTATTTATAAACCCTGTTTTTAATTATCTAATCTAGCTGTGATTGTTTTTAAAAGTGAGGCTGCTGAGGGAAAATAAGCAGAGGGAGAAAAGTGCTGTGGCCTGTTAGTAAGTCAACACTATGATTATAAACATTTTATCTCTACTACCTTAGTGCCTCCCTTGCTGTAAACACAGTTCTTGATTGAGAGATGTAGATAGGTATTCTAAGTATATCCACACAAACTGAATTCAGAGATTCACAATCACTAGGTAAACAGGCAGGGTCTTCTGCCTGCCCTTGTGTCTTCCAATCCACAAAAAGGAAAATGCTGTCTAGATACATTTCAAGGCTAGTCATCTCCTAGGAAAGGGACAATTACATATACTTGTCAGAAGACACTAAGAGGGTTCACTTTTAACCACCTACATAAAGCATCCTGATTGCAGATGTACCAGATATTTTTCAATTGATTACATATCTTTAGCTGGTTCATACAACTTTTAAATAAAAATGCTTCCTCATCAAATCAATAGTTCACATTTTTTGCACTGTTAGAACTTTGTTCTGAGAAATTTAATTTTCTGACCATCTTTTTACTACAAATGTGTGTTTTTAACTTAAAAAGTTTTAAGTCAAAACAATAAGCAAATGTCAACACCACATAAATGCAAGAGCCTTGGTTTATGTTTTGATGTATTGTTATTTCTAATATTTAGGGAGACACCTCTATAAAAGTATATAAGTATGTAACCAGATGTATAAAAACAACAGTAAAATACAATGCAAATTAGAAAAACTACAGTATAAAAATGTAAACTCCTAGCAGCCTTTTGGGCTATGATATATATCCATTGCTTGGCCACAAATTGCCTCTTAAATGTAAATAAAGTGGCATTCTTGTTATGCAGAGTAGTAGACCTCTGGAGAGTCTTCATAACAACTATGTCTACACAGTTGGTTACAATAAAAAATGAATAAATTAGATCAGTTACTTGAGTAAGTTGGATTAGATCACTTAGGGGCTTGTTCTATGCTTGTTTTATATATATTTGTTAGATTAACAATGTATCATAATTGAATTCAGATGGATACCATCTAGACCCAATAATTATGTTCAAGCTGCATTACCCAAAAGGCATAGAATATAATCTACAGCAGGGGTGTCAAACTCGCGGCCCGGATGCATCATGTGCTGGCCCCACCCCCACCCATTTAGCAAAGGGGAAAAAAGTCCCGATACGTCACGTGATGCCACGAGTTCGACACCCCTTATCTACACCATAGATTACAATAGAATAATTATTTGCCTCATATGTCATGATGCAAACTCCATCCTTACATATTCGTATCAGTCTAATGCAAGCACATAAGTTGTAGATTTTGCATGATGACACATGACCTTTGGCCCCTTCATAGATGCCTGTGATTAGAACCATGGCTTCAGATTTTTCTTCAGATTCTTTAAGTTGCTTCATAGTCTATTTACCTCAATATTCTAATGCAGTTTTTTAAGTCATCCCTTTTTTGCACCTGGTGAATCACTTTTTTGTTCTTGCCATAATCCAATCAGCTGCCATAATCCAATCAGCTCTGGGGACAATCCTGTGCTTTTTGTATCTACTTGTACAATATGCCTGCTGTTAATACCCTAAAGATTTGTTTCTTTGTACCTATGGTACCTTTGATGTATTATCTGAATCCAGCCAAAATATAGCTTATTTAACAGAGCATAATCCATGATGTGTGAACACAATTGTCAACTTAATTTGTTTTGGCAGATTTTCTTTTTTTCCCCATATTTTTATTTTTGAATGGAAATGTATTTTACAGTCTGTTTCACTACACTGGTTTGATGTACCTTTCGAATAACTCTATTTTAGTTGATCTTGTGGTTTTAAATTATTTCTATGCATCTTGGACAATTGGTTCTCTTGATCCTCCAAATTTCCTTTTATCGAGTTCCTTCCTCTCATTCTATCATCCGATTCTGAAGATGAATATGATTGTGCTGAAGTTTCTTGCATCTTACATCTAAAGTTGATATTGATGGCATCAAGGTCACATTTCCCAAACAAACATAAATCTGCGAATATCATCAGGTATAAATATGTACCGTAGCATAACCACAATAGAGGTATTTTATATTGCCTATTATTATATTGCCTATTATTACCCTATTATTTCAATGCATTCTCTGGATGCCTTTCTTATTTATTTTTCCATCTCAAGATTGCTTTGTGCATTTTGAATAATTTTTTTGAGACTGGTGGTGTCATTATAAAGGTGTACACGTAAGCAAAACAACAATTGCTCATCAATCACTTATCTATCATTCCAGGCTATTGACAATGAACAACCACCAGCAGGCTGGTAGAATCTCTGATGAGCAAGAAACTGAAAGATGCCGCTGCTATTCCTTTCATAGCACTGGTCTATTGTAGGTTTTCCAGTCAACAGTAAAATACGAGCCTGAATAGATGTTTGCCTGCTTACATGAATATTGCTGTTCAAAACAAAAGCTAGTACAAGAGCATCACATCAGATCACCAGAACCCAACTGACCTATAAAGACATAAGTTACATGTTAAATTTTATTTTAAAATCAGATTATGAAATTCATGATTTATTTTTTGGAAAAGAGTTCTGTTCAGATACTATTTCAGAAAAGCTATTTATTTTTAATTGTACAAATGGCTGACAACTGCGTTGTGTGCAAGAATAATTTCCATCTCAGAGGAAATAGGTTTCAAAAGTTATTAATAGGCATACATCACTGTAATAGGCACTTTATAAATGAAATGGTAGTATAACATAGTCTTTCCTATGTGTTTATGATTTAGAAAAACATCTACCTGATCAAAAATCAGTCTAACCCTTCTGAACTCAACGGAAAAAAGCTTTGGAAATCCAGCCAAAATCTATAAATTGGGTGATAAAAAGCAGACATCATAATTTTAAAGCAAACACTTGCTGAGCCATTTATTTAGGTGCAAACAGAAAAGTAGCCAGTATTCTTTACTTTTTGACATCAGCTTTCAAGTTCAGGGGAAAACAATCTCATGTCTCTCACACCAAAGTTCTCCAACCTTTCCAGGTTGGTGGCCCAGAGTGGAGGGAGGGGGGGGAAGGGGATGATTTTGTGGGAGGGGCAAGCGCATGCACACGTGTGCATAGAGCCCGTGACATTCGTGGCAAAGCTTGTGTGAGTGGTTAAGACTGATTATATCTTGTCTTATGCAATTTTTGATCAGGTAAGATGTTTTCTAAATCATAAACATGCCCACGGCAACGGTCTTGCAAGTGGGGCCGCGAGCACCCACGTCGACACTTGCGTGACAGGCCGTGAGCGCCCATGAGGCTTCCGCAACTGGGGGCTCGTACGAGGCTCGTGTGAGTGGGGCCATTTGCAGGTGTACCGGCTGGCCCCGCACGCAGCCCAGTGGCAATTGGCCCGCGGCCTGGTAGTGGGCCGCGGACCACAGGTTGGGGAACCCGTCTTATACAATGAATGCACATATTCAAACTATATTCTCCCATTTAGCATTTAAACTTGTAATGTTTAAACTAATCAAACAAAAATGTAATGATAGCAAATTATTTTTCTAAAATAATCAATGCATGTACTATAACTCTTCCAGTTTCTTACCTTACACATATGCTTTTGTTAAATATCAGATCAAATCATTATAGAACTAATGAGACAGTCTCTTAGAAACACACTTTTCTCAAGGCTATGTTGCATTTAGCATTAACTGTGTTATTAGCATATAGGTACTGAGAAAAAACTTTCAAACTCAGGAAAGTTTCATACACAACAAAAATCAAAAATAAACTTCTCCATAAAACACAGAAAGTGCATAAATACATACAAATACAGAAACCTTGAGGAAAGCAGCTTTAGATTAAAATCACATTAAAAGATTTCAGAGGCAGAGGTCTAAGTGTTCATTGATTTTGGTTTCCAAAACGTCAGACTGACAGACAGGGCAACATACGTTTCTATTTTGGTCACTAGTGGATGTTTCTGAGATTGCTGGTTTAGCTGTACTATTCACAGAAGAACTAGTCTCCTTGAGTTCTCCTTTCTTTAAAAAATAGTTGACAAACATAACTGAATCTTCCATTCTGGCTCGTTTTGCTGGGCCACCATTCTGGGTGTTGCTGTTTCTCTGAGATGGTGACTGGGATCTTGGAGTCATTGCAGCTGATATAGAAATTCTGTTTTCTGGAGTCCCTTTGTGAGGTATATCTCTTAGAGCCTTTGTAGAACTTGATTCTGACCTTTCCCCCCCCAAAGAAATATTTTTAACTGGTGAGCCATTAACGTTTGTATAAACCTTACGGTTAGCAACTGAAAACCGAGGAAATGTGATACTAGAAGCAGAGCTATTTTCAGGACCACTTGGAGAAAACGGAGAGGAAACGGTTGTGCAGGAAACATTTTGCTGAAATTTGATTTCATTTTTAGGATTTGACCTAGATGAACTAGCAGGTGAATGATATTGTGACTGGAGCAGTTCTCTGCTCTTAATGCTTGGACTTACAGCTCCCTGTAATGATGATGATGATTCACTTCTTTTTCCTCCAAGGATATATCCTTTCCCACTAAAAGGTATTATGCTCTGTATGCTGCTTCCATGAGCTTTTCCTGAAATTACACCAGAAGTTCTTTTAGTTCAAATAAACATCACAAATATTACAAATGTTTTTTTACTCAATGTATTTACATGTACTGAGGAATGCCCATTGCAAAATGAACTTAGCAGATTTATTTGTAGGGAGGGAGGAAAAAAACAAGAGCTTGAAATGTTTCCAGAATATTTTGATGTTATCAGTCATAAAATTGCATTTGTGGAGAGAGAATTCTGCAAAGCCAATATGGAATATGAGCACAACAAGCTAAATTTTAATTCATGTGGAATTTATTTTTTTCTATTTTTATTTTAGAGAACCAGTCTGATATAGTGGTTTAAGTTACAAGGCTAGAAATCACGAATCCTGCCTTAGGCATGAAGCCAGCTGGGTGACTTTAGGCCTAATTCTCTCTCAGACCTAGGAAGAAAACAATGGCAAAGCATTTCTGAAAATAATGCCAAGAAAACTACAAGGACTTGTCCAGGCAGTTACCAGGAATTAAGATTGATTTTAAGGCCTACATGCACACAAAATTCACTATAAACCTATTTAAGGATTCTGGGATGGAAAACCTTTTTACTAGTGGAGTCGAGGAATTGAGAAAGACTCTTATGGAAAACTTTATTCTGTTCCAAGTGCTTTTAGGATCCAAATCACGAGTTCAAGTTACCCTCAAATCACCCTCCTCTAGAAATTCGATATTCAGTGCTTTTTGCTTTTATACTGAACACAATTCTATATACTTGAAAATATCAATCAGCACTATTGAGAAAAAATTAAGTAGCTTTCTAATTAATCTTTTCATTTAGCCTTACGGAATTTAGTTACATAGCTGGTAAGTAACAAAAGGTACATACGTGAACCATCATCTAGGATTTTTGCTTGATCATCTTTCTTCTTGCATTTCTGGGAGCTGTTGTCGGGCTCTCTGACCTTGGTAAATGTTCCCCCACAGCTCTTTTGGTGCTCTGCCCACCAAGTGTCATTGGCAGATGGCGCCCTATTCATTACACGTTTTACATAGCCATAATAAGGCTTCCTATTTCGACATGGCCCATTACAACGCCACCAGTGCTTACGATAGAAATCCACCTCATCATGAAATTCATGATAGATCTGAAATTAATCCAAAGAGGGAAAAAGTGTACAGTACAACTTTCATTTGCATGTTATATAAATACATACACTTCTATCATGCCACTATATTTCCTTGCAGGGTAAGCAGTGATAATTCAGAGTGCAGAAAAGGAGTGAGAAACAGTAAATCAAACAAATTAAAGGTATAAGAGGATCTGAACGCTTCATCCAATCTTCCACTTTCTCTATGTGTACTCACTCTTCCTTCATATATTTGTTTTCCAAACTGATTAACTTACATTTTTTTACATAAGGAAACTATTTCAATATACTTCTTTTGTACTACTGATGACAATGTTCAGTCTATATAAATTAACTACCCATTCATTCTTGTCCTTAATCCATTGTCTAGAAGACTAATTTTCCCACTCTCACTACTTTTCTTTGTTTTTCCTGTATACCCAAATCCTTACTTTCACATGGCTAACATGGGCAAAAGGACACTCTTAAATACAGCTATTTTTCACTTCAACAAACATTCATTCCTTTTTACAGAATACATGTATTTCTACAGACATTTGCATGTATTACATGTCTATCCATGTTCAGTAAACATTTATGAAGGTACACATTCTTCTACTTGCTGTCGTTTTTCAATATTTATATATAACTAGTAGCTGTTTCAACCATTTTACCTGTCCAACAAAGATGTCTTCATCTTTGATTTTCAGTTCCACACCCCTTGTTGCCACATACAATCTGTTTAACATTCACATAGGTCAGTGATGGCGAACCTATGGCACGGGTGCCACAGGTGGCATGCAGAGCCACATCTGCTGGCATGTGAGCCGTTGCCCTAGCTCAGCTCCAGCACGCATGTGCGTGCCCACCAGCTGATTTTTGGCTTGCACAGAGGCTCTGGGAGGGCAATTTCGGCCTCCAGAGAGCCTCCGGGGTGGCGGGGTGGCATTTTTGCACTCCCCAAGCTCCAAGAAAGCCTCTGGAGCCTGGGGAGGGCGAAAAATGGGCCTATCGGGCCCACTGGAAGTCGGGAAATGGGGGAGTGGGGGGGGTCGTGCATGCATGCGCAGGGGGGTGGGGCAAGTGGGGGGCTTTGAATTATGGGTGTGGGCACGCACGTGCATGCGATAGCACACGTGTGCACTATTTTGGCACCCGAGGAAAAAAAGGTTCACCATCACTGACATAGGTCAGTCAGGTTCTCATACAATAAATGGTTCTTCATATGACCAACCAACAACTTTCTTTTTGTATATGGAATAATAATCACACTCTTCCAATTGTTAGGCAGAATCAGTTTTCATGCTTGTTTGAAACAACTCACATGGTCAATCTATTAACCAAACTATATTTAGAGATTTTTTCCAATTACTCCACCTATACATGTTATGTTACCATTTTTTCAACTTCCACCTTTTTTCCTCCCTTGGGCACTAATCCAAAGAGGGGAAGAAATCAAGTGTAAATTTTCATTTTATGTAATTTATAGCATGTTTCAATTTATCTCTTCAGCATGTTAATATTATATCCAGACTTTTCACACTTAAGCATATTGCTATTATACCCAACACACATGTGAAATATTCTTTCCATTCATTCTGAGAGATTTATTGATCTTCTAACAATGCTTTTTTCTTCTACATTTCTATTCTCACTCATTTTTCCAATTCTTTTCTTTAGATACACTCAGATTGTTTTGTAGTAACTCAGAGCATATTTTCTGATCATTATAGCTTAGTGTTTTCACTTCAATGAGTTGCCCTCAATCCAAAAGATGAAACTACATCTGCTAATAATAAAACTCTTAGGATTAGATGAAAATATTAACTCTGCTAGAGTATACCATCCCGCCATGAACTGCCTTGCCCTCTCATCATGCAGTCTCTTATTCTGTGCTTGAAGAATGAAAATGAGTCTATATATCACAAAAAGCCTTTACCGTAATACTGGCTCCTGTTAAGCGATTTATCCGGTGCATATGTTTGCAGAACTCTGGACCGTGGGACTCGCGATCCTTGTCATTATTAGTAACAAACAACAGGGCATGAATCATTTCATGCAGGAGAGTCTGAAATTAATAAGATTACTTAAGTATCCATTTTCTAACCACAGACAATTGCATATCCATATTTTGGAAATTGATTGATCAATTTCGGTTTATCTCCCATATGGTAAGAAAAATATGAACTGAATTTTGAAATGTGGTGCTTACCATTCAGGTTTGTACAAATGTACTTGATTTACAATGAGAATTCATAAAACAGTTGTTACTTTGCATTTATTCCACAGCTATGCAAAACTGTCTGTAGTTACCATGCAAATAGATCTATTGAACTTTTTTGTCCCATTAATGAGCTAAGCAAAAGAACTTAAGAAAGGTAGTTTGTTTCTTTCACACAAAACAATCATGGAGGAGACAACAGGTCTCATGAAAACCAAGACAGATGTCTTAGCTAACTGGCCATAGACCAGAGAGTCTCCATCCTCATAATAACAGAATTTCATATCTCCTTGTTTGGAATCCAATAACTAAGAGAAGCCCTTGGCCAAAATAACTATTATGCTATAATAAGGAAGAAAAAGAGTCTGAGAAGACCTTGGATTTATGTTTTCAATATATGACATTCTTCATCCCATTATATAAGAAAGTAAAATATTGTTATAGATCAGAAATAAGGCACATACTGCTACACTGGAGCTCCCTGGTATTTTTACAACACAGGACTCATTGTTTCTTGTGTATGTATCTATAGAATTAAAACATTGTCTTTAAAGCAAATGAGAGCTAATTCCTAGGGAAAAGTACGTTATTACATGTATATAGTACTGAACTTCTGCAACCACAGAGGACTAAGGCATCAATCAAAGTCCTCTATTCCTAGAAAAGAGCTGGCTATTCATATGATTACTTGTTACATTTAGATCTCTTACTATTATTCTTATATTATTAAGCATATTTCAAGATCTGATTGTTACTGACAAAATATATTCCAGTTTATATAAGCATTCAACCACGTTAGGCTGCAAGAAATTTACATGCTGCATTCCATCTTTGTAGAAAGAATTCCATCTTGCAATACCTCAACCAGATCCTTCCTTGGCCGTAATTTTAAAAGTGGTTCACTTAGTCGGATGGAGCACATTCCTCCATGACCTTCGTAGCAGCAAACTCCAGCGCACCTAGAAGGCAAAGCAAAAGCTATCCATTTTTGTTTCCCAAGAGCAAAAATTTACCAAAGTAGAGTGTGACTGAAACAGTTATCCATTGTGGTAAGAGGACAATTTTTCAATAAAGAGAAGTAGAAGAGTATTTAAAAGCAGCCCACTTCTCAATCTGAATTAGCATAGTTCACACTGCTACCACATCCTGCTGGTTTGTGGTAGCTCAAAATCCCAAGATTCCAGTACAAAAATTTTACAGCTATCATTGATCTTGACCAGTATGTCTCTGATTATGCCTGCCCTGATTGGTTGTCGGGTAAAAAAAAAAGTGCCTGCTTGCAATCAGGCAATCCAACCTTGGCTGACTAGGAAAGCTTACCAGGATCAGATCTGATCATCAGAACGTAATATCAGGGTTGTAACTTAAGCCATCAAACCATAATCAGACTACATTTTACAAATGTTTAATGGGTAGATGTGCTTTAGTTGGTAGATGTGCTGCAATGGGAGCAGCTCTAAAGGCACGTTTCTTGAGGCCACGGAGCAGTCTTTCTTCCCGATATTCTCTGCATTACCATTCCTAGGCCTGCAAGCAGCAGGGAATTCTGGGAGCGGTAGTCCCACCATGCCTGGAGGGCGTCCGTTCAGGGATGCCTCTCTCCTCCCTCCCTCCCTCCCCGGCGCTTCCTTCGGCGTACAGAGTCATGCGCGGGCTCCATTTTACTTCCACCGCCGCCAGGCGCCCCCAGAAGAGGGTCTCGTTGAACTGCAGAAAGAGGCCTCGCACGTCGGGGTTGGGGTCCAGCAACTCCCAGGCATCGTCCATCAGCGAGAGTGGCCGCGGAGGATCAGAGGAGATCGTCTGAGCCCGCACCTCCTCGTCCTCCGCTTCCCATTCCTCCTGCAACTGCAGGGCCAGCAAAAAGTCCTCGTCCATCGTGCCTCCAAGAAGCGACCCACCGAACCACTAACAGCCGCCATTCACCGGCCGGAAACGGCTTTGAAACCTGGCGCATGCGCCAATCCACATTCTTCGACGCTGCAAAGCGCTTGCGCACCTCTCTAAACATCCGGAGCGAAAGCCTGCTCTACAAGATACATTTGTGGTCATGCGCGAAACGGAGAGCGACGTGTCGCCGTTCCGTGACGTTTTACGTTTTCCGCAGGCTCTTCTTCTCGCCCCAAGATCCTCGGGAGCGGCTCTTTTTCCGGCGCAGACGCTCCTTCGTTTCCGCTCTTTGGGGGTCTCTCGCTGCTCCGGCTCAGGCATGGCGGTGTCTCTGGGAGAGGTTGGCGCTAGCCGTTTGCGACGGCAATTGGAGTCCGGGAGTTACGCGGCGGAGGAGTACGTGAAGCAACTGTCCCAGCAGTCGGATGGGGACCGGGACCTGCAAGAGCACCGGCAGCGCATTCAGGCGCTGAGCGAGGAGACGGCGCAGAGCCTCAAGCGCAACGTCTACCAGAACTACCGGCAGTTCATCGAGACGGCCCGCGAGATCAGCTACCTGGAGAGCGAGATGTACCAGCTCAGCCACATCCTCACCGAGCAGAAAGGCATCATGGAAACCGTCACCCAGGCCCTGTTGCTGCAGGCCAATGTTGGCGAGAGAGAAGACCCGGCTGTCGCGGGAGCCCGGCGAGCTGCAGCTGCCGCCACCGACCCTTTCCTGCCTCTCTCCGGCAAGGACGCCTCGGCCAACGAGGAAGGCCGACAGCGAACTCTCACCACCCTCCTGGAGAAAGTGGAGGGCTGCCGGGACCTGCTCCCGGAGAGCCCTGGCAAGTACCTGGTGTACAACGGGGACCTTGTGGAGTACGATGCTGACCACATGGTGCAGATCCAGAAAGTCCACGCTTTCCTTATGAACGACTGCCTGCTGGTGGCAGCATGGCTGCCCAACCGGCGGGGCATGTACCGGTACGATGCCCTCTACCCGCTGGATGGGCTGGCTGTGGTGAATGTCAAGGACAACCCCCCCATGAAGGATATGTTCAAGCTGCTGATGTTCCCCGAGAGTCGCATCTTCCAAGCTGAGAATGCCAAGATCAAGAAAGAGTGGTTGGAAGTGCTGGAGGATGCAAAAAGAAACCGAGTTCTCAGTGAGAAACGAAGGCTGGAGCAGGAGGTTCCAACGCGGGCTCTTCCAATACCTGCTGAGACTACTAATCCGTTTGAAGTAGACGAGGAGGAAGAGGAGGTGGAGAAGGAAGAGAAGGCAACGCCGGAAGAAGAAATGGTGGATCTGTCTTTAGAATGGATTCAGGAACTGCCAGAAGACTTGGATGTCTGCATTGCTCAGAGGGACTTTGAAGGGGCGGTTGATTTGTTAGATAAGCTGAAGGAATATCTGAGTGACAAACCTGTGACCCAGATGGTTAGAGAATTGCGAGCTAAGGTGGATGAAAGAGTCCGACAGCTCACTGAGGTCCTTGTGTTTGAATTGTCTCCGGATAGGTCTCTCCGAGGAGGACCCAGAGCTACCCGGCGAGCTGTTTCTCAGCTCATTCGCTTGGGCCAGTCAACTAAGGCATGTGAACTTTTCTTGAAAAATAGGGAAGCTGCTGTTCACACAGCCATCCGACAGTTGCGCATTGAGGGCGCCACGTTGCTGTATATTCACAAACTTTGTCACGTCTTCTTTACCAGCCTGTTAGAGACTGCAAGAGAGTTTGAGACAGACTTTGCTGGAAACAGTGGGTGTTACTCAGCTTTTGTGGTCTGGGCCCGGTCTACCATGCGGATGTTTGTAGATGCATTTAGCAAACAGGTGTTTGATAGTAAGGAGAGTTTATCTACTGCGGCTGAGTGTGTAAAGGTAAGTAAAGGGAGAATGGAGTAAAAACCTGAAAAACATCTGTCAGTGCATCCCTATGGGAGAAGTATTTGGCCAGTGTTTTGGAATGTACTGGCTGCTCAGCTCTAAATCCTTCTCACATCTTGTCATATCAAAGGCATGGATTTTATGCTGGGCTTCCTAATGCAGATACACACATAAATGTAACACGGGAGAACAAAAATGCACATACAGCGTTGTCTTTGTTACACAAAACAAAATGCCTATGACCAGTTGGTAAAAGGTCTGGAAGATAGCAACATTTTCATTTCCAGTTCTGCTAGCGGTAAACAGACTCACCCTCTCATATTTGGAAAATACAGGTTAGTCATATGCACTGCCTCTGCAGTGCAGCTGGATCTTAACCACAGATCCTGTCTTACCTGAAAAAGCACATTTTGCTTTATAGAACAAAGGATGAGCCTCTCTATAATCTAATGTTGCTTTTTTTACTGTCCAAAACAAGATGCAAGCACATACCATCTGCTATCAGTTTTTATTTATCTCTCATATCTGAAAAGTATCTCTGAAATGGAATACAGACTACTCTTTTCTGTTAACCTGAATGATGGGAGTAATAGAAATGAAACTTGTATTTTATCCAGTTTTATTTCATATTAGCATTAACATTAGGGATATTTAAATTACTGGAGAATACATTTCTTTTCAATGTATGAAATATGTTTCAGTTATATGTTTTAAATTAAGACGGTTACTGCAAACTTATTATTTTTACTTAAATTTTAGCATAAGTATTACATGGATTAGATCTGCACTGTCTTTAACATTAGGTGGGACAATAAAAGCCAAGAATGGGGCTTAAACTGTCTATAGATTCCATTCTTCTGTCACATGTTAAATAAGAAACTTAAGTTTGTAAAAAAATAATGCATCTTGAAGACTCCAATTATGAGGCAATGTCTAGTCATATTTATTGAGTGGCACAAAGCCTCTTTTGAGCTTTATACAAACTCTGAGGTATTTGTGTCCTATATTGAGTAAGGCCCTGGAAGAAGAGAACCGCCTTCTGAATTCAAATTATATTTGGTATTCGTTACTTTCCTTCCATCATCCCCTTCATCTTTCTGCCTATTACGTATGTAATAGGTATTAACATCCCTCATTGACTTTTGGCAACGAAGTCTTCCAAGAAATGTGACTGTCCGCTGATTAAAATGTTGCCTATCCCTGGATTAGACAGTTATCTATTAATGATCCTGTAATACTATGCAGAGATTGGTTTAAAGCTATGTTTCAGTGTTCTCTAATGTTTCCAATAGGAATATTATTTTGCCATCTCTGTGTTGTGCAATATCTTTAGATTTAATTTAATTAAATTAATAATGTCATTTGTTGTTGAAGGTGGCAAAGGAACATTGTAAGCAACTTGGCGATATTGGTCTGGATTTGACCTTCATTATTCATGCCCTACTAGTAAAGGATATCAAAGGGGCTCTGCAGAGCTACAAAGACATCATAATTGAGGCCACAAAACATCGCAACTCTGAAGAGATGTGGAGGAGAATGAACCTGATGACTCCTGAAGCCTTAGGAAAGCTTCGAGAGGAAATGAGGAGCTGTGGTGTGACCAGTTTTGACCAGTACACTGGAGATGACTGCTGGGTGAATCTTAGCTACACTGTTGTGGCTTTCACGAAACAGACCATGGGTTTCTTGGAGGACGCGCTCAAGTTGTATTTCCCTGAGCTGCATATGGTTCTGCTAGAAAGTCTGATGGAGATAATCCTTGTGGCCATCCAACATGTTGATTACAGTTTACGGTGTGAACAGGATCCCGAGAAGAAAGCATTCATCAGGCAAAATGCATCTTTCCTTTATGAAACTGTCCTTCCTGTTGTGGAAAAAAGATTTGAGGAAGGTGTTGGAAAGCCTGCTAAGCAGTTGCAGGATCTGAGGAATGTTTCACGACTCATGCGTATTAATCCTGAAAGTACTACCTCAGTGGTGTGAATTGCAATGCCTCAGTAGTTTTCATATAGAGATTGTATATACTTTGTATATACATACATAAACTCCTGATGATTATCAAATACGGCAAAGCTCTCATTAGTTAATTATGTTCTGCAAATACAAGAGACAGCAAGTAAAAAAGGAAAAGAAAGCAAATAGTGCAGTTAGAAAGCTCCATCTTTTTTTGAAGGTCTGAAAGTGACTGTTTTAGATTTCAAAACATGATGACATCTGTTTATGTTAATAAATAATGTTATTTAAACGTATGTAATTAGGTGCTCCAGGAAAAAAAATTCTGACCTTTTTAGGAATGTAAATTATGAGATGTGTCTATTGATTTCTCCTTATTAGGTAGGGGTGTACATGAAATAGGAAGAACGTTTTAAACAATCTGCTGTATTCCTAATATCCTGTTAAGCTGTTCCATATCAGCCACAGCTTAGCAGAACCCAAACCCAAAATGCTTTGGTTATTATGGGTTTCAGATGGAACAAAATCCAAGTGGGCCAAATAGGGTTAGAT
Source organism: Diadophis punctatus similis (assembly GCA_023053685.1). Lineage (NCBI taxonomy): Eukaryota > Metazoa > Chordata > Lepidosauria > Squamata > Dipsadidae > Diadophis > Diadophis punctatus. The sequence goes on from JALIGW010000001.1 coordinate 75,948,103, forward strand.
ATCATGTATTGCTTCCCTTCCTCTCCCTCAATGCTTCCCAGTAAGCCATATCTCATTATACTGGGAACAGCCAAAGGGAGGAAAGGAAAGAGGGGAGATCTGTGCCACCCCTTTCCCCAGTGCTTTCCCTTTAAGCCACCTCCAGTGTTCTAGTAGGGCATATACCTGTGGCTCTTGCCCCCATTTTCCTGGTGCCTTCCCTCTCCTTTGCCGTTCTTGACATTCCAGAATGGCATGTAACACTGGCTTGTCTTTCTCACTGATTGGCCCAGGATTTGCCTGCCTTTCAGGTGCCGGGGTTCCTGTCATGGCCCCCCTCCCCCCCCCACCATCATTTCTGCCTGAAACAAAACAACTCTTGTTTGCTATTCACAGTCCATCATGCCAAAACATGCATATCAGTTTGGGCATTGGCCTCCTAAAGCTGGCTATATCATGCATGAAACATTTTATGCATCTTTAGTATCAGACAATTTCCCTTTGTTTCTAAAGTAGCAGAAATTGTGTAGGAAACAAAGCAGTCTTGCATGAAGCCCTCTCGGATGGTGAGGAAATGCTACAAAAAGCTGCAGTCAATAGTTCAGTTCAAAAAGATCCAGCTTAAAAAATTCTTTGAAAACTATCATTCAGCATGGGGTCTGCACTCTTAATGGTAGCATTTCTATTGCACACACATTTTTGGCAGTAATAAATGCTATTTTAAGTACAAAATTTGCTTTTTGATTTTCAGCAGGTGAAATAGGAATAATTTCAAATAATATAATAGTTGTCTCAAAAAGGTAAGCCTGCCACTATTTGTGAATTTTGCTGCAGTTTTGCTACAGCTTCCTGATTTCACTGAAGCCAAATCTACTTTAAAAAATGAAACTCTCCTTAGTTAGAAATGGAAAGTGCTATAACTAACTACAGAACAGGTTGTGCTTGATCTACTTTTCATGTACCCATCTACACATATCCTTTCAATTGCAAACAGTGATGTTAATTTGAGAAGATACGTAATCTGTTCAGTTCATTATGTCCTTATGTGGTCATCAGTGATCCACTGAGCAGTGAAAACTGGAAAGAAATGGAGAACAATTTTACAGTGTTAATAAATCTGACTCCCTGAAAATTCCATGATACAAATAAAAAGTCACCCACATACAAATAAGTAGTGAGCGGTGGAATATTTAGGGCACCGCAAGAAGAAATTGGATGGAGGTTTACCTGAGTGAAAAAAAGTAAAAATTTACCCAGGCAATATTCAAGGTGTAAAACTGTAGTAGTTCTTTCCATACTTTTGCCCACAGTGATTATGTATTAATATGGGTAGAGGGTTAGATTTGTTTTTCCTTTTTAAGAATAAATACGCTGTACAAGGTAAATGCCTATTGAAGGAATCCCTATGAAAAATATACTGGTGTAGTATAATTATCTAATGAGTACTAAGCCAGAATTAATAATTCCAGGGAAGTGCTCCAATTTGTTAGAAAAAACATTATGTTCAGTAGAATGTAAAATGAAATGCTACGTTGAAAATATTAAAGACTTGCTACTACTATATTGTGGCCTTTAAAATTGTGTAATGGAGATTGGGTGAATTGACTTTGCTATTTAAACAAATACTCCAGAAAAAAAGAGGCAAGGGGAAAAGTTTTTCTTACCTCGCATTTCAGTAACGAGTCAAACTATATGAATGTGGGACTGTCACACATGTTCTGTTCTAGCTGATGGTCATGGAAAAACATTTAATAGAATATCTACATCTACTTTTTCCAGAGGAATGTGGGTATAAATATGTTTTGAGCATAACCAATCTAATATGCACTGGAAGTATATAGGCCTGTATTTCAAAGGACACTATTCAATTCTGCCACTTTATTTGCTACAAGAAAAGAAAGACCCTAATGCTGAGGGTTATACCAGTTTCATGCCTCTTGTATAGATAAGACGACATTGTTTCTCAGGACTGTGCTTATAGCAGCCTCAGAAGACTAAAGAAGCTACAATTTAATTTGAGGGAAGTTTATGGGGCAGATCTAAGTATCTGAACAATACTAAATAGCTGAGATGTAGGAATTTATTCTATTTATGTCATGCCCTAAAATTGCATGCAGATTTAATGAAGGGAAACACTGCCCAATGTCCAGGTTTTTTTAAAAATTGAATACAAACAAGTTGGCATGCGTGACACCCCTTCTATTTTCCCCAAGAGTAACAACCCTGTTAAGTAAGCTGGGCTGAGACAGATTGCCCTAAGGTCACCTAAGAAACTTCTCTGGCATATAAGGCTGCTTCATATTTAGTCACTTGAACTTGATAACGAAGGATGAAATTGGAGAGCGTTTTAAATATTGACATTTGCTCTTCATTCATTAAAGCCCAAAAGAAGCCTAATGTTGCAAAGCACCAATTTTCAGTGTCATTTTGTTTCCAAGAGTAAAAAAAAAATTCAGGCTTAAAACATTTAGGGGGGGAAAGGAGGTTGGCTGCCACCCCATGTTTTACCCTGTTTCCCCCCAAAATAAGACATCCCCTGATAATAAGCCCAATCTGGCTTTTGAGTGCATGGCAATAAGACCAAGCGCTTATTTCAGGGTTAAAAAAAATATAAGACGGTCTTATTTTCGGGGAAACACGGTATGTAAGGAACCATGATTACTTATCCAACCACACAAAAAGGTAAAATTGATGGGTAAGGATCCTAAAGGCAGCAAGAGACAGCAACCTTATTACCTTTTAAATAAATTTTATAATTGTCCATTATGGCAGCTGTTTTGTGAAAGACCAACCTGCCATTTGGTGAAATGCCTGCAACGTGCCCACAAAATTTCAATTCACAAATGATAGGAGAGATCCTTTTTAAAGGCAGCTTTATAAAAGGAATAGATGCCTTTATTGAGAGAAAGCTTATCCATTGCTATTAGCCAGGATGGTGGGCTGGAGAGGAGACTTTTGATGCTGTGGATCTTGGATTGATTTACGGGAACCATTCTTAATATGCATGAATTTGTGAGATACAGAGATTAAGAGTGCTGAATACACATTGTCACTGACTGTGCAACACAGATTATTATTCCAATGCTCAGCTGCTAATCAGATCAGGCACAAGCCTTGTCAGACTCTATTAACTGTATTCATGTTTTGCACTGAAGCCTGAAATGACACATTAAATGCTTATAGGGATAGTGCTGTATAACCTCCAGATGAATGAAATTAGCTGTGTTCAATCATTTATATTGCATGTCCATCAGTTACCTATTTATTTGATCAGCATAACTGCTTAGGGAGACAATTAACTGGAAAATGATACATATTTATCATTTGCTGTAGGCCACAGCTTTAATTCTAATAGTTTTGAATCTCTGAAATAATTGCTCTGATTTTTTGGTTAGAAATTTATTTATTTGGTCAGTCAGTCAGTAACCATTCAAGGAAACATTTGAATATCACTTTACTTCAGAGACTCTGATTTTCAGAACATACCGTATTTTTCGGAGTATAAGACGCACCGGAGTATAAGACGCACCTTAGTTTTGGGGGAGGAAAACAAGGAAAAAAGGCCTCTGCTTCCCAGCAATTTGCCAAACAGCAAACAGTACAGATGATATACACTGTTTGCTGTATATTTCTGTGCATATGTGTCTGACCCATAGAAATAGCAAAGAATTGGAGAAATGTACATTATGGCAATATATTAATGCCAGAAAGTTTTCTTAAATGTAGTCACACTAACTCCTCCCAATTATTTAAATAGATCTACTCCAAACATGACTTAGTCAGGGTTTAACTCAGCTGCCTTATCTTAATACTAAACAGGACACTGTTACATTTCAGATTATACTTTTACAGATCTTTAAATTTGATATGGCTTTCTGGAAGTATAGTTATTCTCTGCTATTTAAAAGAAGATACAATAGCACTGGGCTTCTTCAGATCAAGCATTTATTTTAAAAAGCTTCATTTTGTTAAGTTGTCTAGAACAATAATAAAGCAGTATTTTAAAAAAGTCTAATCATTTGAACATTCTATAGACATTTATAATTATTGACTTACCTCCTTGCAGTTTCAGTAGTCCAACATTGCCAGCAGTTCACCTCCCGGCAATTTGCCTCCTTGCTGCTAGTTTCACTTTCAGTTCTAGCACGTGGCCTGTCTGTACTGAATCATCTGTAGGTCGGGAGGCTGATAATCAGTTTCTTGTGCTTATCGGGCTCTGTGCTGTTCGCTGCAAGGAGATAAATTGCTGGGAGGCAGAGGCCAAAAGGTGGGTGTGGCTGGGTGTGGCTACATTCAGTGTATAAGACACACCCAAGTTTTCACCCTCTTTTTGGAGGTAAAAAGGTGCATTTTATACTCCGAAAAATACGGTAGTTTCTTCTCTAAACTTTATCCTCATATTCAACATACAAAAACAATCAATTCTGTTGTTACCTACATATTGGTATCTCTGAGAATACGGGAGGATTCATTCTTCTTTGTTTCATAATCTGCTTCTAATTTGGCTCAGGATACTGTATCCTGGGAAATGTGTGGATATGTTGGCTAATATACAATCATATTCAGAAATGCTGGCACAAAACCACCATATTAGTGTACTTTTTCCACAGATTACAAATCAGGATATTTCCTTCATGGCAAATTTCAATGTGTAATCTGATGATTTTTGTAGTTGATTAGTTTTAAATTATTCCTGTGGTTGTATAATAGTTACAATACTGGATATACCATTATGTAATGAGGTGGGAATATTATGTAATGATCAAAATTAAGGCATTTTACCTTGCTGTAATTAAAAGTTTGATATTTGCAAATTAAAAGAAAAACACCCGAGAAGGCAGGGAGCAGTGCTTATTTTAATTTTTTTAGCATGTTAATTTAAGAGCAGGTAATCTTTGGTTTTGTATGACCACATTTAGGGCTACCATAGAGATCATAGTAAAGTGCATCAAGATATTTTGCATGTTTTCCTGGATTTTGTGGAAAAGTTTGGAGGCCTATCAATATTCTCTATGCATGTTAAGTTTCCCTCATAATGGCAGAAAACCTTGTTGCCAATTTTCAGCAATCACGGTCAAAGAAGGCTTCAAGTTACCCATCCTTGTTTTAAAAGGACATGTGTCTAGAACACTTAGATCTCCACAGTTGCTCAGTATAGATTATTTATTTGCTCAGTATAGATTATCTACGGGACCGCATTCTGCCTCATACTTCCCTCCGACCGGTTAGGGCCCACAGAGTTGGCCTCCTCCAGGTCCCGTCGGCCAAGCAATGCCGGCTGGCGGGCCCAAGGGGGAGAGCCTTCTCTGTGGCTGGCCCCGTGCTCTGGAACCAACTTCCACCAGAGACTTGTACTATCCCCACTCTGCTGGCCTTCCGAAAAGCCGTTAAGACATGGCTTTTCCTGCAGGCGTGGGGTAGAGCTTAATTCACTCGAGCTCACCCCCCAAGTATGTATGATGTTGAATGGCTGTTGATCTTTTTATACTGTGTTTTAATTTTTATATTGCTTTTAACTAACATTTTAGATTTGGTTATTCTTGTATTTTTCACTGTTGTACGCCGCCCTGAGTCCCTCGGGAGTTGGGCGGCATATAAGAATTCCAAAATAAATAAATAAATAAATAAATAAATTATTGATCTACATAAATTGGTGATTAATAATAAAATAAATTATCAATAGCTACATGCAAGAAAACTAGGCAGCCTGCCTCACATCAGATACTGCTGAATTAAACGCCAAGCAATCCAATCTTGATTAGAGTTTAAATTTATTATTAGAGTTGGAAGGGACCTTGTAGGTCATCTAGTCCAACCCCCTGCTCAAGCAGGAGTTCCTACACCATTTGAGACAGATGGCAGTCCAGCCTCTCCTTGAAGGTCGCAAGTGTTGGGGCTCTCACAACCTCCGCTGGCAAGCTGTTCCACTGGTTGATCGCTCTCACCGTCAGAAAGTTTCTCCTCACTTCCAGGTTGAATCTCTCCTTGGTCACCTTCCATCCATTATTCCTTGTTTGGCATTCTGGTGCCATAGAGAACAGCCTGACCCCCTCCTCTCTGTGGCATCCCCTCAAGTATTGGAATATTGCTATCATATCACCCCTGGTCCTTCTCTTCGCCAGACTGGCCAAGCTCAGTTCCTGCAACCGCTCTCTGTATGTTTTATTTTCCAGACCCTTTATCATCCTGGTTGCTCTCTTCTTAGTTCCTAGGAATTGTAAGGCCGCAACAACTAGCAACCTCTGATAGCTATGTTTAGCCAGACACCCTTGAATATCAGCTGTGAGGAGTCTTGGCATGCACTGAGCTAGTCTGACTTTCCTCCCTGGAATCATAGAGTTTCCAGGGTAGTTGTTTGGAAATCCCCATCTGTCCAATCAGTCACCTGTTGTTGAAGACATTGACTGCATCATGCTGGGATAAAACATTGGCTAATCTCTGGTTTAGAGTGTTTTGCAAATTCGACCAGCATTACAGGTTACAGTTCAAACAATTGGGTTAATTCAGTAAACAATTATTCTCTTAACTATGCATTAGCATGTATGAACACCCGTCATTGGCAGTTGCTGAATCAAATACAGGCAATAGATGGATCTGGGCAGCAGGTGGCAGTCTTCTCCCTCTAAAATAAAGCAGCCGAATAAGTAAAATGTGCCAAAAATTAATGGACACAGTTTAAATCTAGCTTGCAACACAGAGGGCATCATCATAGCAATCGTTTTTATATATTAGAAGTAGTATGATATCATTGTAACAGAGACAGCTATAATGCAGTGATAATTTATCAGGTCAATTTTAATAAGACAAAACCTTCAATCTGTTACTGTCCAGACAGAATAAGGTAGAGAAAGGTGATGAAATGTAATTGATAATTAAATACTTCGATAAACAAAACTTCGAAAGTTACAGTAAAGTTATATGTGAAATTTATGTCACTGAACCTTGGCTAGTACCTAATCTCTGTACTTGAATGCTTCTGCAGCTGATGGATCTTTTTCTGTCTAGTGTTTTTTTTTTAAAGGCCAGAATGATCAGTTTCTGATTGCTCTGGCCTCATACCCAGAAACACAGGACTTACACATGAAAGCACATGCTATAAACTATGTAGACCTGCGTGTGACAAAGATTTGATGAAGACTTCCTTTTAAAAACAATTTGGCTAAGTCTCTTGATATAAAAGAGGAACTTATTTAAGAAAAAGGAGAAAAACGAAGAGGGCAGCCACCCAGCCAGAATTCCAAATAAAAGAAATGGTAGCCATTTAAGTTATTTACATATTGGGATACTGCACCGAACTCAGGACATATTCAGAATTCAAGTATTGTGCAGAGAGAAGTTGCTTCAGACCTCCCAGTGTAATGAGGGGACACTGTGTGGTTATATCAAAATGTAGGGCTTTTCCCACTGGATGTGAATTGAACTCAGTGTCTTCATTTGAATAAATAAGATCTGTTATGTATTAAGAGTTACACTGAGTTAAGATGTTTCCACCAAGGTCCGCTTTGCAGAGCGGGAAAATGAGAGCCGCTGATTGGTTAAGCCAGCCGGCAACTCTCTACTTAAAGAGAGGGAGTAGGGCGGCATAGAAGAACTCATAAATAAATAAATAAATAAATAAATAAATAAATAAATAAATAAATAAATAAATAAATAAATAAATAAATAAATAAATAAATAAATAAATAAATAAATAAACAAACAAACAAACAAACAAACAAACAAACAATAAAGCCTTGCCCGGCTGGTTCCTTTGCTGGTCACTACTATCTTGAATAAAGAGCTGTTAGTCACAATACTATCTCCAGCCTCTTCAGTAGGAGAACTTAACAAGATCTCTGATACTTGCCCACAGTACATTGCATGCATTGCTGTTGGCTGCCAAGCACTTAACAATCTTCTCCCCCCTCCCCCACACACACCCTTTTTTAAAAAAAAATCTGTTTCTTTTCCTCATGATTTTAATCAGTATGGCCCACTACTTCATGCCCCTTTCCTGTGCTTTGCATAACCCTGTCTACCTTGAAAGGGAATAATGTGATCAGTATCTATGTGGCTTTCCGGACAACATCTTTACCTTTCTGAACTATCTTTATGGTCTCTTCCTTGGTGACCTGGTATTCTTCCATGTTTTTGTGTCTTTTTTTTTAACCTTTGGATCCTCTCAGCTTTTTGTGTACTCAAGACGAAACCTGCCCACTTTCTACCTTGAGTAGGATTGAGGTAAACAAGGAGAGTAACATAATTGGTAGATGGCCAATAATCCGATAGATGCAGTAAAGATAGACATCCCTTCCATCGACCATAACATCTCTGTTCCTGCAGTCTTTCAAGCTGTGCCACTGAAATTTTATAATGAGGCTTTCTGCCAATACTTGGAATATTTGTGTCATGGATGTTCAACCTTTTTTTTGGTAATTTTTTTTATTTTTTCTCCACAATTTCCATATATATATATATATCAATGCATACACCTTAAAATATGTCAGTAACATACACAATTATACATTTCATCCAGTCAGTCATAAATCAATATACTATTTTGCACCTATTTTATACTATTGTCTATCAGTCTGTTTTTCTTCATCTCTTAACACTCCCCTCCCTCTGTCTCCATCCCCTCCTTCTACCTTCTTGCTTCTTCTCTCCCCTTTTCTACTTCCCTCCACTCTTTTCTTCCTTCACCTTTCTACTTCCTCTTTCTTCCTCTTTTCCTTTCCCTGAGTGATTCTTGTCCTAATTCATCTCATATTTGACAGACTGATAGCATATTCCATACATCTTAAAATTCTCGGTGTCTCTACTAAAATCATTATTTTTATATCATTTCTATACATATAACTGTTTATTCTGGGTATATGCTATTAATCTAATGCTGCCTCCTCAAGGATGTCCAACCTTTTGGCTTGTCGGGGCCGCATTGAGTGAAGAGGAATTGTCTTGGGCCACATATAAAATACATAATGTATATAAATAGCAAACTTCCCTTTTTAATATTTTTTTATAACATGGGCATTGGGGCTGCATTATTAGTTGTCAAGGACTGAGTGCAGCCAGAGGTCACAGGTTGGACATGCCTGGTTTATGTTAAGACTGCATTTGGAATACTGCCCAGCCTTTTATGTGATTAAAAATATTTTATGTAATATTTTTATTTTATTCTTGTATATGTGAAGGCATCATAGCAACTAAGTGGTTTGGGGGGAAAGCAGCAAGGGTAATACCCTCCCACCCACCCCGACCAGATTAGTATAAAATGATTCCATCCTTTTCTTTAGCAGTTTTTTACAGGTTCGTGTGGTAGTTTCTATTTTATGAAAGTCCTTCGGAAGGGAATGGGGGTGAAATAGTGTTCTCTCCTTAAAGGTAACCTGAAATCTTATATGCTTTTATAAAGTAAGAAAGAGAAAAGAAAAAGAAAGCAAAGTAAAAGCCGAAAGTGCAAGAAAAGAAAAGAAAAGAAAACTACAGAATAGGAAACAAAGAAAAAAGATACAAAGAAATTGTTCCCAATATTCTTCACAGCATTTATAAGTACAATTATATTTTAACCTCTGTTTCTAAATTACACTGTGATACTTTCTAATCATCAAAGCCATAAATCACAAGTTCATTTTTTAAATGCAAAAAGTGCCTAAGAGGTTTCCAGTCACCCAAAATGTAGATATCTTTTCTCTCATCAAAAAAGTTAGTGTATCTCAGCAAGATCTGTCAATTTCACCAACCATTCCTCCATAGTGGATAGTATCAAACCATTCCATCTCCGTGTATATAATAATCTCAACACAATAATCATATCTTGAAATACTGTATACGATTATTGAAATAATGTTTCATAGCTTTTTTAAAAATTGCTTATCAGTCAGTGTTTAAAAAATGTTCTGGCTTCTATTAAAGCTACTTTGTATTTTGTCTTCCTTATTTTATATTACTTTGTATTAATTTTTAACCTTTCTTTTTAAAAGTTCTAATATGTGAAATCTTATATGCTAAAAGTTATATACGAAATCTTACATGCCATTATTTTGCAGAGTTTATTCCCACCCATCTCACAAATATATTTATTCAGAAGAAGCTAGGGAATTTCCTTCTTAGTAAACATGGCTAGGATTACAATTTAAGCCATTTTTGCCTTGTATTGTGTCCTCTAGAGGAATTGGATAATAACTGCCAATCAGTATAACTAGAAGCCTCTTTGTTGGCAGGCTTGATTTAATAGACATTCATTAGCCAGTGACATCAACCATTTTTAATCTGGGCTTGGGTCACTCAGCTGTTTATTATTTCAGCAAACATTTTAAATTAGAAAGCAAGCTTGAGCAAGGGGTTGGACTAGATGACCTACAAGGTCCCTTCCAACTCTAATAATAATCTAATCTAAGGTAAAGGTTTCCCCTGTCCAATCGTGTTCAACTCTAGGGGGCAGTGTTCACCTCCATTTCCTAGCCACTGGAGCCTGCCAGCATTGCCCAGACACTTCAATGGTCATCTGGTCAGCATGACTATGTGCTGAGGCACACGGAACACTGTCATTTTCCCACCAAAGTGGTACCTATTTATCTACTTGCATTTGCATGCTTTTGAACTGCTAGGTGGGCAGGAGCTGGGGCAAGACAAGGAACTCACCCCATCCCACAGTACTTGGCTCTCAAACTGCTAACCTTCCAGTCGACAAGCCCATTAGGCCCGTGATTGCGAACCTATGGCATGCGTGCCAGAGGTGGCACACCAGAGCCCTCTCTGCTGGCACGTGCACCATCGCCCCAGGTCAGATATCTGTGGCGTTTCTTTCATGAGTTTCTGTTTCTCTGTAAACGATAAAACAGAAGCTCACGAGAAAGATCTTACCTCTTGCCGTGCTGCCGGTGTTGGAATGCCCCGCTTCCCGCTGGCCAGCTGATCTTCAGGTCTCTGCTGCGCATGTCCCACGCATGCGCACACACATGTCCGTGCATGCATGTGTTCTCTTGCACATGCACCTTTTAGTTTGGGCATGCGTGCGCGCATCTGAAAGGTTCGCCATCACTGCACTAGGCCATCACATCCCCACAAGCTTCAGCTATAGACAGTTAATTATTCTGAGTAGAGTGGCAACTGGTCTAGTGATTTCGCCTAATAGTTAAGGCACAGGCTGGAATCCAGGAGACTGAGTTCTAGTCCCACTTTAGGCATGAAAGCCAACTGGGTGACTTTGGGCCAGTCACTCCCTCTCAGCCCTGTATGTCAGTCAAAGACAATAAACCGGTTGGTCAACTCCTGTCACAACCAATGTATTAATACTCAATTGATTTAAAAAAAAAACCTCAAGTGAATCCTGCATTTGCAGGGAAATGCTAGGTAGGAAAAAAAAGGTAACTGGAGATAACCAGAAAATGTCTCATAATTTGACACTTAAATGGGATCCAATAAACTGCTTGCCTGGCAGAATAGAAACAAAAACCATTTGGGCAATTTTAGCTGTCAGTCCACTAAGCATCACTCACTGGATTCAAGTGATGTCTTTGCACATGACCCCAAGAAAGTGACAGTGGATTAAATCTTGTATATAGTGATTACTTAATCGAGATAAAAATGTCCTGTAATACTCAATCGCTGGGGCAGAGTTTTAAAGAATGTGAAACTATGATCCATAAATGCTATTCATTCAATAAAATTTTCTTTTCCATATTTATTGGATGCCCACCTTAGAAGATTTTAAAGAAATGGTCAGGTTTCAATATCTGTATGCTGGAAGTGTACCTGTAGTACTTCCACTAATACTACACTAAGACATATTTTGGGCTTGTGCCATGGTCGATCATTTTGATTTAATATTCATATGATTGAAATACAGATTCGGGAAGAGAAATAAGGTTTATAGATATAACATTGAATTGCGTCCTGAATTGCCTAGATACAAGTACATCTCAGAGTTTTTGATATGCCAGTTTGACTTCTGTGAGAAAATAAAGGTGAGATGTTGATAACAACAAAAATAGGATCAACTCATTTGCATTTTGCCGCTTTCTTTTCACCTCAAAGAAATGTTCATAAAGGTTACTTTAACTATGGATCTGTTCATATAAATGGATGATAAAAATTCAGCAATAATCAAGGTGTTGATGTCACATTCCGTGAAATAGCCACAATGCCAGACAGATAGGCTTAAGACAGGGGTGAAATGCTACCGGTTCAGCCCAGTTCGGGCATACCGGTAGCGGCAGCCGGCGGTGGTTTGGAGAACCAGTAGCGGTGGCAGCAGAAGGCTCCGCCCACCCGCTCGGACGTCACCTTTTCTTTTTCTTTTTTAACCCTCTGCGCATGTGCAAAGCCTTCTGCGCCTGCGCAGAGGGTGAAAAAGCGCGCGCTTCCGAACCGGTAGGGAAGGTAAGTAGATTCCACTGCTGGCTTAATAGAATAGAATAGAATAGAATAGAATAGAATAGAATAGAATAGAATAGAATAGAATAGAATAGAATAGAATAGAATAGAATTCTTTATTGGCCAAGTGTGATTGGACACACAAGGAATTTCTCTTTGGTGCATATGCTCTCAGTGTACATAAAAGAAAAGATACATTTGTCAAGAATCATGAGGTACAACACTTAATGATGTCTGTGCTGAACACCATGGTATCTTAGTGGGAGTAAAAAAAGAGCTACCCACTTGGAAATTTTTATTACAACTTCTATAAATAGCAGATTAATTGCAGGAGGCATGAAGAAAGCAGAAAACCAAAATTAAAAGCTTATGTTGGGATCAGTATCTCCACATAAGCTGATTGTTTAAACTGAAATGTAAATAAATAAAAGTGCTGATTGCTTAAATTGAACCAAGAATCAAAAAGTGTTTTATTTTACCGTACAGAGTTACGGCAAGAGTAATCCTGGTTCACTGTATGATACTAACAGAAAAAAAAGCATCTATGTAGGTGGAATGACGGAAGTAATTGACGCTGTAATTGACGGAAGTAATTGACGACAGTGAGAACAATTAATTAATGGAACTGCTTGCCTCCTGGCATCGTAGGTGCGCCATCGCTGGAGGTTTTCAAGAAAAGATTACACAATTTGTCCAGGATGGTATAAGACTAAGGTCTTGAGAATTCTGGGAGTTGAAGTCCATAAGTCTTAAAGTTGCCAAGTTTGAAGACCCCTGGTACTACTAAGAGTTCCTTCCTTGGGCAGGGAGTTGAACTGGTAGACCTGCAAGGTCTCTTCCAGCCTTGTGATTCTGTGATTGTCCTTTTCTTCTCTTTCCTTCCATTTTCCTCAGAATTGCAGACTTTTCCTTTTTTTCAAGAGAGCTAGTTTATGATTCATAGAATTTTCTTGGTAAAATGTCTGTTTGGGTTTTCAGTCCTTCCTCCTGCACAGCATGAAATTATGTTTTCTCCATTATCACTCAGTGTTAATTTGCCCCCATTAGCATCTTATACTGCTGCTATCTGGTATAGGTGTCTGCCTGCTTCAGCTTGGCAGTTGAGGTGATCTTCACACTTTGCTGGGAGTATGTATGCACTCTTGGTGTACACTCTCATTATTCTTTGCTCCTCCCTCTCAAAAGTAAGCAACACAACAAGACTTGAAGGGAAACACATCTCAGTAATTGTGCTCCTAGGGATTCTTGTGGATGCGAAGTCAAGAATATAATGGTAAAACTGAGATTCAAGCAAGCATATTTGACTAAATTGTATAAACCCCAGAAATCTGTTTGATTAAGAATCAATAAACCAAATACTGAACAGCATATAATCGATAAATTCCATTACAACAAAGCATTTCTAAAATTCAGAAATTAATTTTGAGAAGCACAGTCCACAAAATACATGATCTACCTTTTTATCTAGTATTGATTTTATTACATTGGACAAACTGCAACTTGATTTTACCAAAGACGGAGACAAGCCAACACACGCTACTTTTGCAAATTTGTCCTGTTCATTATACATTTATTTATTTAGTGTTCTTATATGCCGCCCTACTCCCTGGGGAGAAATGGATGGAGGATGCTAGTTTTGAAAGAAGAAACATTATCCTGTTTTTGTGTTAGGCATCATAGTGAACATTAATAATTAAATAAGTATAAATATATTAAGATTCCTAATTCAGATTCTTAAATGTAAAAGCTACAAGCTCTCCCTACAATATGTCCTGAAGAGGGGGGGAACTCAAGACACAGGGATTCTAACAAATATTAAAACTTTGTGATATAATCTTAGTGAAAAATATGGGGAAGGGATCTATGCTAACAGCTTACAAGAGCATTAGAAACAATACAGAGAAAGTAAGAGGCAGGCTATTCTGATCCTATTACAAATTAATATGTGAATAAGTTCTTCTATTTTGACTGCACTTCATATCTAACTTGTGTTTGCCACATAAGCAGTAGAACAATCCATAACCAGTGTAGTCATACCTAACATTAGAAGTGAGATCAAATATAAATCCTAGTCTATATCTGAATCTAAAAAACTCCTTTGATGCTACCTGTACACTTGGACCTGAACTTTTGTTTGCTGGCTTCCGTCCCTAAATTTGAATCACATTTCTTTCTTTTTATGTATTGTTCATACCAAAGGTTCAAGTACAGTATCCAGAAATCTTCAGAAAGAAATCTATAGATCTCACACAGAAACAGGCTTTTCGTTGTACAGTATAGAAATGTCACGTCACCAACAAAGTCTCTTTAATTTCGCCATCACAAGAAAATGGTTTAACTTGATACTGTACTGGAGAAAGAGGTGGGGGTGTTGCACAACAGCTAGTTGATCATCCTGTTAAACAAAAGGCTAGTGTACTGTACTCTGAAAGACACATTACAGTTCAATACTGGCCACAGAAGAATAAAGCAACTCTGAACATTTAAGAACAAATGGAATGTTCGTGCTTCTTAAGCTGAAGTTGGACTACATGTTTAAAAAATGAACACAGAGCGTTTTTCGTATAGTCCGCAATCATTTCATTAAGTAATTTTTTTAATCTCTGCAGTTATTTTTGCTTCTACACAATGGGATTCTCAAAATCATTTATTTGACCAAAAGATCAGTTAACCTTTTCTATAAGATCTTTCTCTATGGTGGTGGATTTTTCCCCCATTGACAAAGATGTTGTAATGGGAATAAATGAGGAAATTATAAAACTGTCTTTTGTCACTAAATGTGATATACTTTATGTAGTTTGTGATATTTGCATAATTCCCAGTGTGAGCAGCAAAATTTTTGAGCTCATGGCAGACGAAACAGTCAATAAGTGTCACCAAAATAAGCACGCAGAGGTCCGAAATGATGAGTTTGCAATAGCAGCAAGATAGAAAACTATTTGTTTTCTTAGACAGTAAAAAGTTTACATCAGCCAGAGTCTCAGAGAAGAGATACCAACACCTGAGACACACCTCTCTGCTAATCATAAAATGGATAGATGACAGCAGTCCCAATGCCCAAGATTTGCAAATAATTTTATTGCAACCTTTGTGTCAGTTTCCTATAGCCTATCTGGAGATAATCTGGAGATAATCAAGTCCACTTATTCCATTAATTCTTTATTCAAGACTTGGACATTGACAGCGAACAATGGGAATTGTAGCTTCACACATTTGGAAGGGCTTTCTATGTGGAAATCCCATCAAACTTAGTGGCTTAATTAAAACACGCACCAAACTATAGTACGATTGCTGAGGTTTCGGTTTAATAAATTGAGTAAATACAATCTTTGGATGTATTATGATTGGATGAATCCAACCCATTTTTGTTTATTCAGCAATTCAATATTAAACAATCAATGGTTTAATGAAATGTATCAATACTGCTAGACTGCTTCAGCATCCAACAGAACAACTGCACTTTCAATTATATTTAATTATAGGAGAGTTCTTCCGATTCGATTAAATAGTCCAAATGGAAGTAGGGTTGCTCTCAAACAAAGAGTAAATTGAAACTGGAGCCTCCCAAAGCTGATTGATTTTATTAGAACTTTTCAGTCAACTGGAGAAAATGCTGAAGGACTGTTAGACTGTTCTACAGTTCAGCCCTCCGTTTTCTCTTCCTCAGAAAGATGCTCAAAGAGTTTGGTTGATCTGCAGGATTTTGTTTTATTTTTGCATCAAATGCTTGTTTGGAAAATTCTCAACTTCTGATAGTTCATTTCCCTCTGCGTCTGCAATTCACCCTTTACTTCTGTTCTACTGCACTTTCTGTGACTTTGATGTCAAGAGAGTAGAAAAGATTTTTAAAATTTTATTCAAAAATATTTCTAATATAATTCAGTAATCCATGCCCTTTTGAAAGTTTACAGGTCTCCATAATTATGACATTTTTATTAAAAAGTATACATACCTGCACACCCATGTGTGTGTACACAGACAGATGAGAGAGGGAACTTGAGCCCTGGTCAATATCTGTACACAACCATTTAGTTTTATTGACACAGAAAATTAAACCACTACTGAAGTGGTTTTCCATTGCCTTTTCAGATATCACCCCAACTTGGATTTCCCAAATGGTCTCCCTTCTAGTATTAACCAAGAGTGGTTTTGCTTAACTTTTGGAATGGACATAAGCCAAGATTGGCTGTCTTAGCATGGGACTTGGATGGTAGGCTCAGCATTTTGATGGAAGACCACTACAGCAAAGAACAGCAAAGATTTAGTCAAGACTAAAAACATGGAAAATATACTGGAAGAAGGAAATGGCGAATGAGTTTGGGATTATTGCCAAAAAAACCTGCATGGTGGTATCCCTATAGTCGTCAAAGTTGAGCTCCAATCAATATCCGTTTGCATCTTTAATTTTAAAAATGCAAAGTTTTAAAAGAACTGGAAACAGGTGAGAAAGCAGCATTGATATTCAGACACATTTGCTCTTGGATTATTTAACATATACCAGGATAGCTAGGGTTGCTGGTTGCCTATTACTGTAAGACACACCCCCACACACCCATATTACACTTTTTTATACTACTACTAGTGTGTGTCTAACCTGGAATATCTCAGTTCTCCATACCACTATACTGTATAGCAGGTGTTCCGGATACTGTAGCCAGAAGGGTAACCTCAATGAGATTTATATTAGTTCTTAGGCTGAAAAAACTCCAAAATACATTTTATTGTGTTAGAAAGTTTAGGGTATTTGAATCCTAATCCCGTAATAAGCGTTACACCTTAACGTGTTGTAAATTTTAATTTTTTTTTGTAGCGACGATCTTAAACCGATTACCTCTTCGAAAATAATGCAATTGTTCTGGAAGAAGGAAGAGAAGACACGTGCAAAAAGAACTACGGGAAAATGGAAAAGAAAAACAAAGGGGCGCCGATGAGATCGAAGAAACGACTGCAGAAAGAAATTTAAAAGTTTTAAGAAACGTAGCAAAGAGCAGTTAAAAAAAAAAAGACTGGAACGAACAGATCGCGCGACGCCTCCGCAGGCGGCGTGGCTTACGTGGCCTTGTTCAAATGTCCAGCCAAATGAGATAAGCCATTGTCGTCAACGTTCGAAAAGAAGCCGATTGGCCAATGGGAAGCGCCCGATCGCAGCCGAGATTGAGTTGAGTCCACGCCGGCCAGAAATCGCGCACATTGCCGCCTCCTTCGCAGCTTTCGCCCCTGGTCGAGCGGCGCTTGCGGTTTGAAGCGCCGCCTGCCGGCAAGTCCCTTCTCCACCAAGCCCCGCCCGTCCCAGCCTGCCCCGCCCTCTTTGGCTCGTCTTTCTCTGTCTTCTTCGGGATTATGTCATCTGGCGGCAGATCGAGCGCTTGGCTGCTTGTATAGTGTTCCCGCGAGCAAAGGCTGCTGAAGGAGCGAGATCGCACGTCTATGAGGTGCCGGAGCCGCAGAGATCTGGAAGGAGGAAGCTCGGCGCTGGGAGTCTGGAAAAGCTCTTCTCCAGCAGGCGCGCCACCCACCACCCCGACCAGATCCCTTCCCGGCGCCTCTGGCCACTGCCTTCCGCGGCTGTGGCTCGGCGGATCTCGTTGTCTTTGGGGGTCTCCCGCACCGGAGCCGGGCGGATGCCGCCGCAGCAAGAAGGAGAAACCGGCTACATCAGCAAGCCGCTGCCGGGCGGCTGCGAAGTGCCTCCGGTGCCTCCGCGTCGGGTCCGCAGCAGCCGAGCGGCGGCGTTGGGGGCTGCCTTGGGGAGCCGCTGCCGGGCTGGAGCTAGCGGAGGGGCCGGAGCGATCGGAGCGGAACCCCGGCGCAGCATCAAGTGTGTGCTGGTGGGAGACGGCGCGGTGGGTAAAACCAGCCTGGTGGTGAGTTACACCACCAACGGCTACCCTACGGAATACATCCCTACCGCCTTCGACAATTTCTCAGGTAAATCAGTCGGTTGGGGACGGGACGGTTCCCGGTGGGTTTCCAAGGAAGCATTTCGTGCGCCTTCTCGGCTCTCTGTTCCTCTTCTGGGAGACCCCCACCCACCCCTCCGCTCGCTTCCTATCTCAGCGCTGCCTGGGATCGAGCCGAGGGTCCAGGTATTCCTCGCCCTATTTGCTCGGCGGCGTCTCCTCCTGGTTGATTTTGAATCTTCCAACTCGGGGAAGGGGCGGTGCCCGCGGACTGAAGTAAGTAAGGTAGGCTTGGAAGCGGAGGTTGGCCTGGCCTGATCGCTGCTTCACGTCGGAGGGGGTGGGTGGGTGGGAAAATGCTGGGAAGAAGGGCTCGCAGGCCAACGAAATGGATCGATCCCTAATTGCGAGTGGGGCGGGGTTCATTAACCTCGTAAATCCTTTCCCTGAGGAAATAAAATACAAATAAAAAAGAACACAATCCAATCTCTGTGCCTCGAGAAGACATCGGCGTGCAAAGCCGCTCCGATAGTCGTTTGTTCAACCTGTTTGTGAGAAGGAAGGATGTGCAGACGACGCCTTCCTTCTCTCCCTTAAGGCAGGCAAGCCCATTTCTGACCTTTACTCTGGTTGATCCAGTAGTTAAGAGTCGAACAGATGCGCCTGGTTTTGCATACCCGGTTGTGTAGCGAGTTCTTGTTACTGGTGTTAAATCCTGGGCATCTTGTGTGTGTGTGTGTGTGTGTGTGTGTATGTGTGTGTGTGTGTGTGTGTAACATTTTTTTTGGCTGATAAATGAAAATAAAGGGAGACTATTATAGATCTATTTCGAGCTATTTTGCTCTCGTCAGATAGCCATAACCTTAGTGATACACACACACACACACACACACACACACACACACACACACACACACACACACACACCTCTTGTTAAAACTATAAGGGTAGCACAATGTTTCCTACATTTATTGGGAAGTTTCAGTCCATTTAGGGGAATTTATTGCCCCCCCCCAATTAAAAAAATTAGTGTCCTTTTTCTTTAGTTCATTTTGGAATATGTGATCCTTATCTGCTGTATTTTTCCACTAGTCCCGGTGATGAGGACTAGTAACTTGTGCACTGCCCTAAAATCAGAATCTTTAGGAATGTTGCTAATCCTTGCTGGAAGGGAGTGCTGGTGAGATACAGCATATAGAGAGCTGAGTAATTTTGGGGTGTTGGCATAGTTTGGTGTATCTATTTATACAGCAGGGAGTTTGGATTAGATCTTCCAACTCTGTTATCTCAGGGTCAGGGAAGTTACACTCTGTTCTCTAGCCTTGCATTTCTTATTCCTTTCTTTTCTAGAATATTGCACTTCTCTCTTGCTTTGGAAATCCTTTGGGCCAACTCATAATAATCCTTATCCCTTAAGACAGGGGATAACTCCTACTCGCCCTTCTTCCCACCAGGTTACTTTAGACTTCCTTTTATTTTTCTTGAAAACTACAGTGGAGAGAGCTTTCTGCTGGGTCTTTTGTGAATGTTTGTAATTAAATTCCCCCTGACAACTTCCCTAATATTTAATTTTTAAAAAGGGTGGTGCTCTGAAGCAAGGAAACACTAGCTCATCATGCTTGTCTTTGGAAGTAGATATTCATTGTTATTTGACTCCCCCCCCTCCCCCGAAAAGGTGGTTCCTCCAGGCCAGTGTCCGTATTAGTTGAATCTTTTCTGTAAGGTCTAAAGAGCTTTTATGTGCTTGAAAGCAAACACTGAACAGTAAACACAGGGTTCCAATTGTGGGAGTTTTGTGTGTATTTCATTTGGTGCAGGAACATGTTTTTCCAGTCAGCATTAAAGGACGTGCACTCTTGCATTGACCTGATGTCAAAATGCAAGGAATTTTGTTGTGATATAAAATGTGAGTTGAGTTAATTATCTGCACTCTAAATTGCCCTATTTTCTGCAAGACCTGTAAGCCACTCTTAAGTTTAGTTGACAATAAGTTCCCTTGAATTTAGTGAAATTGATTCCCATATAATAAGCTTTGTAGACTTGGGGTTGTACAATGGAAGATTTGCCTTTGCTATTCATTTTTTTAAATGTTTATTTTAATCACTGTAGTATATATTTGGGTTTTTAAAAATATTGTATAATCACCAGTGTATATATTTTGCTACTGTTGTGGTTTCACCCCAATTAAAAAACCCCAATGAAATATTTGACTTTTGTACAATTTTGTACAATTTTTGAGATTTCACATTTATTGCCTTATGCTTTTAGTATAATAAAGTGCTGTTCTAAATACCTGAAGGGCACAATTTTGCTATCCGTGTTGCAGATTGATAGAGTAGTGCTTAGCCCAAATAACATTTATTTATTTATTTATTTATTTATTTATTTATTTATTTATTTATTTATTTATTTATTTATTTATTTATTTATTTATTTATTTATTTATTTATAATGGGTGGGTGGGGGAGAGAGGCAGACTTCAACCTAATCCACAAAGAAGAAACAGCAGAATAAAAGGAGAAGATTTCTCCACAGGGGAAATATGTAAATATTTGTATTGTCTCCTTTGTGATTTAAAACACTGGGGAAAAGGGGTTACCTAGTCTGTAAGCTTTTAAAACAGAACCTGACCCTCCTCCCCCTCCCCAAAATAAATCTTCAAGCATGTTTAGAGAGTGTTTGCGGAGCAAAATCCTCCTTTGTGTTTTGGACAACACTCTTTTTGTATGGGGCAAATGTCTTTAGGTCACAATTTTCTGCTTTGTAACGAAAACCGGAAGCCCTGAAGGGCTTGTGTAAACCCTGGAATTGTTGGGAATAGGGGGGGAGGCTGGGGAGAAGAGGCTGACTTGGGGCTCTGCAGGCTGTTAAACTGGACTCAAACTGGTCCAAAGGTAAATGATTAATGTGAGAAGGACAGATGTAATTCTTCATTCGCGGGTAAAAGTTTTTCTAACTCTCCCCTTCCTTCCATTTCAGCTGTAGTGTCTGTAGATGGCCGACCAGTGAGACTCCAACTCTGTGACACAGCCGGGCAGGTCAGTAAAGCTGCTTACGTAATTGATACAGCGGTTTTCAATGATACAGTGTGTGTGTATATGTGTGTCACATATGTCTATCAGCACACGTCTGCGAATCTGTGATTGGAAAAATCAACCTTGGACTCTTTTTAGAAGCTTCCACCTTCCGAGATCTCCAGAAGTCCTTAATCTTGGAGGAAGGGACTTCCCTGAGGCACGTTGGTTTCCCATGTCAGATTTGCCCTAAGACCTACTACTCGCAGCTGCCATTACCTGCGAGTAAAAGCTGCCCACCTCTTGGCCTGCTTTTCTGAACCTTCCCCTGCAGCCTTTGGTTGGACACTTGGGTTGCCGTGGTGATAGCCTGGGAGCAGTGCCACTCTGTCCCAGACGGTTTCCCAGGGTGACATGCGGAGCCCAGGAGCCCACATCCCCCCCTTGAGCCACGGCTGGGAAGTGGCTCTTTCGTTACCCTGTGGGCCCAAGGTTATAATGGCTTGTTTGTCATCAGGACAGTGACAGTCCCTGAACAGGATATGACAACAGTGGGAAGAGGAAAACAGTTGCTTCGTTGGTTTGCAAGAGTGTAATGTATGAAAAAAAGCATGTGGCATGTGGAGATGTACTGTATATGTGCGGTGGAGAGAGAGAGAGAGTGAAAGAGAATGAGCTTGTACCTGTGGGCACGTTTATATTTGTATCTGGCAGCCTATTTGCCATTCAGAATCCAGAGAAAAAGCTTTTCTGTTCCTTACAGAGTCTGGCCATTGGTGCGCTGGAGTTATAGCAAGATTGCATAACATTTTCTAGGCTGAAGGCTACATTAGCTTTCAAATCCAAAAAGTGGACAGGAACAGGACAGGAACCTTAAGCTGGGGTCATTTCAATTACATCCAGTTAGAATTAAAAGTGATTGTGATATCCCTCTGGTCATGTATCAAAACATTTTCCTCTTCTGGTACATGACATATTAGAGTTCAGTAACAAATTTTGGAGGTCTCTTAGGTCTAGTGAAGCCTTGAGGGCTATATTGTGCTCCTCTGTCTTGGAAACTTATGTCCATCAACAGTAATGGAGATTCATTCCCCCCCACTTCTCTCTCTCTCTCTCTCTCTCTCTCTCTCTCTCTCTCTCTCTCTCTCTCTCTCTCTCTCTCTCTCTCTCTCTCTCTCTCTCTCTCTCTCTCTCTCTCCCTCCCTCCCTCCCTCCCTCCCTCCCTCTCTCTCTCCCTCCCCCCCTCTCTCCATCCATTCTTAGAGGAAGGTTATTAATTCCTGGCAAGTGCCTCAACAAGTTTCTTGCCAACGTTTTCAAAATTGGGTTGTCACTGATTTCTTTCTTGAGCTGAAAGAGAGTGACTGACCCAGAGTCACCCTGCTAGAGGGCCAGAAAACACTCTCCCAATATCTAGCCTAGTGCCCTAACCCAGGGGCGGGTTGCTCTCTTACCTCGCTACCGGAGCTCTGCGCGCGCATCACCACATTTGGTGCACGTGCGTCCCCTTGCTACGCGTGCGCGCCCCTCACATGATTTTGCTTCTGCGCATGTGCGGAAGCAAAATCTTGGTGAAATCACACGCACGCACGTGTCCCCTTGCGAGATTTCACCGAGATTTTGCTTCCGCGCGGAAGCAAAAAAGCCCCAAACCCCAACATCACTGGAGCAGCTGCGCTCAAATAGCACCATCTGCTGGCCGCTACCGGTACTGTAGAAGGGGCCGCACCGGAAGGAACCCACCACTGCCCTAACCACTACGTCATATATGACTTTTAAGTACTTCAAAGAGTAGAATCTTGAGAGAGAGAGAGAGAGAGAGAGAGAGAGAGAGAGAGAGAGAGAGAGAGAGAGAGAGAGAGAGAACACACTCCTGGAATAGGTTTTTTCACGTACTGTCCCTGCATGGGGGAACACCTTCCCTTGAGGCTAACACCACCACCCCACCTCAAGTTATAAAGAAAGGCAGTTACAATGCTGTTATTCTGTAAGGTTTGGAGTCTAGTGCTAGCCAGTGTGTTGATTTTTTTTAAGTTGTGGAGACTGGATTGTATTATGGTTTTTATGAAGTTTTCAGGGGTGTTTCAGATTGGAGGTTTCACTGCCTTTTAATGATTGAAAATCACCCGCTGTCTTATGATGAGCGGGGTGGGGGGGAGGACATGCATTGTAAGAAATAACACTTATTTTACTACTCCTGATTGACGTCAGATAATCAAGTCAGAGGAAGCATCAGCTGTAGGCCCTGGTAACCTTTCCCCCCTGGGTTTTAGAAAGCCTCTTGGAATTATGGATGCTAATGCCTTTTTTTTTTTTTTGGTCAAGCAAGACTGTTCCTGTAGTGTGTTTGGTGATGATAAGGGATGAGACAAGAGCCTTTGATTATCTAGGGGCTTTCACATTTCTACCTTGCCCTGACCTCTCCATTTATCCCTCGGCTGTGTAAATTTACAGTTGTTCCCCTGAGCTGTAAGACGCATAACTTAATTTCTAATTATGCAGTTATTTAGAACGGCAAACCTTATAGATACACACGACTACAATACGGCACCCCACATGCGTGATTCCTTAGCCAAGAGAGGGGTGCTTTGTTTTAAAACCTTTGTTTACTTGAGGGGAGTTACATCTGTCAAATAAGTGAGTTAATGAAATCTCGCCTCCTACATGTCAATTTTCTTTGGCAAGTACCCCTGCAGATGAATTCAAGTGAAAAGGGGGGCTGCACATCTGTATTTTTTCCAAATACGAACCTCAATCCCTCAAAAAACCTTTTGCAAATTGACATACAAGTTCTACCTTGGCACCAAAATGTTGGCACAAGAGGGATATTTCGGAGGATGTTTGTTTGCTTCTTTGCACGTGTTAATTGAAGGCCCTCTGACAAACATTGCTGGATTTTAATTAAAATACCAGCACAAGAGACAAATCCTACCTCTTCAGAGGCCATTGTTGCCATGTTAATATTTTCCTCTTGTTTACTTTCCTTGACTTTAGCTCTTGGAACTTGTATAATTATCGGGCTGTTTTGAGATCTCTCTATTTTTTCCAAGGAAAAAAAGTTGAGTTCAGATCTAACAATAAAAGCCAAGTTTTTTCAAAAGCGTATTGTGTAAAGAGTTCCAAAATGAAGCATAGGACAACGTTCATTGTATTGAACCAGGAAGTTGGGAAAGGGGTTATTTTTAGTGCAGATCATTGCAATAGAAGGCAATAGTAAATATTAACCTAAAGCAGGCTTTTGTGTTATCAGCATGATTTTTGGATGCTGTATTCTTTCCTTGGTGTGTCAAATTTGCCAAAAGTTAGTTTCTTTCTTTTTTTATATACAATTTTTTTAATTTTGTTTTAATACAAACAATCCATCTTCCATTAAACAGTGTATCATCTGAGTATAAATGTTTTGTGCAATAACAATTAAAGTTTACAGCCATATCCATTATTTAATCTATTCTTCGCTTAATACCAATACATTAAATATCTAATACTATGACAATCCTCTTCTTAAATTATTTAACTCTATTAACTCTATTAGTACATTTTCTATATTTCACTCATCTATTTTTATGTCTGACTTTTATATTTATTCTCTAACCACCGATAAAATGACTCCCATATAATATAATATTAGGTTTGTTCTTTCTCTTTAATTGCCAGTGTTAACCTATTCATTTCTGCACATTCTAATGTTTTCCTAATTACATTCTCCTCTGTAGGGATCTCTTCACTTTTCCAATTTTGTGCAAATACAATTCTAGCTGCAGTCATTACATGGATAATCAAATATACATTTTCTTTGCTATAAATTTCTGGTAAAATCCCCAACGGGAATAGTTTCAAGTTAGAAGTTAGTTTCAAATTTCCAGAAACTTTGTCTTTAGTAGTAAAACCCTTCATGATTCAATAAGAGTGAATGAACAAACAACCATACAAACAAATTTCCCCAATCAGAGAAGTGAAAGTTATGTAAAGGTAGACGGGTAAAAGAGTATTGTTCTTGGGAAGCAAAAGATGCTTCAAATTAAGTTTGGGCATGCATGCTTTGTCTGTTGGTGCCTCTTTAAAGGAGCAACGTGATCCCTGGGATGGGGTGGGGAAACATTTGGTCTAAGGCAGGGGTCTCCAACCTTAGCAACTTTAAGACTTGTGGACTTCAACTCCTAGAATTCAACTCCTAAAATGCTAGTAGCTAATATGTTAGATTTGATCTAGCCCTGAATTGAATTTCCTCATTTGCCATTGGCAGTTTATTGGTCATTTTATGATTGTGATCCCTGAGATATGTTAGGCAAGCTTTCTTTAATTGAAGATGATTACATATGGCAGTGCTTCTTTTCAATTGAAATATTTTTAATCCTTTAATATTTCCTGAATAACTTCATGAAGGTCTCCAGTTCTTTCATTTTCTCTAACTCATATAGGTATTCAATCCATGTTATACACAGGTTACTCTTGCAGTCTGGGAGGGGAGTTCCATTCCCACCTCATCATCATGGATAACAAGACCTTAATAAATACTTTATGCATGTGTCAAAACCTGACACACACACACCCATTTTGCATATGCACAAAGTAACAAAAAGCAAGGCAAAACGACAACTAGGTGAAATGTATACCTAACCGTAGATATGCAAACCATGGGTATATGGCCCAACAGATAATGAGAACCACCTGTAATTTCTGTTCTTTCAACATCAACACTAGTTCCTGCCTTCTGTTAAAGGCGGCATCTTTCACCAGAGATGCATCACAGCAAAGCCAATCCCTTGAATCAATTCTGTTTTCCAAATATGGTGGCCAGCTAATGGCGATGCTGAATGCTGTACTTAGGTTGTGCGCTCACTTCTGTATGGTGGAACCACATGGGACAGCCTCTTTGAGGTTTTGCCAAGTATGCACAACTAAATAATTTTCCATATAAAACAACAAAAATAAAATTGAGTCATGGAGTTCTAATTTCCTCTACAGTTGTTAGTTTTCTCTGTTCAAGGACTTTTGCTTTCCGTGTCCCCTTTCCTTCTCTCTGAGCTAGCATTCAGACAACTGGTTCCTTGCTACATGCCACCTTGGTACAGTGGATGGGAATGACCCTTCCTCTGCAAAACAGTTATGGCTGTTATTTTGATAGAACATGTTTTGTGCTCATTTAGTAGCTGATAAGAATAATATTGCTATATATCAGTAAGGAAAACCACCACTTTCTATCCGGCACATTACTTTTAGGGAGCATAGAAAGACCCTTTTGTTACTCTAAAGTTACTTATTCACCTTACTTTTATTTTTGCACAGGATGAATTTGACAAGCTCCGCCCACTGTGCTACACCAACACTGACATCTTTTTGCTGTGCTTCAGTGTAGTGAGCCCTTCATCGTTCCAGAATGTGACCGAGAAATGGGTTCCTGAAATCCGATGTCACTGCCCCAAGGCCCCTATTATTCTCGTCGGGACCCAATCGGACCTCCGAGAAGACGTCAAAGTACTCATTGAGCTTGACAAATGCAAAGAGAAGCCTGTGGCGGAGGAGGCCGCAAGGCTGTGTGCCGAGGAAATCAAAGCCGCCTCTTACATCGAATGCTCCGCTTTGACTCAGAAAAACCTCAAAGAAGTCTTTGATGCAGCCATTGTGGCTGGCATTCACTACTCGGATACTCAGCAACAGCCAAAGAAATCCAAAAACAGGACTCCAGACAAGATGAAAAACCTCTCTAAGTCCTGGTGGAAAAAATATTGTTGTTTTGTATAGGGTGGTTTTTGTTTTTTTTTACAAAGGCCTTGGAAATGGCGGTTTAATCATCGAGGGTGGTTTGAGGTGACTTTGGCTGAGAATCTCTCTCTATTCCAGAATGCACAGTTAAGATCCACCCCTGAACATGCTGCTAAAATTACCTCTTTCCGATGGAGATGGGGAAGAGTGTGAGCTGAGAAGCTGAGGTTGACCAAACTGAGGGTTTTCCCACTAGTGGTAGTTTCTTTGTTGAGGACTGCTGGCCTACACTTTGGTGGAACTGAAAGTTGAATCATGAATTCACTGTATACAGGTGTAGGAAGGGCTAGAACCAAGGGTTCTCCTAAGAAGCCTGCACGATGACTCTGAGGACTACCACATAGTCAAATTATTGTTTTCCAAGTGGATGTCTAAAACCTGTGCCTATTAGGACATTTAACTCAAAACGGAGAATTTCCCTGCCTGCGTTTTTAGTCTTGTAGGCTTCGGGAATATTACAGCACGTTTCTGAAATGTACATTGTGTTGCTAAATTAGCAGAAACTGCACGTGAATCCGATATATTTTTCTTAAAACGATATGCCTACTTCATGCACAGTGTGGGGATGTCATAACAAATAGAGCAGCTGTGCAAAATTTGTATCTTCCTTGTATACCCCGACTGACAGATCCCTTTTACACCATGAAATGTGCATGCTTGTTGGCTTGGAAAAAAAGGGGAAATCATATTTTGAATAGCAATGGGCTTCTTTTCTATTTATAGAGGATATATGACAGCTCATTCAAAGATGTATTAATATCTGCAGAAATATGGTGCAAATCAGTGCTAGCCTGACTTACCAGTGGTCAGTTGTAATCTATAACATGAAAGGTTCTAAGTTGGGGAAATCTTGTCTAAATTCACATGGAAACTTTTTTCCATAAGATAATCTCAACTAATTTTTAGTCTTCTTTGCCGAGTCTCGGGTATCGCAATACTGTGTCATTGAAACAATATTTGCTCATGTAAGATAAACTGGAATGGGGGGAAAAAACTTATTATCTGTTCAAAATTCCAGAAAGTCTATTTTTTTTAAGTCAGGAAATTTACTCTTGAGTCAATATGCATAGTTGTTGGGAAATGACTTTCATTCAAAAGATGCCAAATCTTTTACCGGCAATGTTCGTGTAGCAATAAATGATGGCAAACGCTGATTTACCAGTGCTCATAACTACTTGGAGGACATGCTTTTGTACTAGTTTTATTTGGTCTTCCATATTTGAATAAACTGAACATTGGCTAAATGCCACTTATTTTGGTGGCTCGGGTGAGTTTTTAGGACCATGCAAAGAAAAACAAAAGCGAAACAGCCTTTCTTTGCAATAGATTAAACTAAACTGTGTCTGAACTGTTGTACATTTATTATGTAATTGCACATCTGTTTTGGGGATTCCTGTTCTAATTAAGTAATGCAATACAGAGATTAATTTAAACTATAATTGGGCTACTTTAGTAGCTTGTTTTTTCTGTCTAATTTTCCTCCCTTGCTTTTGATGTAGCCCTTTGCATTTATAATATGATCAACCTATGTTTGAACTTAAGAAATAATTCTTTATCATTCCTGGATGAGCCTTGGTTTCAAGTGTTCTTTCTCCATACGGCTCTCTTTTTTATATAGATAGATAATATTCATGTGGTAGGATAAAATAACCCAAGTATTAACTTTTGTTTTTAAACTAACTACATTTCACTATAACATCTGAATGTGAGAATTCTAATTTTTAAAAGCTTTTTTTTAAATTCCAGGAACAAAACATGTTGGAATGGGTCTAAAATCATTTTTGTCTTTAAAAAATAATCACATTACAGGATCATTAGGATACCATGGCTGGTGCTAACCATAGCTTAGCATTGAATGGGTCATTGACTTCTCTCCCTTCTACAAACCACCAGCAGTTTATTTTGCATCACCTGTATCATGCAAAATTAACATAGCTACCTCATATCAGATGCCAGAGAGAAAACCAAGACTAAACCAGGATCATAGATGCTGGATCATGTGACTGCACTCCAGCAAGAATTTCTGCATCACCCTGAACAACTGTTTTATAAATATCAGGATAGCAATTTGTCATCCGTTATCTTTATCTAATAGTGGTATTATTTTACCACTATACAGTGGCGATGTAATCTTGGGTATTTTGGACTTCATATGATACATGACAAGTTAAGAGTTTTGTATAAATTAGGCCATTGGGACTTGTTTATCAAGCCATGTTAAAAGGTGTTTAACAAACCATATTTTGATTTAGCACATTGCTGAATTACAGCATTGCAATCAGAGGCCCATATCAAATGAATATTCTATGCATCTGATGAAGTGGAGGTAATTGACCAAATAATCAAATAATTTTTTAATCCCTGAGAATCTTCGTGATTATGCTGCAGCAAACTCACATGGCTACCCTACATGTAGAAATGCTGGCTTCTTTCCACTAAGTGTACTTGCATTGGTATCAGAGAAACTGTAGATAATTGAAGATACAAAAGCTTTGATTTCCTCCTGATAGACAAATGTTTGTGTTGGTACTTCCACAACACTATTGTGTCTGAATTGACCTCACTGGAGTCCATAGTTACCACATGGAAAGTCCAATGAATAAAACTGACATGAGAGCCCTGTAGATGGCTACCAAATTTGTCTTAAGTCTTGTGTAGGATGCCAAGTTGGAAAATTCCCAGTTACCTGATGGTCGAGGTGCTGAAAGATTTTGCTATCTAGGAATCCATTTTATCTCAACTTTTGGATGAGTGTTTTTCTGTCCTTTAAACCGCCTTGAGTCACCATGTGCGAGTAGGCGGCAATATAAATTTTCTAAGTAATAGCAATAGCAATAGCACTTTACTTATATACCGCTTCATAGTGCTTTACAGCACTCTCTAAGCGGTTTACAGAGTTCAGCATATTGCCCCCAACAATCTGGGTCCTCATTTTACCCACCTCGGAAGGATGGAAGGCTGAGTCAACCTTGAGCCTAGTGAGATTTGAACAGCTGAACTGCTGAACTAGCAATCAGCTGAAGGTCGCAATGCTGCTTTTAACCACTGCGCTATCTCAGCTCCTCGCTGAGTAAATAAATACATGAGTAGTTGCCTAAGAAATTGATTAAAGATTTTAAGGTTTAAAAAAACAGATTGATCAGGATGTGCCTCTTATTGTAAAGTCATGAACTCTGACTCTTTTAACGGAGAAATAATTAAGGTCATATAGAAATTACATGTACAAATGTGTAAATTAAGGGGGGAGAAGCAGGGCAAAGAATTACTTTCGGGTGGTTCTTCACTGCTCATATCACTTAGACTTTGAATCTTTTCTCCTCCACCTGTGCTATGCAATAGCCTGCCCAACCTTTTACCTGCCAGCTGTCTTGGACTATAACCATCAGTATCCACAGTGGCTGGGAAGGCTCTGAGTCATAGTCTAATGCAGGGGCGGGTTGCTTACTTACCGATACCGGTGCGCTGCACACGTATCTCCACATTTCATGCACGCGCTCGCTACGCGCACGCGCCCCCTCATGCGATTTCGGTGAGATTTTGCTTCTGCGCATGCGTGGAAGTAAAATCTCGACAAAATCTCAAGCACGCGTGCATCCCCTCGTGAGATTTCGGCGAGAGTTTGCTTCCGCGCATGCACAGAAGCAAAAAAGCTGAAAAATTCTTTTAAAAAGATGGCGACGCGCGCGACTGTCCGCTGAGGATGGCACCGGTGCAGTCGCGCACAAATTGCGTAGTCGGTGGGTCCCTACCAGAGCTGCGCACTAGACCGCATTGGTAGGAACCCACCCCTGGTCTAATGTAATCTGAAGGGCACAGACTGAGCAGACTGCTTCACGGTATCCTCTTTTCATCCATTCTCATCCATTCAGTAGAAGAAAAAATATGTGTGATCATCTTTATAGATAATAAGTGAAAGACAGCATAGATACCTAATGGTGTGGCCAAGTGTGGCTAAAGAGCAGTTCTTTGGACCCACCAGATTCCCTGTCCTGTCTCACATCAATTGTGCTTTTTCAAGAGGCAATGAGTTTCTTTTAAGGCGTTTTGCTTCTTCAAAGCTGAAGAGCTGAAGAAGCTTCTTGGATGAGAAGCAAAACATCTTCAAAGAAAAACCAGGAAGTCCAGTTGCCTCTTGAAAAAGCACCTTTTAGGACAACCATGACCTGGATGACTGAGAATCTCCATAATATCAATTAGTGTTTTTTTCAATGGGAAACTGGCACATTGCAAAGGAAAATACTAACCTTTAAAACC
The DNA here is from genome assembly GCA_023053685.1 of Diadophis punctatus similis. NCBI lineage: Eukaryota > Metazoa > Chordata > Lepidosauria > Squamata > Dipsadidae > Diadophis > Diadophis punctatus. Next base: position 75,979,370 of record JALIGW010000001.1, read on the forward strand.
TCAGAATTTACAACACTCTCTTTTTGAGACTACAGGCATTGTTCAAAAATAAAGATGATAGCTGTCTGTACCCCAGGACATTGTTCTTGCCTATAACATTAAAAAAAGGGTGGGTGGGGGTTAGAATAAAAGAAAATTCTATTGCCTCCTCTTTCCCATCCCCTACTTCCTGGTCCTGGTTTGTCTCAAATTCGCTCCAATGTAAAAACAACAACAAATAGGTTCTTCCAGAGGAAAATAAACTTTGAAGAACTCATTTTTAATCCCAAGAATGCATAATCTACAATGCACATCCACTGTTTTACAGTCTCTCACTAGAATATCTATTGTAAAATAGTTTTCAATTTTTTAAAGAAAAAATATTAGATTTTCCCCTTCTGCTTTTATTACTGTGTTATGAAAACATAAAATATGGATAGATGATTTTAGAAATGGAAACTTCCCTTTTTGCTGCTAAGATGTGGGAACAGAAAAGAGAATAGGTGCATTCCGTAAGTGAATAGCGATTAACTTTGTGTAATCCACTAAAGATTGCTTTGTTTCAAGAAAGTATGTAACTTGTGATAAACATTTTGTTTTGGTACAAACGAACGCAGCATTTTTGGAGTGCTGCAGATACCAATATACTGCAGGCTGCCTACATTTTTCTAGATGTTGGATGACTGTTTTTTTTAGAATGTTACTACAAATTTGGAAGTTTAGTGGAAGATTGTTTTTCTACAATTTATTATCTGCTGTGCCTTATGAAAAGGGCTTTCAAAAGTGTAGTGGGTGTTGAAAAACGAGTTTTCCAGAAGAACAATATAAATCCTGAAATAAATCTAGAACCCGGGGCTTAGAGTTCACTATTTCCTCTTGTTCAGTCTACAATCTCTGACAGGTAAAGTTTCTTGGATACCCTGAGAAAAATTCCATCCAAAGAGAAGCATTTCAAGGCTACTGTCTATCATTGTGGTTTAAGTACCTTCCCCCCAGGGGCGGGTTGCTCACTTACCTTGCTGCCAGAGCCATGCGCGTGAATCTCCACGCTTCGGGGGCGCGAGTGCTCGCTATGTGCGTGCGCCCCCCCTCGCGCGATTTTGCTTCTGCGCATGCACGGAAGCAAAATTGCACTGAAATCCTGCGAGGGGCGCGCGTGCGTGTGAGATTTTGGCGTGATTTTGCTTCCGCGCATGCGCGGAGGCAAAATCTCACCGAAATCTCGCACGCGTCCGCTCACAAGATTTTGGCACGATTTTGCTTCCGCGCATGCACAGAAGCAAAATTGCCCGAAAATCATGGGGGAAAAATGGTGACGTGCCGGGTTGAGAGGGCTCTGGAGCAGTTGCGAAATCCGCCGCTCCCTACCGGAGCTGCGTACTGGACAGCTCCGGCAGGAACCCACCTCTGCTTGCCCCCCACTTTAACATCCTAAAATAGATCAAGGTGATTTCACTGTAGCAAGGATGAATGGAGCTCCAGGAGACCATCTTTGGCCTGCCTCACCTCTTGAATTCTCAAGTTGATGTGGTCCATCTGACTTTGGATGCAGTCTCAGTAATGGGAGGTTCAAATCTTAGTTTATTGCTGGACTGAATGTTAGCCTTAGGAAATAATCTTTTAAACCAGGAAGATGAAGAACCTTCATTGCTATGCAAAAGGCAATCCCATCTGTTGAGTGAATTACTGACAGTTTAATTTTATGTCTGATTAATCACAAATAAGTAAATGTATATTAGATTTTAACCTAAAATTGTTTGTGCATCTGTTGTTAATAATATCTCTTCTCCCCCCCCCCCCAAAAAGATCCTGAATGAGCCTAGGTCCATGAAACAATTGAGATTGCTGAAATAAGCCATGGTTTCTTTGACTGACTGTATAAATTATGTCATTTCAAAACTTTAAATGTCAAATTTACTTAATTATTACATTAAATTCTCATATTTCTTTGGGAAGTAACAACATTTGCTCCTACAAGGCCAGGTTTTTTTTCAACCCTAACAACTTTAAAATATACTGGAGCTTCAACTGCCAGAATTCCCCAGCAAGTGGCAGACATTATAAAGTTGTTAAGGTTGAGAAACATTATTCAGGACAGGGTATAGTAATGTAAATCGGTGTCTCTGCCCCACCATCTTGCAAACTTGAAAGTTAGAATCATTCAGTGAACTTGATGGCTGACGGGAAACTTGAAACTGAGCGAAGTTTCCCGGTCCAAGTCCTACTTCTTAACCTTTATACAGTATTACCAAGTGGCCAATGATTTCCAGGGGATGTGGAGGCACAATGAGCGCCTCTTGAGTGTGAGAAAGGACAGCTTCATTTGTTTGTTGCCAAAGTCCAAGCTTTGGACAGGCTGCTCTGTTGGCATGGCTCACACTTCACCTACTTCATTGACATGTTTACTGAGCTTTTATAGATCTGTTTGTCCCGTCTCTAGGCATAAATGGTTAAGAACCAAATTACAAACTGTCTTTGGCGCTGCGCCAATCAGATTCTTTTTTGTGGTAATTCTGACCAACCTGCTTTTCATTCAGATACTGCAATTTAGGCTTCTCTTTCATGCATGTATGAAAGAAGATAGAAAAAAAATACAGTAGGCAAAGAATCCAACCTACAAGTGACAGAACTTCTTGAAGTACTTCTGTGATGCGCTGTTGGTACTCAGCGAGTTGTTTTTTTCTCTCCTGTGCTGTAACAGGGTAGTTTGCATTTGGGGAGGGTTCAAATTCTATGCTGTGACACGTTAGTACTGTATTCGTTTGGCACGAGACTAGAAAGATAAATGGCTACACAAAAAGCAATGTATTTTTCAGGACAACACAATTGCTTATTTTTACACAACTACTGAGCTACTTCATTAAAAAGTTTCAACTATTCAAAGCAAACATGTGTTAGAAGGTTTCAGTTATTCTGATCTTGCACCAGGAAAAAAAAAACCCTCTAGCAATATGCTATAGATTCGTTTTTCTTAATCGGACCCTTCACATGTGCTTGGATTATCAGTCTAGTCCGGACGCTGTTATAGGTAAACAGATGTTTGTCACCAGATTTTGTTAAAGTACCAGAATGTTTGCAGCACAGAGTCCAAGAGATGTGTATGAGGTGTATAAAAATCCAAGATGGTGGCTATGGCTGCATAATAGTAATCCTACCCATTTGAGTGTTTATACAAACCAAAAAAAGGGGTGAGTTTTGGTGGCTGTGCAATATCTGCTTTTATTTGCATTCTGGAAACTAAGAAGAGGCCCTTATAACTTCAAAACTACATTTTTGTGTTTAAAAATAAAATGAACAACTCTCTATTAAAATTCAGATGTGACAATTGGGTGCCAATAAACTACCTGAATCCTGGGAAGATTGAGATCTTTTGCATGGTTGGTTGCCAGATATAGGAACTGGGAACTGGATGATGTGTCTAGCACTCTCAAAATATGATTGGAAGATGCTCCAAGAAATTACTAATGAAACAAGTTCAAGTATTCTGTTGCACCTTTCAGTTACTATTTCAATTCTACTCTTTCCTGGGAATCGTGTTCATGCATTGGTGCCCTCTGGTTTTAATATTTTAATGTTCTCTGCTACAGCTGGTGCAGAAAGTAGCAATCATTTTGTAGAATGGGACAGCTGGTTGTACACTTGTTTTGCTGAAGCAACTGCACCAATCAGCAACTGAGTCAGGTTCAAAGATTTGCATATGTTTATAAGTCCTTAAACAACTTAGGATCTGAATATCCAACAGAGTGGATGTTCATTATAAACCTACTGGTACGGGGTGGGTGGTAACTTACCATGTTGCCGGCTTGCTTCCTCCCGCGCCATGTGGCCACGCATCACGGGTGCGCACATGCATGCGCAGTGCAGAAAAATAATTTATTTTTTTTAAAGCTGAAAACAAGATGGTGACGCATGTGCAGTGCCGGAAATTTGGCTTCTGTACATGCACAGAAGAAAAAAAACCCGGAAAAAAAATCCCCCCCCAAAGAAATTCAAAAAATAAAATAAAATAAATAAATAAATAAAAAGATGGCAGGGTCCACGGACCGGCACCGATCAAACCGGTTCCATGACGTCACCAGCGGCTTGCTACCGGTTCAGGGAAACTGGTCTGAACCGGGAGGAACCCACCTCTGTACCCTTATTTGACCACTTAAATCGTCAGAAAGTCTTACTTCTTCACTCAGGCTCTCGATGATTCAATTTTGTTGTCTTCTCCCTGGTTGCTGTTTTTAAACTGAGTATGTTTTTTTAATTGTTTTAATAAAATAAATAAAAAATATGATAATAGTTCAAGGTAAGCAAACTTTTCACGTACTGTATGAACGTCAACCTAAGTTATGGGATATGGCTCAGGCAGTAATCATTCTTGGAGCCTTTTCAGACACGCATGGATCTTAGAAACAAGCCTGACTTTTCTCAACTTAAGCAGATAGGCATCTGGTGCCATTTTATGACTGCTTTTGTCACATCTGTTTTAGGAATGAAAGTGGGTGACAGGCTGACAGCATTTCCCGAAGATAACCACAAAATAGTCCTTGGATTCTATACTTCCCTTTCCTGCCCTGAGCAATTTTCACGAACTTTCTTCCCTTTCCTACAGCCATTTCACTTCAGAGTCCCCTAAATTTGATTCTACCACTGTGGTATACAATAAAATGTCTGCAGAATGCAGGTTTTCTGCAAAAGAGGAGATGCTCTTCTGCAGAATAGACCCCATTTCATTTCCCTTTCATCTAGTTTCAGTTCCCAGTTTTAATGATTGGCTATTCACATGGATCTTTGCCCAAGGGGTGTTTGTTTTATTTTTTAATTCTGTAAAGTTGTAGGTACGCCAGCCTGCTGATCCGTTATTCTAGTACACAGATGATGCTCTATTTGGTTACCAAAGGATTCATATTTGGAGAACAGAATTAATTTTTAGAATGTATGATTGCTGCCAAGAGCTTTGGAATTTGGTGTCCCATTTGTAAGAACCGGGTATACAAGGTGTCAGAAGTGAAAAAGAGCGTGTGGCAGCATCCCTTTCTATTGGATTGCCTTTGATCTGCCTGCTCATCTTTTTCCTAACTCAAGCGTGAAAGACAGCACGAGTTGAGAGACAACAGCAGAGGCAGAATATGTCCAGTTCTGATTTCCACTGCTATCGTATTTGTCTAGAAACCATACCAGCTTTTCTATAAAATAATTTTAGGAGGTAAAGGAGGGTTTGGGATGGGAAACTTTGCTTTCCAAACTGCAACAGTGTCTCTTGGTTTGGAAGAGGTTTATTATATGTAGGTATCTAAGTGTCCAGGAGTTCTTTCAGGATCCATCCTCCTGCCACAGCTTGATGATCTGGGTTACCATAAAGAGACTATAAAGTATTTGAATCTTATTGGTGTCAGAGAGAGAAAGTCTTTAGTCAGAAAGAAGGTCTGGACTATCTAAAGTTTCTAAACCAAGACCCAAGCAACAATTGTACATGGTCATTTGGATAGTTATATCCATGGTATTTCTCCCATCCCCACGGTATACTATATGACCTGTGTCTGAACCATCCACCTGGGCTAATCAGGTTATGAAGGAAACCCTTCTTGTTAATGTGGGAGCACAAGAATTAGTTGAAAATAAGGTAAAGGTTCCCCCGCACATGCGTGTTAGTCGTTTCTGGCTCTAGGGGCGGTGCTCATCTCCATTTCTAAGCCGATGTTCTGACCTAGGCTTCCTGATAAAATCACACAGCACAAACAGCGTCTCACGAACCTCTTTTTATTGTTAACGGCTTCTAATTGTTTGCATTAGCAGTCTTCCTAAGTCCAAATAAAGTAAAGTAAGTCTTTTCTTTTCAACTTCCGCATAAGTCCAAGCAAAATCAAACAAGTCTGACTAAAAGTCTTTCATATAAAAGCAGATAACATACACACCTTGCTCTTCTTTGGCAAGCTGACAAGGAACAGTTTGCAGGAAACTTTGCCAAGTTCAAACAGGAACAAAAATGGAGGCTTGAGTTGCAAAGACAAGACCTGGAAATGAACGGAGTTGCTTCCTGCAACTCACCCATTCGTGTTCTTCACTTAAATAGCCTATGGGAGGGGCCAATTATCCCCAAGCCTTACTCCCGAGTAGTCCTTCTCCTCTGGAACCATTCTTGCCTTTTGGCAGCTCTGCGCATACGCACATTGAGAACAGGCTCCTCCTGTTCTTCTTCCTCGCTCATGTCAGCCTCTGGAGGTTCTGGAGGCCTTGGCTGAATCCCTCCAGACTCCAGGCCTGGCCCAGGTTCCTCCCCAGCCTCCTCGCTGTCCGATTCTGCTGCCAGCTGCACAGGCCGCTGGCAGACCACAACACCAGCCTCCTCACTGTCTGACTCTGCTGCCAGCTGCACAGGCCGCTGGTGTACCACAACAGCCAAAGAGCCAGCGTTGTCCAAAGACGTCTCTGTGGTCATGTGGCCGGCATGACTAAATGCTGAAGGTGCACAGAGTGCTGTTACCTTCCCACCAAAGTGGTCCCTATTTTTCTATTTGCATTGTTTACGTGCTTTCGAACTGCTAGATTGGCAGAAGCTGGGACAAGTAACGGGAGCTCACTCCGTTACGTGGCGCTAGGGATTCGAATAGCTGAACTGCCTACCTTCTGATCAACAAGCTTTGTGTCTTAGCCACTGAGCCACCGTGTCCCTTTAGTTGTAAATATCTGTACCCAATTAATAGCATGATGGAGCAAGAACTAGCCTTCAATAGTTATTGCTGGTACTAAACCAGCTCAGAAGTCTGGAGATCAACCATTATTTACCTGTGCACAGCATCAGAGAGGCCTATGGGGAAAAAATATAGAAATCAGATCTTGTTTCTTTTTATCATTACATTTTTCATCAGTTCCAATTAAGCTTATACTTTGTATTTAATAACATTTTTATTGCTACTTTTCATGAACTTCCATTTCTTTATCTCAACTTCCAAGACAGAGACTTGGGAGATTCTCTGTCTTTAGGTACGTTTGAGAAGATCGTGGGAATTTTGATCTTGACTTAGAGCAGCTCACTATTTATTACACTTTTCATGAATTGGATGAAAAGTGAAGTTCATGAAGTTTAGCTTGGACAAGCTTGACACCCAGTGAAGACATGGGCTAGTGGATGTTTGAAGTATCTGCAGCTTTCATGTTTCTGGCAAATATCTTGGAGATGGTTTATATCTTTGACAACTGCTGGTTCAACTTAAACCATCCATGTAACTGGAAACTTGGAAACATTTGAAATGTAAACAACTCTTGTTTTGTTCATTGGAGGATGTGATGCTGATATCCTGAACAGTTCTGGTTGCCTGTTAACCTTCAGTACATTCTGCCTCGTTCGTGTTATTCAGCCCCCAATCTCCCTGAAAATGGAAGCATTGCTTGGATAAGCTTTAAGTGATATAACAAGCTGATATGCCTTATGTATTTTTGCTGCCCTGTAAGCTGCAGCTGTACACATCTGGAGAGCACCCAACTTGGATTAGTAAGATCTGGTTGTGCTTAGCCCTGTGGTAACTTGTACATGTGCACTGTGGTTTGATCAAAAGGCTTTTTCAGCCCCTGGGTCTGAAATATGGGGTGAAGTAGAAGCTGAGTCTGATAAGAATGCATTGAAGTAAGTCCATTGTAAATAAGATTTCCCAGGACACTAAATCCTATGTCATTTTCTGATGGATGAACATTCCTGGAATAGGATTTTATATTAAAACCATGTGCTTTGAGAAGTTGTAATTAGGAAAAAAGGACAAGGCATGCTTATGTTTTGATTCACAAGAGCAGAGTCTCACTACAAGGAAACTTTCCCTCTGGACGTGTGTCCTTGTGAAGGAATTACGTATCTACCAAGCTGCTTATGTCACTGCAGAATCTCTACAAGCCCCCAGTATTGAAAGCTGGCTGCTGTGCCAAAGGGGCAATTTGCAGCAGATGTATATTTTGACTGTAATTGGGTTGCATAAATCAGCTGAGCAGTCTCATGGTCTAAGGGTGGCTTCTTCTATTCCAGTTATAAGTGATACCTATGCTGAAGACAGCAAGTTCCCTTAGGAGCCCTACAGGGGCGGGTTTCTCTTACCTGCCTACCAATGCACTGCGCATGCATTATTGTGTTTCACACGTGTGCTCGCTATGTGCGCGTGTCCCCTCGTGCGTGTCCCCTTGTGCGTCCCCTCACCAAAAACTCTCTCGTATGTGCGTCCCCTCACAAGATTTTGCTTCCACGCAGGAAGCAAAAAAAGCCCAAAAATTCGGAAAAGAAGATGGCGCCGCATGATGGACAGGCGAACACGGTACCAGAGCCGTTGCGCGCAAATTGTGCAATCGGCGGGCCGCTACTGGAACGACAGAGTGGACCACACTGGTAGGAACCCATCCCTGGAGCCCTGGGGGAGGCTGCATCTAGCTGCCACTTCCATCTATTTTTGCATCCTCCAAACAACACAAAACTTACAAAGGCTTATCAACTACCCTTCCCTAAAACCTGGAAGAACAGACAGGTCTTCAGCACCTTTTAGAAGATAGAAGCCATATTTATTTCTGGAGGAATACCATTCTAGAGGGCTGGTACCCAGAAGGCACACCCCAGAAGCCTTCATTGGGGTGACTGATGGAGGTGGCAGCAAGATGTAACCTGTCCTATGACTCCTAAGGAACCTCTTTAATTGAGGGGTCTAGAATTCAGCACTTAGTCAGATCCTACCAGATTTTGTGGAGAAAAACCCAATATCTTTCCCTATTGCTTCTGATTTCTTTCCTTGTTGCATTGACTTCTTCTTTTTCTTCTGTACCCCATGCCTTTTCTTGCCCAAAGGTCACAAGGTTCCTGCTTTTTGAATACAGAGAACCTTCTAAAATCTTTTCAACCCAGAGCTAACATAAAATGCTGTATCAAAAAAAAATAGTAAATTTTTAAAGAATTGGTCAAGGATATTCTAGGAATATCCTAGGAAGAACCATAGGTCTATCCTAATATGAAGGCTGTCCAGGAAAATACACTAAATTACTAGCGTCCAGATCTGGTCACCATTATACAAAAAGAATGTTGAGTCTCTGGAAAGTGTACAGAGAAGGGCAACAAAGATGATAAAAGCTCTGGAGGTAAGGTCCAAGGTAGACAGTTTAAGGTAAAAGGTATGGGGGTTAGAGAAACTAACAACAGGATCAGGTAAAGTGTTCCAGACATTTACTACTCTATTGCAGAAGTCATATTTTCTGCAATCAAGATTAGAGAGGAATACATTTAGTTTGTATCTATTGATAGGCCTACTGTTATTGCTGTTGAAATTAAAGTAGTTGTTAACAGGATGTTAAGGTAGATGATCTTGTGTACTAAGCTTAGGTCAGAAAGTAGATGGCGTAGTTCAAGGTTATCCAGGCCTAAAATTTCAAGTCTAGTGGAATAAGGAATTTTATTGCCAGTGGAGGAGTTGAGTACTCTTCTTGTAAAATACCTCTGGACCCTCTCTAATGTATTCATGTCCAAAATACAGTGTGGGTTCCAGGCAGGTGAGCAGTATTCAAGGATTGAGGGTTTTTGCAAAGGTTTTGTATGCCCTAGTTAGAAGTATAACGTTACCAGAGAGAAAACTTCATAAAATAAGGTTGACAACTCTTAATGCTTTTTTAGCAAAGTTGTTACAGTGAGCTCTGGGGCTTAGATCTTTTGGAATGAGTACACCAAGGTCCTTGACAGAGTGTGGGTCATCTTTTACAGGACTGGTCTATTGCCAGGTCTTGAGTTTTATGCATAAAAATTTATTGATGGGTGAGGACATCAGGAAAATAATTATAAACAATAGGTTAAGTGTTGAAAGCAGAAAAAGAGAGAAAGAAATGAGCCATTTTGATATAATAATATATCAAATACTACTACTACTAATAATACCACCCAAATGTGAGCAGGTTCTTGAGATGTTTACCTTAATCCTGGGAACATCTTGCCATAGGTGCTGAGGTGGCGCAGCGGTTAGAGGCAGTACTGCAAGTCACTTTAGCTGACTGTGATCCGCAGGTCAGCGGTTCAAATCTCACTGGCTCAAGGTTGACTCAGCCTTCCATCCTTCCGAGGTAGGTAAAATGAGGACCCAGATTGTTGGGGGCAATATAAAATATACATTGCTTACTGGTGTAAACCGCTTAGAGAGTGCTTGCACTGTGAGGCGGTATATACCGTATTTTTCGGAGTATAAGACGCACCGGAGTATAAGACGCACCTTAGTTTTTGGGGAGGAAAATAGGGGAAAACAATCTGTCTACCAGGTATTCATCTGGCTAGCGTCCTTAGTCTGGTCAGCTTCAGCACATTATTTTATCCCCTGATTAGGACTTAAAAAAACCTTCTTCTGAGAGAGTAACAATGAAATAGCATGCAAGCCAGTAAGAGCTGGGAAGATGTTAGCACCTGGTTAGGGCTAGAAAAAAACTTATTCAGAGCAAGTAGAGCAATGAAAAAACCCCTGCAAAGACTTAGGGCTGGAAAAACAGTCTTCTGAGAGAGTAACAAAGAAAGAACCTGCAAGCCAGTAAGAGCTGGGAAGATCGTTAGCACCTGGTTAGGGCTAGAAAAAAACTTATTTGGAGTAGCTTCAGCACATTATTTTATCCCCTGGTTAGGACTTTAAAAACCTTCTTCTGAGAGAGTAACAATGAAAGAGCCTGCAAGCCAGTAAGAGCTGGGAAGATGTTAGCACCTGGTTAGGGCTAGAAAAAAACTTATTCGGAGCAAGTAGAGCAATGAAAAAAAATTCTGCAAAGACTTAGGGCTGGAAAAACATTCTTTGGAGAGAGTAACAATGAAAAAGCCTGCAAGGTAAGAGCTTGGAAGATCTGTTAGCACCTAGTTAGGGCTGGAAAGAAAAGCTACATTCGAAGTATAAGACGCACCCAAATTTTCAGCCACTTTTAGGGAGGAAAAAGGTGCGTCTTATACTCCGAAAAATACGGTAACTCTCACAAAATAAATAAATACATTTGGGGTTTAGGTTATTTTATTTCCAGAATGCCATAATTGTTTCCCCCCATTCCACCATATGAATTTTATGAGGTCTAAAGAATACCAACAACATAGTAATTTTTAGACCAGTTACTGGTCACATGCATGTAGAACAAACTTGTTATATGAAAAACAAATTAAAACCCAGTTCAACTAGACCCGTGATGGCGAACCTATGCCATGCATGCCGGAAGTGGTACGCAGAGCCATCTCTCTGGGCATGCAAGCCGTCGCCCTTTGCTCTTCTGGGTTCTGGCACACCGGCCAGCTGCTCTTCACGCATGTAAGAGCGCTGGAAACCAGAACAGCAGCCGCCCGGTGGTCTTCCAGTTTCTGGCGTGCATGCGCGCACGAAGACCGGCTAGAATTTGTTACCAACCTGGAACACAATTGACGTATAATTGAGTCCCACCCTTTCCCTTACTGGTGGATCATCCTTTTCTCTTTCCTCCCACCTTTCTCAGCATTATAGGCTGTATAGGACTGGAGCTATTTTTAGGTGAAACATTCCTGAAGTAAAAATAAACAAATGAAACCTATCAACAATAAGAAGTACAAAGGGCAAAAGCCAGTAAGAAAGAAGGTATCTTCTATTTTGTTGCCTAAACTGTCACATTTATCATTGTGAGTTTATGTTTGGTGGTGAAATGGCCTCCTGGCTCGCAATAAAATTCATTGCTTTGAAACTAAGGAAGTGAAGTTGGAGTTGCTTGGAGAGCCAGAGAGTTATGTAGAGGAGATCTGGAATGTGACCGGCTTATCTGTTCCCAGAAGGACAACATGCTGGGTAACAAAAGACAAGGGGCTTGAGGAAGAAGGATTTCTTCTATCATTGTATTTGTATGTATTTGTATTTGTTTATTTGTCAAGCATATATGATTACAAGCAAAGTATAAACAGTAAAACATGATTGAATATATATGTAATAGTACAAGCATGAATAAGAGTAAAAGAGGTAAGAATATATGTGTACATTAGGACAGGAACGGTAGGCACGATTGTGCGCTTATGCACGCCCCTTACCGACCTCTTAGGAATGGGGTGAGGTCGATGGTAGATAATCTAAGGTTAAAGTTTTTGGGGTTTGGGGAAGAAACTACTGAGTCAGGTAAAGTCTTCCAGGTATTAACCACTCTGTTGTTGAAGTCGAATTTTTTGCAATCAAGTTTGGAGCAGTTTACATTAAGTATGTATCTATTGTGAGCTCGTGTATTATTGCGGTTGAAGCTGAAGTAGTCGTTAACAGGTAGGACATTGTGGCAGATAATTTTGTGAGCTACACTTAGGTCAGATCGAAGGCGGCGTAGTTCTAAATTTTCAAGTCCCCAAATTTCAAGTCTGGTTTCGTTGTATTCCAATTTTTTTGCTTATTGCCAATATTCATCTTTAAAACATTGCCATTAACAAACTTTGAGAAGTAGATTATACCACCAGTACACATGAGGAGGGGAAAAAACCAAAACCCTGAAAAGAGAAGGCATGGGGGTGCTCCTTGTTTGCAAAACTCTAAATTAACTACATAGAGGGTATAGGATTAGTAGCCTAACATGTTGTGTGTGGTTTCCCCCCACCCCCACCTCTTTGTGTGATCCCCTGTATTCTGAGTTTAAATAATGCTCCCTGTAGTTTGGGACAATTGTATTCATGGTTACGTCTTGTTCTCCACTTTGACTAGAAACAGGTTTCCTTAGCCTCCTCAACTCATCTTGCAAATTGAGAGTCTGTTTGTGTTTCATTTGCAGACGATACCAAGCTGTCGGGAGTAGCAAACACCCCAGAGGACAGACTCAAAATCCAGAGGGACCTTGACAGACTCGAACACTGGGCCCAAACAAATAAAATGAAATTTAACACGGAGAAAAGTAAAATTCTACACCTAGGTAAGAAGAATCAAAAATACACATACAAACTGGGTGAAACCACACTCAATAGCAGCGATTGCGAGAGGGATCTCGGAGTCTTGGTAGACAGCCAACTAAATATGAGCCAGCAGTGTGCAGCAGCAACCAAAAAGGCCAACGCAGTCCTGAGCTGCATAAATAGAGGGATACAATCAAGGACCAGAGAGGTACTAGTACCACTCTATAAAGCCTTGGTCAGACCACACCTAGAGTACTGCATCCAGTTTTGGTCACCACACTACAAAAAAGACATTGAAACCTTAGAGAAAGTGCAGAAGAGAGCAACCAGGATGATAAAGGGTCTGGAAAATAAAACATACGAAGAGCAGTTGCAGGAACTGAGCTTGGCCAGTCTGGCGAAGAGAAGGACCAGGGGTGACATGATAGCAGTGTTCCAATACTTGAGGGGCTGCCACAGAGAGGAGGGGGTCAGGCTGTTCTCTATGGCACCAGAAAGCCAAACAAGGAATAATGGATGGAAGGTGACCAAGGAGAGATTCAACCTGGAAGTGAGGAGAAACTTTCTGACGGTGAGAGTGATCAACCAGTGGAACAGCTTGCCAGCGGAGGTTGTGAGAGCCCCAACACTTGCAACCTTCAAGGGGAGACTGGACTGCCATCTGTCTCAAATGGTGTAGGAACTCCTGCTTGAGCAGGGGGTTGGACTAGATGACCTACAAGGTCCCTTCCAACTCTAATAATAAATCTAAATCATTTATTTGTAATTGAAAGTGACGTTTGGCCCCCTTTGTCTGCTTTTGGTGCTGTCGGCATGTATTTCTTGCTTGGCCTAACCTTTCAGTAATGATAGTCTCGACACTCCGACTTTTCCTCTTCTTCAAAATGAATCACATATGGATGTGCCCATCCACTCCTCATCAAATTGCAGCAATCAACGAATCCAAAGTTCAAAAAAATAAAGCTGGCTTTTGCTGACAGTGATAAACAATAGAAAGAGACAGCCAAGAGGTGAAGTCTGATACTATGCCACAGCAACCCATGCTTAGATAAGAAGGCACCAAATGCTTATGCAGAAGAAGGATGGGTGACTGACGTCTTTGAGGGGAAAGGAACGTTTCTAGGCTCTAATTGAAAAAGAACCATGGCCATTTCCAAAAGACTTTGAAGTAGCTTTGGATTATCTTCTCCGGGAGATAACTGATGACAAAGAGAAGGAGGAGGGCTTTTCTCTGAAAATGGTTATTCCTTTATCCAGCTTGCTTAACTGTAAATGCCAGACAAAACAAGGCCCAGATGTGTGACCCACAAAAGGAGGCACAGGAAATGTTAGGAGAAGGAAAGTGAAGTAATGCACATAGCATCATATATCCAGACCTCCCATATCTGTTGCTGTGTTGGCTTCCCAAAGTAAAGAATGAGAATTAACTGAGCTGTGGTTGTAGGGCTGACTTTCTGCTTTCTTTCTTTCTTTCCTTCTTTCAGTTTTACCCTTGGGTATAAATAAACAAGCCCAAAATTGCTTGCCATTACAAGTTAAAGGCACCTCTGGGTAGATATAGGCCAGACTTCCTAGCCTGAGAATTCTACCCCAGTGTATTTGGAGGGCACAAAACTGGAAAAAAAGGTTGACTTAGACACATCTTTTTCACCACACACACACACATACATTGGCTCACTATTTTTCTCTATTGTCATTTCTGGATTTGGCTCAAGGGAAGCAGAGAAACCCCATGTTATCTATGTGCCTAACAGATTTGCATTGTTTATCTTTAGATTTATTCCTGAAAAATAAAATTTAACTGCAGATTTGCAGGCTATTGCAATCTTAAGGAGAACAAAGTATCTGTGGAAAGGTGCATGCAGGGGTGCGATTGTGGGATGTTGTTGCAGTGTTATCCTGCTCAGAATCAGTGTTGTAGGGCTTAGAATTTCCCAAGCTATATAGTCAGGTTAGCATTTCTACCTGAAAGGACATCCAGATGATTCACAGAATTGCAGTCAACATGTACTAGCATACTAAGTAGATATAGAGCCGAGGTGGCTCAGCGATTAGAGGCAGTACTGCAAGCCACTTTAGCTGACTCTGATCAACAGGTCAGCGGTTCAAATCTCACCGGCTCAAGGTTGACTCAGCCTTCCATCCTTCCGAGGTAGGTAAAATGAAGACCCAGATTGTTGGGGGCAATATAAATATATATTGCTTACTGGTGTAAACCGCTTAGAGAGTGCACTGTGAGGCGGTATATAAATCTCACAAACAAATATATGAAGATAAAGCTCTAATAACTAGCACGATCAAACTGATATTGTCCACTTAGGGGACCAGATAAGCTCCTCGATATAGTATTTGTCCACTACAGTAGACAGAGATGGTCCTTGATGCTATCTCAAAATTTTACAAAATAACTGGGGAATTACAAAGGATCAGACATACATCCTGAACATTTTGTTTTTCTGTTGGTTGGGCCAGATGCAGTGCCAAATTTTAACAAGCCCTAAGGAAAAGTAAATAAATGCTGGAAAAAGAGCCCCAGCTTTTTAATTTCCCCACCATTAGATGCTTTGCTTTTAAAAAATTGCTATTCTCTCTTCTTTATGATTACAACTGATGAAAATTAGATCATGGGGGTCATTCTTGGCCACATGCAGCCTCATTAGCTAAGTAAAAGGCTCAATTTTTAGTAATTCCGTAATTGTGTGGGAGAAAGGCAAGACTTCTGCAAGAAGCCAGTTGGATAACAAAGCCTGTTCCCATCGTTTGCTACTTGCTTCCTTTTCTAAAGAGTCCGTTGGGTGGGCTCACTTACGCAATCAGGCAAGCTAAGCTGAAATTGATTGAAGACACTCCAGGCAAAATGAGCCGTTTTCCTCACATGGCGAAATCCTAACTTCGAAAGTTCAGAGGCCATACTGTGTGGTCTAACATACCATCTCAGAATATAGAGTAGTAGTGAAGAGGCCAGATATGCTCCATGGCACTATATCCCCTTGCTGGCTCTTTTCAGTTCAGATAAGTGTATGTCAGGGGGAGACAGAACATGTGAATCTACAGATGTCCAGTTTTTACAATTGCTGTACTTACTTTGAAGTAATCTGGGTTGCCCATAATTCATATCAAAGGGAGCATATTTATGATTCCCCTCTTAATGTATGCCAGCCTTCTGAGGTAGCCCAGACAAGAAGCTCATCTAGAAGTGCCAACTCTATTTTAATGTTACATTAACAGAAACTTGCAAGTCTGAAATAGCAATAGCACTTAGACTTGTATAGCAATAGCAATAGCACTTAGACTTATATAGTACTAGCGATAGCACTTAGACTTATATAGTGCTTTACAGTGCTTTACAGCCCTCTCTAAGCAGTTTACAGAGTCAGTATATTGCCCCCAACAATTTGGGTCCTCATTTTACAGGCCTTGGAAGGATGAAAGGCTGAGTCAACCTTGAGCCTGGTGAGATTTGAACTGCCAAATTGCATATCTACGTGCCTAACAGATTTGCATTGTTTATCTTTAGATTTATATCTGAAAAATAAAATTTAACTGCAGATTTATATATTAAGTCCAGTATCCAGGATCCTCTAGTTCTTTGCTCAATCGTTGGTAGTGACTTCTATTTGATGTTGGGGTAATTGAAAATCACCATTGCCTACTGGTATGTTGGTCATCTGATTTGTGAAAATTTCATCTGCATCTTCTTTTTGGTTGGATGGCCTGAAGCACACACCTAGACATTTTCAGCAAACTTTCACCCTTGGTGTCATGAATTTGGTTCAGATATGGTTATTATTTATGTATAATGCAAGCCCTCCCCTTCTACTGGATCTGTTCTTTTGAAGAAATTATATCCTTTCAATAGTATATTCTTATCATAAGTTCCATCCCACCAGATGTCAGTAATATCAATATCATACTGTCTTCATGTTTTCCCTGCTTGTTCCTTGTATTCTGAGCACTGGTGTAGGCATCTGAGTCCTTTAGTACTATTGTTCTTAGATTTGCCTACTGTTTTTACTTCCAAGGAAATCTGAGCTTTCTTCCTTGACTCACTTGGTCCTCCAAGTTACAGCTGTTAATCCTCCTCCCCCGGGGCTCTTGTTTTCTTTGCACTAGTCTCTTTTTACCTGTGTTCATTCGGAAAACTTCCTTCTCCAGAAATTCATCATCTTTCCCAATGGTCTCAACATGAACAGTGGTGCCTCCAGATCTTCCAGTTTCTCCTCCAGCAATGCAATGAACGTGCACTTAGCACAGGTGTAGTTGGAATTGTCCTTAGGGTACCGATCTTGCAGATAAGCACAGTGTTTTTCTCTTCGTCAATGTCTGCTGAAGATTGTCCAATTCCAAACAGCTCCTTCCTCTGTTAGCTTTCTTGCCTAGAAGGAAAAGGGGGAAAGCTAATTGATTTATATTTCACATTCCATTAGGTATGTGAGCAGCTACTTGAACTGATGAGCTGAAATCTGACTTCTCTGCTGCTCATAGTGACCTTCCATTCACTTTCCGGTATATCTGAGGAGTATGCAAATTATCTCAAGTTGTTGGGGCACGTCAAAAAGTATAAGGTATGAACGAGGAACTGTCTTCAAAGAGGCAAAGAAAATTTGGAGCAATTTTAATGGGATTTTTTTTCCTTTTAAATGAAAGTGGATGAAGAAGGCTAAACAAGGCATCTTCAGCAAAGTGAATGGAATTAAAAATAAAAATGATGAAATCATTTGGGATGTACCGCATTTTTCGGAGTATAAGACGGACCTTTTTGCCCCCCAAAAGAGGGTGGAAATGTCGGTGCGTCTTATACACCGAATACAGCCATTTTTGGCCTCCCGAAGCCCCGCCCCTGCATCCCATTTTTTGTGAAAAATGGGGGCATTTTTGCCTTCCCCCACCCCCTAGGCATGCTCTGCAGGCTTCCCAAACTCTCTGCATGCCTCGTTTTTGCAAAAAAATGGCCGAAAAATGGGCCGTTTTTTGAAAAAAACAGAGGTGTTTTTTCCTTTTAATTACCCATCTAGCATGACTGGAGGAGGAATTCTGGGAGTTGAAGTCCACTAGTCTTAAAGCTGTCAAGTTTGAAGACCCCTGGGTTAGGGGTGCAAGGGTCTTCAAATTTGGCAAGTTTAACACTTGTGGACTTCAACTCCCATTCCTGAGCTAGCATGACTGGAGAAGGAATTCTGGGAGTTGAAGTCCACAAGTCGTAAAGCTGTCAAGTTTGAAGTTTGTAAAAAGTGTACATGGTTGTAAAAAGTGTACATGGTTGTAAAAAGTATTCTGCTATACTGGTATTTTATTAAATAATATATTACTACACCATTTGGTTCAGAATACTTTTTTCCTTGTTTTCCTCCTCTAAAATCTAAGTGCGTCTTATACTCCGAAAAATACGGTAACTTAGGTGAGGAATATATAAAGAAATTTGGAACTTGTTATGGAAATGATAGTGAGTCATCAAAAAATGTTATAAACATCAGTAGTGGGTTCTAAAACCCATTGCTACCGGTTTGCTCGCATGCTCGCGCGTGTACGTGTGACGCGTCTGCACATGCGCAGAAGCGTCCCGGGCAGGTGGGCAGAGCCTCCTGCCACCGTCGCTACCGGTTCACAGAACTGGGCCAAATCAGGAGCAACCCACCGCTGGTGTCCAAGGGAAAGAAACACATACAGTACGTATTGGGACAATGTTGAAAAATGGTAAGGCTTTGGGTATAACTGAAGAAATTTTGAAATATATACATGGTTTGCTTACGAAGTGGCTGTATAATTTGTTTAAAGTGTGGAAAGATGTATATGTGTTGAAAACAGGATGAATGTCATTGTTCTACTATAACAAGGAGAAAGTAACAAGTGTAAGGCCAAAAACTACAGACAAATTAATTTGTTATACGTATCTGTGAAACTGTTCAGTAGAATTTTGATTATCGCCTCTTGTATCCTTTCAAACATCAAAATTTGGGAAGGTAGTATGTCAATATGCTAGGCTGGGGATATGCAGACCAGAAATTTGCTCTTCATCAAGCTATTTTCTATTCATCAAACTACTGAAAAATATATAAATGTGAAATAAATATTTATTTTAAATTTGTTGTATAGGCTCCAAACATGAATGAGCGTGTACTTTATATGTCAATGATGCCATATTCCTGGCCATAAATCCAACTGATTTTAAAGCAACCCTTAAACCTTTTTCAAAAAATAACTCTTCAGTTTTTAGATTGGGATGATCTCCAAGTGTTAACTTTTCATGGAAGCACAAAACAAATTTAAATTTATATCTTGTGCCCTTCCAATGATGTCTTATAGCTTTTAATGCCGGAAAAACAATTGAATTTTAGCTGAAAGAAGAACCAACTTGCTGCCAAGATATGAGAGCAATCATATAATCTTTCTGCACTTGAGCCCATAATTGTTTTTGAAATAAATCATTTAGATTCCACACTAAGATCAAGATGGAGGGTGATTATTATTTACTTGTTTAGTGTATTGCAATGCTACAATTTAGACAGAAGACTACAGAGTTAGTACAAAGTCTTATTTGGCTTCAGAAGAATGCTAGTCTGTTTAGTTTGTGCTTGCAGGGTATAGGGGGTGAACTGGCTCCATACCAGAAAGATGAGCAGCGTCCTGCAGTGTCATCCTGGGCCTTCTCTCACCACCGATGTCGCCTCGCAGTCGGCTATCACATCGGGCAGGTCCAGCACCAGCAGGAATCCAACCAATCACACAAAACGCTGCCATGTTTCCCACCAAAGTGGCACTTACCGGTATTTATCTACTTGCATGTACAGTAGTATGCTTTTGAATTGTTAGGTGGACAGAAGCTGAGGCAAGTGATGGGAGCTCACTCTGTCACACATTGCTAGGACTCGAACCACCAGAGCAAAGATCATCTCCAGTGTCTTTAAGCCACTGAGCCACCAGACCTCTGGACAGTATGAGTGATAACATTAAACTTTCAAATGGAAGCTACAAAGAAAACCTGGGGGTACAGTATATCCACCCCATAAATACCATATTTTTCGGAGTATAAGACGCACCTTTTTACCCCCCAAAAGAGGGTGAAAATTTGGGTGCATCTTATACACTGAATGTAGCCCCACCCACCCACCCACCCCCACCCTTTGGCCTCTGTTTTCCAGCAATTTACCTGTTTGCAGCAAACAGAGAAGAGCCTGTTAAGACAAGCAAGTCCTTAGCAGCTTCCCGATCCCCAGCTGATTTTGCCACATGCTAAAATGAAACTGAAACTGAAACTGCAAAGAGGCAAATAACTGGGAGAGACACTCAGATTTTTATTTTTTGCTGAACTGGATGGAAGGGGGTAAGTGAATAACTATAAATGTCTGTAGAATGTTCAAATTATTAGACTTATTTTTTAAAGACTGCTTTATTATTGTTCTAGAGCCAGGGGTCTCCAACCTTGGCAACTTTAAGACTTGTGGACTTCAACTCCCAGAATTCCACAGCCAGCTTTGTTAGCTTTGCAGGCTGTGGAATTCTGGGAGTTGAAGTCCACAAGTCTTAAAGTTGCCAAGGTTGGAGACCCCTGTAAATCTAGACAACTTAACAAAATAAAGAAGCTTTTTAAAATAAATGCTTGCTCTGAAGAGGCCCAGTGCTATTGTATCTTCTTTTAAATAATAGAGAATAATGTATACCTCCAGAAATTTTAATTAATTTTAACAGCTCTGTACAAGTATAATCTGAAATGTAACAGTGTCCTGTTTAGTATTAGAGTTAAATCCTGACTTACCTTGGAGTAGATCTATTTAAATAATTGGGAGGAGTTAGTGTGACTACATTTAAGAAAACTTTCTGGCATAATGTACATTTCTCCAATTCTTTGCTATTTCTATGGGTCACCCACACATGCACAGAAATACACAGCAAACAGTCTATATCATCTGTGCTATTTGCTGTTTGCTATTTGCTGTTTGGCAAATTGCTTGGAGGCAGAAGCCTTTTTTCCTTGTTTTCCTCCCCCAAAACTAAGGTGCGTCTTATACTTCGGTGCGTCTTATACTAAAAGTACGATAATTTATTTTAAGAACATTCATTCTTCCCTATAAAGAAGTAAATTGAAACCATCTATAACAATATCCATTTGACTTAGTTTGAAATAAATAAATTATATTTTCAGAGGAATTCAAAGATATTTACATGAATTTGTCCTATAAACAACTCTTTTTTTCACTCGAAACTTAGGCCAATTTAATCTTATTCCAATTAATTGAATAACCCAGCAGTTCATGAGACTATTGCATAACATTCACAAATGTAGGTAAAGAACCTTGATAATTATTGATAAAACCCAATATGTCTATATATATGGTTACACCCTGGTTTACCTAACCCAATATATTCAAATGTAATATTCATATTCTGATATTATTCACAGCGGTGGCTGGCTGTGCTGTTGAAGAGTTTTCTTTTGTCATGCTGCGAATGATTCACATGTAAGACTTAGCACATAGGCATGCAACCCATTTATCTGGTGATGGCTAAAACATCGATCCTAATAATTACTAAAGTCCTAAAGTACTTCTGTTATGGTTGGAGGAATGAGCATACGCTGCCGCTCTTCTCACTTCATAAATGCCTCTGAGCTACAATATCAATGCACTCCTGGTTCCGAGGGCCGGAGTTGCTCCTGGTTCCGAGGGCCTTTCCCCATGGACATGCTGCACCCATCTGAGATTGCAATCTTGGCCATACGTCTCCATGGTTCACAACGGCTTGGGTTGAATCTCTCAGCTTTTGCTGCATAGGAAATGTTAACAAACAGCTTGCCGTTCCCCTTCTCAGAATTTCCTCTCTCTCCTACTTCCAAAGCCCTGGGTTGCCTTGACCTCCTTCCCCCCCCCCTTTCATTTTCCTTCATTGCTTCGAGGAACAGCTTAGTTACACCCCCAATTCTTGAAAACAGCTCACCTGTCTGGAACCTGCACTGCATTTCGGACATTAATACAATCGAGAGAGTCCAAAAATATTTCACGAGAAGAGTCCTCCACTCCTCCTCTCGCAACAGAATACCTTATGCCACCAGACTTGAAATATTGGGCTTAGACAACCTAGAAGTACATCGCCTTCGAACTGATCTAAATGTAGTTCATAAAATTATCTACCACAATGTCCTACCTGTCAATGACTACTTCAGCTTCAACCACAATACATGAGCACACAATAGATACAAACTCAATGTAAACCACTGCAAACTCGACTGCAGGAAATACGATTTCAGCAACAGAGTGATCAATGCCTGGAATTCACTACCCGACTCTGTGGTTTCTTCCCCAAACCCCCAAAACTTTAACCTTAGACTGTCTACTGTCGACCTCACCCCATTCCTAAGAGGTCTGTAACGGGCGTGCATAAGCACACCATCGTGCCTACCGTCCCTGTCTTACTGTCCTATTGTCCTCATTTATCTGTACTTACTTTGCTTATGTTTATGTTTATACCTTCTATCTTGTACATGTTTGACAAATTTATTATTATTATTATTATTATTATTATTATTATTATTATTATTATTATTATTATTATTATTATTATTATTAGTAGTAGTAGTAGTAGTAGTAGTAGTAGTAGTAGTAGTAGTAGTAGTAGTAGTAATAATTCCAATTGGTGTTTTTTTTTCCTCATTGCACAAAATAAAGAAGAACAAGATGCTGGGCAGCTGCCATTTTATATGCCTTCCCACTGGCCAGCTCAGTGGAAGTCTGAAGCACAGCAGTAAGAAACTCACTTGAAGGTGCAAAACTGCAGCAGAGGATTTAAGAGGATGCCAACGGAAAGACACCTTGATTTATGCAGTACTGTGAGCCGGTGTAAAGAAAGCCAATTTATGTAGTTTTTGAGCAAGGAGACACTTCTAGCTGAGCAACTTGAAGGATGATATATTACCAGAGATGAAATTATATCTCCACTACTGTTTGGCAGCTGTGGTGTAAATCCAGTTCAGAGCTCAGTGATACCTGAAAACATTACCAGGAGTCTGTATAAGTAGCAATTTATTTCTTAGATAAACTTAAACATATTTGCTCTAAGCAGATCTCAGATAACAATATCTTTGGGGGGGGGGAAGGATCATATTATTTAAATTGTCAAGAAAGCAACACATAGTATCTATCCAGCAATGAAATGTGACTCAAGGAAGACCTTCCTTCTTTCTTTCTTTTTAAAGTAGTGATGGCTGAATTTAAACAACTGTGTATGTACATACAGTATGTGATAGAATGCGTTCAAACAAATTTAGATAGATTAAAGAATCTTAACTTTCTTTTTGAGGGAAAAATGGGCCACTCAGTTTCTCTTCCCCCTTTCACAAGATTGTCATTCATTCATTAAACAAACTATTTTGTGATGGAAGTAAATTTGTGCTCAATATAAGAGAAGTATTTGGACGCTAATTGTTTTAGATGCTAATTCTATGAACATCTCTGTGATATGCAAATGTCTCCCAACGTTCATTAGCTTAGAGGACAAACATATGCCTTATTTAGATCTTATACTGGTCTCTCCCCAAGGAGACTAAGGGAAGTGTACTGTTTTTGTGTTCCTGCTCATAGATGAAAAAGAGGAATGTTTCACCGTAACCTTAAAAATTGGAACATGGATCGGTTCTAATGATGAAATGTGTTTTAAGTTTGATTGAACATACACAGTATATTTGATAAGATAAAAATTCACTTTGAGAATTCAGTTTTTAATCTATTGACTGACTAAACATCAGGCTTCAACAGGGTAACTGCAGATGCTGGTATGAAATCAGCTGTAGATGGGGAAGAAACATCCAGATACAACTGTGTCATTCTTATATAGCTCGATCTGAAGATGGAGAAAAATATCAAAAGTGAATGATCTAGTGCTCGAAAATCTAACACATTGTTCTAATCTTTTTAGAGCACAACACTATCTATACTTACAGGGCATGCAAATAAATTTCATTAACATAATGAAGAATGCTGCTCTAAATGCAATGCAAAAACAACAACAAAAGAATCCATTAAAAATGCAAATTCCATATTAGTGCAATTACCACTATTACTTAACTTTCATTCACAAAACAGTGAATGAAAGCTTTGAAAATCCCTAGAATTCTTTCCCAGAAAAGATATGCATTTCTTTTAAAGATAGAATCTAAATTTTACAAGTGGTACACCTACACAGAGGTACTTACACTCCAGGGGCGGGTTCCTAATTTTTTTACTACCACTCTGTGGGCGTGGCTTATTTTGTGGGTGTGGCTTGCCAGCCATGTGACTGGGTGGGCGTGGGCCTCGGGAGCTTGGCAGCGGCCGGAGCAGCGGGGGGCATTGCCCACCCGCAACGCAGCCCCCCGCAGTGGGAGCAGCAAGGCCGTGGCAGCGGTTCTTCTAGGAGGATCCGTCTGGCCTGAATGCTTCTCCCCATTCGATGATCCTAGGCTCCTGCCGCCCATTCCCCCTCCCCTCAGCAGCTTGAGAAGCCTCAAATGTGCAAAAATGCCTAGGATCATCACCGCGTTCGTGGCTTCTCGGACTGCTGAAGGGAGGGGAATGGAGATAGCTTCTGCCGCCCGTTCTTTCAGTGTCTCACACGCTCCCTCAGCCATCCTCCCCTGCTTGGACTCACTGTGGGGTAGGAAGGTAGCGCATGCGCAGTGCCAGAAGCTTGGCTTCTGGGCATGCGCAGAAGAAAATTTAAAAAAAAATTTTAATGTTTTTTTTTTTTTAAATGGTGGCACCCAGGCACCGGCAACCAACCGCACCGGTACTGTGACGTCACCAGCGGGCTGCTACCGATGCTATAGAGTGGACCGCACTGGTAGGAACCCACCACTGTTACACTCAGACTAAAAATAATATTTCGCTATCGTTCAGTCCATAGAACTGTTGGATGCTGGTTTAATCAACCATACACACATGTTCATTGTTCTGGATAAAAGAAGCTTGGCTAAACTAATCACTATTCTTGGTGCTTTTATCTGACAAGGATTCTATCTATGGATATCATGTAAGGCAGATCTCCAACTTAGATGCCTGTTTAGGGGTGTGTGTGTATGTGTGTGTGTGTGTGTGTGTGTTGGGTTGTTCCCGGTTAGGCCCGGTTCTGCAAACCGGTAGTGGCGGCAGGAGGCTCCGCCCACCCGCCCTGGACGCTTCTGCGCATGCAGAACCACTAGCAACTGGTTTTAGAACCCACTACTGCAGGGGTGGGATCCTACATGTGCGGTCTCCTCTATGGCACCGGTAGCGGCTGGCGGATTGCAAAACGGCTCCTGTGCCGTCCTCGCTGGTCCATCGCACGGTGCCATATTTTTTCGGCAATTTTTCAGCTTTTTTTGCTTCCTGCGCATGCGCGGAAGCAAAATCTCACCGAAATCTTGCGAGGGGACGCGCAGGCACGCGAGATTTTGTTGAGATTTCACTTCTGCGCATGTGCATTTCTGGCACTGTGCATGTGTCACCATCTTATTTTCGGCTTCTTTTTTTGGATTTTTAAAAATTTTTCATCACTGCGCATGTGCACGTGCACGAAGCGCACCCGCACCCACGCAGCACGGGAAGAAGCGAACCGGCAGCGAGGTAAGTTAGAATCCACCCCTGGACTGGCTGTGTGATCTGTTTGTACATGAGTTGGCATTGCATGTTTGTGCAAAGAAGCAGGGCTTCAACAGTCCTGCTGTGACTACCGCCTTGACATTTCTGATCCTGCCACGGGCACCATTTACAAGAGCATTGTATGACAGAGAGGAAGTCTTTTTCTATACTGCAGGGGAAACAAGAACCTCCAGTGAATTTCTAACAGCTCAGCAACTAAGCAATACTATCATTCTCATTAAAAAAAAACACTTCTAAAAACGAGCAGACACTTGTTGGTATTTTTCATGCTTAATCCTTCCTTAACCCTTTTCTTAAATAAGAAGTAAATCTAAATCAATCAATAAAAACAAATACATTTAAATAAGAAAACTGTTTCAATATCTTGGACAATCTGAAGAGAATACTGCAAGTTGAGGAGATGGCTATTCTCTTTGCAGTATGGAGATCGTTTTTCACAAGAGGTGAGAAACTCCGACATCCTAAAATAGTGATAACCACTTCCGTTCCCCAGAGACTAGGAGCTGGTTCCTGCCCACTAATCTGACCTGAGCAGTAGCAGAAACTACTTCTTATACATGTCTATGGAGATTCTCAGTCATCCAGGTAATGGTTGTTCCAAATGTGCTTTTTTCAAGAGGCAACTGGACTTTCTGGTTTTTCGTTAAAGACTTTTAGCTTCTCATCCAAGAAGCTTCTTCAGCTCTGAGCTGAAGAAGCTTCTTGGATGACAAGTGAAACGTCTTCAAAGAAAAACCAGAAAGTCCAGTTGCCTCTTGAAAAAAGCACCTTTGAGACTACTTCTTATACAAATAGCCCTGGCTGTGAAAGACATGCCATTTACCCAGCTCTCACCTAGCTGAGCCTGGGCATTTTCTGATCCGAGAGCCCCTGAGATCCAATTACAGGGTAAACAGATGAAAAAGCCCATTGGATCTCTCTGTCCCAAGCGGAGATAACTAACAGAGACACAAAAACCCTCAGTTCTCTTTTTGCAGACCCAGTCCTAGTCCCAGTCACTAAACAAAGCTGTTCCTTGCCCAGAGGATCAGGGATTTAAAAATATCCAACAGCACAAATGACTCAGCATTGGAGTCTTTCAGCGGCAACCAGCTGGATTGCCGGACTTTCTTTTTTGTAGCATCCCCAATCCTAGTTAGAAAGACCACTTATCCACTTATCCGGAATACTTATTTCAGATAAACATTCTCTCCTGCTTCCCACCTCCTGGTTGCTATAATTAGCAAGGCACATGGGATGGTGTTTCTGTAATTGGAGTTCTTCACCTACCACAGCCAGCAAAGATGCAATTTTTTTTGGTTTAAAAAAAGTTAAATTTCTATCTCACTTTCTGCTTATATAAACGGCCCAGACAGCTTCCAATAATTAAATCATACTATCAATGTCTGACTTGTTGAATTATAGTGCACAATTTGGACCTTCAATGAAGAGATGCCGGAGTTCAAGAGTGGTCAGAAACTTCATCCTTTTAATCCAAATGTGAAATATCTAATACAGGGGTGTCCAAACTTGGCAACTTTAAGACCTATGGACTTCAACTCCCAGAATTCCCCAGCCAAACTGGCTGGGGAATTCTGGAAGTTGAAGTCCTCAAGTCTTAAAATTGCCAAGGTTGGACAACTCTGATCTAACATAAATGTTAACCCATGTTATATTTAAGTACTGTTACTCTGAAGATGTACTAACATTTATTAGTTTATGTTCTAAACACAGATTCTTAAAAATGGTTTTGGTGACTTAACAGCATGTTTCCAGCATACAGAGTGCTAATTCCTTCAAGAAAGCTGCCTCATATTCTCTTTTTCTCTGTTAGACTGTAAAATGTGAAATGGAAAAGGATGGCTAATTTTTCCTACACTGTGCAGACCGAGTTCCTATAATTATTTAATCCAGATTAAGCCCAGTATAGAAATACAGCTTTTCTGTATTTGGAGTAATCTACAAACAAACCCAGGGATTCAGCTGCCACTTTATGTCTGCTGTGACACCTACACGGCCATTTTCTGTGAGAGATAAACACAATTACATTCAGTTAAATCATTTACACAAATTACCATACAATAGGGGTAGGGAAACATACTGCCCAAAATTACCCGAAAGGAACAATTATATTTCTTTGGAAGTTTGCAGGAAAGACAGCTGGCCATTGTGGGTTTAATGTTTGTTTAGTGGATCAAATAAGTGTTAAATATAAGTCTGTATGTAAGTATCGGCAGGTGTTGCTATACTAATCCATGTGGACAGAGGAGAGACAGAATAAAAATATTAAAAGTGGAGCATCACAGATTTTTTAAAAAGAAAACAATAGGATTTATAAAGATTAAAGGACTCATTGCCTACAAAGGAAGCATATCCCTTTTGCTTTCAAATGATATTTAATATATTATCTTATGCAACTTCTTCTCCTATCTGGTATCTTCCATGTGCACTAGACTTCAACTTCCATAATTCCCAACCCTCACACCCATTAGTTGCAGGGGTGGGTTCTGGCTTACCTCGCTGCCAATTCTCTTCCTGACGCGATGTGCGGGCGCGGGCACACTTCGCATGCCACACGGGTGCATGCGCAGTGCTAAAAACCCAACTTCTGCACATGCGCAGAAGCAAAAAATAGCTTCTGCGCATGTGCAGAAGCAAAAATCAAAATGGCGGCGCCTATGGCACCGCCGAGAGAGCCAGTTTGGGGGTGTGACAGGCCTGGGTCGCTGCCAGTTCCAGCGACCCAGGCTGCTAAGATACTACCGTTCCATAGAACTAGTCCGAACGGGGAAGAACCCACCTCTGGTTAGTTGTATTATAGCTAGGCATATGGGAACCGTTATCCAAGACACCTGGAGAGCCCAATATATGTAGCTGCTATATATTCATTGCAAACCTTTTCTCTCAGTACCTGTCCTTAAAAGTCCACAATGCCACTTGGAGAGATGCATCATCAGTCTACTTGGGAGGGAGTTATTTACAGAAATACCTGTCACCACCATCAAATAGCTGTAGGGTAAAATGTAAAACTGGGGACAGAGTAATGTTTATTATATGTCAAATGTTAAAGGAGGGGATGACCTGAGGGGAAGGGGGGGATGGAAAAGCAAAGGGCCTGGAATAGCCTGAGGGAGCCGTAACTCAGACTGGTCACCGACCAACCTTCTGTCTCAGACCAACCTTCTGTGGTTGATCCACCTTGTGAAAGAGGCAACAGTGTTTGATTTTTCCAGAATTGAAGCTTTAAAACTTGTGGCTGAGAACAGGGGAGGAAAAAGACTTGGTTGGCTGACTGGACCCCTGAACATGCAGTCCAGTTAAGGCAATACTGGACTGCAACAGGTCCCATGTGTCTTAAAATAGATTTCTATGTGGAAAAAAAATCCATATTTCTTTTTTCTTTGTGCTATAAAGGAAGTGATTTTCCAGTTAGTACTGGGGCAGATCTAAGTTACTTGTTTAATGTTATATTTTCAGAAGGTGTGTATCCACTATCCTTATTATAGGCCAATCCCATTGTACCATCAAAGTGAGCTAAGTATCAAAGTGAATAGGCTGCTACTACAGCTTCTTTCCGATTTCTTTTTTTTTCCCCTAGCATTTTCCCCTACAAACCCACAAAATCTTATAACAAATTTGCCCACCACCCTAGCCCAAGGCTTGGGGGAAAGCCAATTTTAAAAAAGAGCTTTGACATGAAGTCAGGGTAGGGAATAATATACGAATCTCTTGGAGGAGGATGCTCCAGAACAGGGATCACCAACCTTTCGGACCTCAGGGACCACTAAATTCATAATTTTAAATCCCGCGGACCACTAATATGATTTTAAAAAAAAGATAAATAGTATTTAGTGCAATATAAAAAATGCAAATAATTTTTCTGCGGACCACCAAAATTGTCTCGCGGACCACCAGTGGTCCACTGACCACTGGTTGGTGACCACTGCTCCAGAAGGCAGGCACTGTACAATACAAAGGTCCACATTGTAGGCTCTGTCAGATGACCTTGTTTAATTGGTGGGACCCAGAACATGCCAACTCTGTGCTGATCAGACAGGATAAGCAGAACTTATTGGAGAGAGATGGTCCCTCAGATAGCCAGGCTCAATGCCAGGAAGGGCTTTATGGACAATCAGCATTTTGAATTCACCCAGAATTCAACCTATAACTAAGGAGAAATTTCCCGAAGTTGTGGGTGCTTCAACACTGGAGATAGTTTGTCTGAAATGCTATAGGATTTCCTGCCTGAACAGGGGGTTGGACTAGAAGACCTCCAAGGTCCCTTCCAACTCTGTTATTCTGTTACCAGAATTCAACTGTCAGCCAGTGGAGCTCATAGAGCAACTGTATTATTTTATTTTTTATTTTTGTTATTTTTTTTAATTTGTCAAGTACATGTTGGTAATATACATAGATAAAACATTGTTTATATACATAAGATGGGTATTGATAAGCGGGAACATTAGGACAGGGACGGTAGGCACGCTGGTGCACTTATGCACGCCCCTTACTGACCTCTTAGGAATCGGGTGAGGTCGACAGTGGACAGTCTAAGGGTAAAGTTTTGGGGGTTTGGTGACGAAACCACAGAGTCAGGTAGTGAGTTCCAGGCATTTACCACTCTGTTGCTAAAGTCATATTTTCTACAGTCAAGTTTGGAGCGGTTCACTTTGAGTTTGTATCTGTTATGTGCTCGTGTATTGTTGTGGTTGAAGCTGAAGTAGTCATTGACAGGAAGGACATTGTAGCAGATAATAATTATGTGGGTAGGGAATCAACAACAGAAAGCAAATTGTTCATTGTAGCAGCAAAGTTACTTCTTTGTTTGGGGGGTGGGGAGTCATGGCACTTTGGCTCATTCCAGAAATGGGAAAAGGGAAGAATCTCCCTGTTCTGCAACTCCCTAGGACCGTGGTGGCGAACCTATGGCACGCGTGCCAGAGGTGGCACGCGGAGCCATAGAAGCCGGCACGCGAGGGTTGCCCACCGGCAAACCGGAAATGCAAAAAACCGCACTTCCGGTTTGCCGGTGTGCTGTTTTTTGCACTCCGGAGGGTTCAGGGAAGCTCCCTGAAGCTCCGGAATGCAAAAAACTACAAAACGGACAAACTGGAAGTGCACTTTTCCGCACTTCCGGTTTGTCCGTTTTGTAGTTTTTTGCATTCCGGAGCTTCAGGGAGCTTCCCTGAACCCTCCGGAGTGCAAAAAACAGCATACCGGCAAACCGGAAGTGCATTTTTTCGCACTTCCGGTTTGCCGGTTTCGTCGTCCCAGGCTCCGGTAAGCCTTTGCGCGGGGGTGGGGGTGTGTGCGCATGCGCAGGGGGCAGCATGGGGGGGTGTTGTGTTTTTGGCACGCGAGCCGAAAAAGGTTCGCCACCACTGCCCTAGGACATATTAGATTGTATAACTGACAGTGCTTCTTTCCTCTGGCTTGAAAGTGAGCAGATGAACTTCCAGGGTTAATTGACTCAGCTTTCTGTGAGCTCTCAAATCTTTGCACCGTTATGAAGATTCACAGAGCCAATTTTGAATCAGCCCCACGCTTGTTTTGGGAAAAACCTTCAACCCTTATTCCCATGGAACTGTTCCAAAGAGAGACCCCGAGGTGGACATTGCCCTTTCACTAATGACAGAGAGAAGAAATCAATGCACTATACTTCATTAGTAAAATTTACATTATGGAACTTGATCCTGTCTCATTCCATGATTGGTTGGATGACTTCTGAAAGAAAGAGATGGTTTAGTCTTTGTTACTGATATCCCGTGCAGTCCAGTGTATCTTCAGCTGTTAATCTGGTGTGTGTCACATCTCTTCTGATTAGGACTCTTGTTTCTTCAACTGTGTTTGCACTCCGCACAGTCCAAAATGGGTCCTGTTCCATGATTATGCTGACACCTTGGTTATTTTTCTTGCAGTGTCAGGGCTGGCTCTAACAATAAGCAGAGTGAGGCAATTACCCTGGGGGCAGATGCTCAGATGTTGGAGGAGTTCCACTTCCACCCACCCCACACTCTCTTCTTACAACCCAGCTGTTTCCTTCTGTTGGAGGCAAGGCTTATATTTTACAGACTCCATTTCCACATATGCGAGTAGCCTGGTTCCTTAGATCCACTGGAAAATGCTATTCCATTGCCAGCCTGTAATAATATTTAATTGGCAGTCTAATTGACTTCTATACATGAAATGGAGATTGGAGGTACTTATCGTAACAGTAGCCGCAGCAGCAAAATAACTTGGCCCAAACTTTATGAAAGTTGCCAAAAAACGCAACAGTACCTGGATATGTCTATGTAATCTAAGGGGTGTGCATAAGTGCACCATTGTGCCTATCGTCCCTGTCTTACTGTCCTATTGTCCTCATTTATCTGTACTTACTTTGCTTATGTTTATGTTTATACCCATACCTGCTATCTTGTACATGTTTGACAAACAAATAAATAAAAATAAATAAAACCTCCAGAAGCTGAGCTCAGTTTGAGAAGTTTTTACATTTCAAAACTCCATTTCTTTACTGCAGTAGTTTTAGTAACTACTAAGGTTTAGCTCACCAAACTTGAGCTCTCAGATATTTTGGACCATGATTCCCATCATACGTGACCTCTGGATATGCTGGTCCAGGATTTTAACTTCTTCCTAGCAAGTACAGGTAGTCCTCAACTTACAACAGTTCATTTAGTGACTGTTCAAAGTTACAACGGCATTGAAAAAAGTAACTTTGGATAGTTTTTCAAACATACAAGAGTTGCAACATCCCCAGAGTCAAAATTCAGAAGCTTGGCAACTGACTCATATTTATGATGGCCACAGGATCCTGGGATCATATGATCACCTTTTGTAACCTTCTGACAAGTAAAGTCAATGGAGAAGTCAAATTTACTTAACAACTGTTACTAACTGAGCTTGGCCAGTCTGGCAAAGAGAAGGACCAGGGGTGACATGATAGCAGTGTTCCAATACTTGAGGGGATGCCACAGAGAGGAGGGGGTCAGGCTGTTCTCTATGGCACCAGAAAGCCAAACAAGGAATAATGGATGGAAGCTGACCAAAGATAGATTCAACCTGGAAGTGAGGAGAAACTTTCTGACGGTGAGAGTGATCAACCAGTGGAACAGCTTGCCAGTGGAGGTTGTGAGAGCCCCCACACTTGCAACCTACAAGGGGAGACTGGACTGCCATCTGTCTCAAATGGTGTAGGAACTCCTGCTTGAGCAGGAGGTTGGACTAGATGACCTACAAGGTCCCTTCCAACTCTAATAATAAATCTAAATCTAAATCTAACTTAACAACTGCAGTGATTCTCTTAACAAGTGTGACAAGAAAAGTCGTAAAATGGGGCAAAACTCACTTAACAAATATCTCACTTAACAACAGAAATTTTGGGCTCAATTGTGGTCATAAGTCGAGGACTACCTGTATAGGCAACCCCCCTTCCCCCTCCCCCCAGATTAAGACTGGGTGTTGATCCATTTGTTGCGACAGGCATTGACTGACTGGCTTGTTGCATGAGCCTGATGTTGTGGGCTGTGAGAGATGGACTGGTCCAAAGTCAGCCGGCTGCTTTTTCATATCCAGCTCACTGGTTTCTAGCCTGGTCTAGCTTTAACCACTAGACCAAACTGGCTTTTGTGCTTGTCCAGGATGTTGGGAATTTTATTTTGGGAACCAAGAAATAGGAAAGGGCATTCTAAAATCTACCCTTTCTTTTACAGGTATTCTGTAATGAAAAGATTTTAAAAACATTTATTGGCTAGGCAACAGACACCAATATGCAGCAGATGTCTATCTTATTTTCAACTAAACTCCTGGTTCCATCTTAAATTTTGGAAAAAATAGCAGCAGCAACAGCAGAAATCTGGCGTACTGTAAGGCAAAGCACAGCTTTCCAACATCATATTTTTGGACTCAGTAATGGTCCCATTACAGTACCAGAGAACATTATAGGGGCTAGTTCCTCTTTTGGAAAATTGGCATTTTGTAAACAAACCGTAGCTATTTGTTCAAAGTCCAGTTTTCAAATGACAACCATTTTGGATTTGTATCTACTACAGTATAAGCTCTCAACATTCCAACTGTGCCACTGGCCCAGAAGGAATTGCCTGAGCCTGAATTATTGCGTCAGCAAATTCTCTAGGAACTGGTTTTTTTAAAATTTAGTTTATGAACTGTAAATTTAAAAAAAAAGACCTAGGGAAACATTGCTAAGATGGAAATGGCCCAGAGCTGACCTGGTAAATCATAATTCTTGGCTGAGCAAATACTTCTTGTGTGGCCTCCCTCAAGCCACTAAACTTCCTTATATGTTAGTTTTACTGTGTAGTGGGGAACCATGGAATGCTCTGAATCTTATGATATGTGGAGGTCTGTAATGCATTGTGAGGCAAAATGTAGTAAGAGGATTGTCATCTTGAAACTTGCATTTCTAAAGACCACTTGCACACACTTGCCAAAAGCAGAATCAATGTTTGTTATTGTTTTCATAATTCTTCCCACATGTTGAAGGATTTATAAAATGCAGCCGTTCAAAGCGAATTTGAATCTTTGGTCTTCCAAAGCATGCTGAAAGCTGCATTTAAAAATATGCTGTGGCTTTACACCTTCAAAGATGAGGACCTGTTCTCAGAGATTGTTATCACAGTTTAGGAGTAGAATTTGTAAATATGTTTTCTGGGTTTCCCAGACACAGCCGACTTCTGCTAAAGCCTTCTACATATCTCAAATGCCTACATCCACCAAGTCAACTCAAGACCGCAACGTGAAAGGCTATTTTATGATCTATTTTTCATTTTATTAATTGCTGTCAAGAAATGTATAGTGGTTATCCAAGCCAACTGTGCTGCATAACTCCCTCTGCTTCTGGCACTCTCCCTAGTTAATGAAATAAGAATACATAAAAGGAACTCAGATCAAAGTCCATCTAGAACTGTTCACACCCTGGTCAACCACATGCCACTGGGAGACACACAGAAGTAGGCTGTATAAACTAACACCCCATGCATTGAGGTTTTGGGTTGTTGTTGCAATGGTGTACAAAGGGAGATCAGCGTGTGTCCTTTTCGGCTACATGTTACTGAAGGAGCAGGAGATGGTGCCTGGTTGCATACATCTGTTGTGGGCTGTGGACTTTGCAAGTGTGTTATTCAGTCAACATTGAGATCTAGGTCACAGATAGGGCAGTAAAATATCTGCTAAGTTTGAAACAGTTGCACTTGATTTGTTGGAAAGTCACCCTGTTGTTTTATTAATTTGCCAGTTGTACTTCCAGTTTTTAAAGGCAGGGGAAATGGCAATCTGATTTGTATAAATATTTCCCATAGAAATAACTTCTTTCCTGGCCAACAACTATTTGTACTCCTTTTCCTGAAAGAAAAAGAGGCAAATGTAGGTAGATCTAGTTCAAACTTTTTTTTATGTTGTTCACCAGGATGGTGGGTTTCATTTTTCTCAAAAGTTTGCTGCTCCAATGAAATGAATTTAGTGATGTCACAGAAGCCACTGGATAGGCTAGTTCCTTGGTCACAGGTGGTTGTTTACTTAGACTTTTTATGGGAGATTCAAATTCTTGCATGTTCTTTTGTGGAATCTATATTGAGCCAATAAAATCCTTGCCCAATTATGAATTTTTCTTCATCATGGGCCAGCATAGTTAACTTTAGCTTATTTTTGTTTGGTTTTTTAAATGGTGACTTGGAAATCCATTTTGTCTACATCCACATTTGGGAGTATCTTAAGAGCAGTGATCCATGCACTGAAAGAGCACAGGAGACATTCTGCTTACTTGCTTAATCCATAGATTAATTCTCCATAAAGGAGAATTGCTATCAAAAAGGAGCAAATTGCTTATCTGAATGCCAAATCATCACATCACCAGGTGATCCATGAGTAAACATTTAAACAGTCTTATTTAT
Organism: Diadophis punctatus similis; assembly: GCA_023053685.1. NCBI lineage: Eukaryota > Metazoa > Chordata > Lepidosauria > Squamata > Dipsadidae > Diadophis > Diadophis punctatus. Next base: position 76,014,688 of record JALIGW010000001.1, read on the forward strand.
TTATTGACTTTATATCCCATCTTTCCTTGGAGAAGTGAAGAGAGCATACTGGCATGTAGCTTGTGTGATTCCCCTCATTTTAGCCCCACAACAAAACCCCATCAGATCTAAATAGCAATAGCACTTAGACTTATATACAACTTCACAGTGCTTTACACCCCTCTCTAAGCAGTTTACATAATCAGCATATGGCCCCAACAATCTGGGTCCTCATTTTACCAACCTCAGAAGGATGGAAGCGGAGGTGGGATTCAGCAGGTTCTGACCAGTTCTGGAGAACCGGTAGCGGAAATTTTGAGTAGTTCGGAGAACTGGTAAATACCACCTCTGACTAGCCCCGCCCCCATCTATTCTCTGCCTCCCGAGTCTCAGCTGATCGGGAGGAAATGGGGATTTTGCAGTATCCTACCCCTGGAGTGGGGAGGGAATGGAGATTTTACAGTATCCTTTTCCTGGAGTGAGGTGGGAATGGAGATTTTACAGTATCCTTCCCCTGCCACGCCCACCAAGCCACACCCACCAAGCCAAGCCACACCCACCACACCACACCCACAGAACCAGTAGTAAAAAAAATTGAATCCTACCACTGGATGAGTCAACCTTGAGCCGGTCAGGATCAAACTCTCCTGGAGTGAGCAGTGAGTTAGCCTGCAGTACTGCATTTCAACCACAGTGCCACCTGGGCTCTTAAATACTCAACTAGGCATCAATATATATGTTCTGAGAAATACTCTACATTTTATTTTTGGTTCAACCTTGGCCAACACTGCCCATTGCTTTTATCATCTTGGCTCTCTACACTTCTTGGCAGTTCTGCACCTCTTCTGGCCTGAAACGCAAATTAAGATCAGATTGGGACTATTACGGCTTCTTCTTTTTTTTCAAGCTTAATAGCAATGGAGGGATGTAGGGACAGTTTAATGAGGAGTGTAGGAGAGATGGAACGTTTATCTCTCTCCTCCTCCCATTAAAAAGCTGATGGTCAGAAAACAGCTGAATAACTGCAGTAATACCCCTCTTTTCCCTTCTGCTGAGTGGCAGGGAGAATGCTATAATTCACAGAAAAATTAGATAGCAGCTTGCCCCTCTGAACTGGAGATAAAGGAAAGAATAAGCATACAGTCCAGGGAATGTGCAAAAATGCCTGTTGCCCAGGTATGCACATTACCCAAGGCCTGTTGGAGATTAGAGATAATACCTGAAGTACAGGATTCTGCTGCATTATACTCATTCCCCAAAGCTTGTTGGAGGTGGTGCCCATTTCTTAGTCATTGCCCATCTTTAGGAACAGAGTCAATGTGCATTTTTCACAAGGCATGATGAGTGTGCATCAGTGGCCTGTTGTTATATGCATGAACTGTTCAGTTGTTACTGTAATCTAATTCATTCTCTCTCTCTCTCTCTCCTCTCTCTCTCTCTCTCTCTCTCTCTCTCTCTCTCTCTCTCTCTCTCTCTCTCTCTCTCTCTCTCTCTCTCTCTCTCTCTCTTCCTTTCTTACTTTGACTCTGAAGGAGACTTAACTTCTCTTCCATCTCACTGAAATCACTGTGGCTTAGGAATACTTTGGCTGGACCCTGCCCATTAATTTTATGTTGTGCATGGATATGCAAAATGCGGGGGGAATTCGTTTTATTGGCTCTGGGACTCCGTTCTGCAAAACGCCACCTGGCAACCGAACAGGATGAAAGTTGTTGCAGTTAGAGCCCTGTGCTAATTCATCATTTAATGAAAAGTTTTGGACAGTTACCACGTTCACCAGTGCAGCTCTGCAGAGGAGAAATGCAGAGGCCATTAATCTAGAATGACACACTCAAAATGAGTAATTCCTGCTTGCTTCTTCGCCCTGAATACCTCATTAGGAGCAGATATGTTGCAACCGGGTGTCTTCCTTTCCCTCTTCCTTTTGTTTCCTAGAAGTCACAGATGGTAAAGCAGGAGAGCCTGGTGTGGCCAATAAAAGGCATTCTTTTATTTTACTCTTCATTGATTCTTTTTGGGGTTACTGAGGAACCAATCAATGATCAGCCAATTCGCCCCGATCCCAAGGGACATTTCTAATAAAGACAAAGGGCCATGGAATAGACTAGGAAAGCGAAACCACAGAGATAAAACAAAAAACCCAATGGATTTAAGATAAATATTTTATACAGATCAGCAATGGTACTTTAGATTTATTTTAGATCCTCTCCTGCATTGATGTAAAATCTGCCCCTCTTTCTCCAAGTGCAGTCATTTGCCTAGAAGAAAATTAAGTGCTGCAAGCAATGTTTGAGCTGCCAGAAGATGGGAAACATAATACCTTCACCAAAAGATATGGGCAGAAGTTGCATTCGTAGGGGGCTGGAGCTGAACTAGGAATGGTTGGTGGCCTGCACCCACAGAGCAATGTGGCAGTCTGGATATCCTTTTAGACTGAAAAAAATGCAGGAGAAATAGTTTGAAATACGATGCCTCAAGGCAGGGACTCAGATAAATATTCTGGCTTGCATATGTTAGCTTGATCCATCTGAAGTTCCCCAAATGTAGACACAAATAATCATACTTCCCTTTGCCCGTGGAATTGATATAGACTCTGTTAACGCCTTGAATTTTCTTTTTTGTTCCCCTGATTTTTTCCCCTCTAGCAAAATGGGTTGTGTACACAACAGCTGCCACAGAGCATCTATAAAATTCCCTGCAGGGTGACTGTAATTGTGCAGAAAGCACAGAACCGTTTGGTTACACAATGGAAAAGTTTTAACCATTTCTCTATACCTAATTGCGAGAGAGAGGGGGGGAGGGAGGGAGGAGAGAGAGGGGGAGAGAGAGAGAGGGAGTGAGTGAGTGAGTGAGTGTTGAGAGATGAGAATAAATCTCATAGAGGCGATTTGGATCTTTACTTGGAATTCAGGCAGTTAGAAATAAAGCCGAGATTAAAAGTCTAATAGAAATATTTATTTCGGTACAAAAACAATAAATCCTGAATAATTACATCTTTGCTAAGTAAATGCGACCGTTCTGGTCAAGAGCCAAGTCAAAAGTGATTAATGGTGGATCAGGAATGTGGACATGCGTACAAGAGCATATCACTGTGTTCTGCCTGTATTGGAATATACCATAATATTAGAATAGGGGTGCATCACCCTGCATAGACATACAACTGACAATATTCACACCGTGACAGGGAGGGAGGGAGGGAGGGAGGGAGGGAGAGAGAGAGAGAGAGAGAGAGAGAGAGAGAGAGAGAGAGAGAGAGAGAGAGAGAGAGAGAGAGAGAGAGAGAGAGAGAGAGAGAGAGAGGTATTATGTTCCATCAAATCATTGTTGATTCTTAGTAATTATATAGAGACATTTCCTGCAGAAGAATCCCTAATCTTATCTTCCAGGTTTGCCAATGATGCACTCATTGCCGCTGTATAGGTAGTCCTTAACTTAAAACCATTCGTTTAGTGACTGTTTGAAGTTACAATGGCACTGAAAAAAGTGTCTTATGGTTGTTTTTCACACTTAACAATCACTGCAGCATCCCTGCAGTGACATAATCAAAATTCAGATGCTTGGCAACTGGCATGCATTTATGACAGTTTGCAGTGTCCCAGAGTCAAGTGATCAACTCTGACAAGCAAAAGTCAATGGGGATGCTTGATTCACTTAACAAACGTGTCACCAACTTAACAACTGCAGTGATTCAATTGACAACTGTGGCAACGAAGGACATAAAATGGGGCAAAACTCACTCAACACTGTCTTGCTTAGCAATGGAAATTTTGGGCTCAGTTGTGGTCATAGGCTGGGAACCTGTAGGTTGAGGACTACCTGTAAATGAACCCATCCACCTTGCTGCTGGATATCCTCATCTTCCCTTCCCTTCTATCTTTCTTAGGCGTTATAGATACGTTCATCATGAGAGAAGCTAGGCCTTCACATAATGCATTCAAAGCAGGGGCGGGTTCCTAATTTTTTTACTACCACTCTGTGGGTGTGGCTTATTTTGTGGGTGTGGCTTGCCAGCCATGTGACTGGGTGGGCATGGCTTCTCAGACTGCTGAAGGGAGGGGAACTGAGATAGGTCCTGCTGCCCATTCCCGCTCCCCTCAGCAGCTCGAGAAGCCTCAAACATGCGAAAATGCCTAGGATCATCACCGCACGTTCGTGGCTTCTCGGACTGCTGAAGGGAGGGGAATGGAGATAGCTCCTGCCGCCCGTTCTTTCAGCATCTCACACACTCCCTCAGCCATCCTCCCCTGCTTGGACTCACTGTGGGGTAGGAAGGCAGTGCATGAGCAGTGCCGGAAACTCAGCTTCTGGGCATGCGCAGAAGAAAATGTAAAAAAAAAAGTAATTTTTTTTTAAAAATGGCGGGGCCCGGGCACCGGCAACCGATCGCACTGGTACTGTGACGTCACCAGCGGGCCGCTACCGGTGCTATAGAGTGGACCGCACTGGTAGGAACCCACCACTGATTCAAAGTATGATGATTTCAACTCAATCATTTGTGCCTCAAGTGAGAACTCTGTGTTGATTTGTTCAATGATTCATTTGTTTGTTTCCACAGTATTTCTCAGGAATCTTGGACAATAAAGTTCAAAAATGGCAATACTCTTTTTGTCCTGCTTTTTGAAGTCTAGCTGGCTGGAGAATTCTGGGAGTTGAAGTCCACAAGTCTTAAAGTTGCCAAGTTTGGGGACCCCTAGTTTAGGTACATCCTGGCATCTGAATATCTTTTCCACGGCCTCCATGGCTGTTCTATCATGTGTATTTTGTGACAGCTGGTTTCTTTACAACTAAAAAAAAAATCCATGATAGAGGCACCATTAATTATGCATGGTAGAGAGGAAGTAAAACGAGTCCCCTCCCTTTTAGCCAGTTCATCCACATCATACAAAGAAAACAGATTAGGGAATTCAAGGCAGATAAAGAGAATAAATTTTCTCATGGCACATAATTAAACTATGAAAATCACTATCTATAAGATGAGGTGATAAGACAACTGACCAAAATGAATTTAAAGGGCAATTGGATACACTTATGGTAGATAAGTTGTCTTAGCTATACCTTATCTCCATTATAAGGGAACTACCTCATTTTTCTTAATGTCACTGCCATATTCTTAACCACTCTTATTCCTGAATTACTTTATCCTTCCTATTCCTCCTCTACTTTCAAATTATTTATACAAGATGCTGGGCTGTCAGCCAGAAAGTTGGCAGTTTGAAACCCAAATACTGCATGATGGAAGGAGCTCCTGTTCTTGCCCAAACTCCTGCCAACCTTAAAGTTTGAAAGCATTCAAATTCAAGTAGATAAATAAATACCACTTTGGTGGGAAGGTAACAGTGTTCCGTGAGCCTCAGTGTTTAGTCATATTGGCCACATGACCCACGGAGGTGTTTTTGGACAATGCTGGCTCCCTCGGCTAGGAAACGGAGATGAGCACACCTCCTAGAGTTGGACACAACTAGACAGGAGAAACCTTTACCTTAAAAAAAAGTATATAAATAAACAATAAAAACATTGTTTTTAGAAGCTATTGGACTATAAACTATAGCCAAGGTTATGACATGAAAACAAGGTACAGAAAGTATATAGTTTTTGAATTGGGACGAGAATAAAGTCAGATTTAAGATCCAATTTGGAACGCTCTGTGTTAGATTCGTGCGGGAAAGAACGAGCGACACTCAGGAACAGTTCAGCGCCTTTATTTCTCCTAGGCTGAAACCAATGCGAACAGGCTGCAGGGAAGCCGCTTTTAAGGGCTTCCCTGTAGCCTGCTGGCCACTGGCAGTAGTTTATTTCTCCCACTGCTAGATTAGCCAATCAGCGGAGGCCATGCAAATCCGTGCTCCGTACGGCAGTGCGTAACATTCTGGGTCTCTTTAAGAATCACATACAAACGGTTTAGAGTCCTATACTCTTACAATTTTTTTGTGCCTTCTATTTTCCCCCAAGTTAACCTCTTTTCAAAAGGCTGGGATAGGGAAGAATAAATTGAGCACACCTCTTTTTGCATTTGCATCTGTAAACAGTGGTGAAGGACACAGAGTCACTGGTTTTCCAACTTTTGACCTTGGTTTTCTTTCAGAAGAAGAACCAAGCATACTTTGAGACTACGCAGAAGAACTGTTTTCCAAGTGACTCACAAGTGAGGAGAGGTTTGTTGGAAGGATGATGACACAACCTAATTGTGTCATTTTTACAGCCCCCCCCCCACTTGAACAATAAACAGATCTGGTCTGAGAGGAAAGACATGAGGGACATTAGGTAAACCAGGACCTTGGGACTCTTTCAAGAAACCAAAGCTCTCCTCTGATTAGGCATTTACCTCAACACCAATGACAAAGCATGAATGTTTTTGTTTTCTTGTTTCATGTTGTTGTTAGTTGCAAAGTCGTGTCTGACCCATCGTGACCTCATGGACAACTTTCCTCCAGGCCTTCCTATCCTCTACCATCCCCCGGAGACCATTTAAGCTCACGCCGACTGCTTCAGTGACTCCATCCAGCCAACTCATTCTCTGCCATCCCCTTCTTCTTTTGCCCTCAATCTTTCCCAGCATTAGGCTCTTCTCCAGTGAGTCCTTCCTTCTCATTAAGTGGCCAAAGTATTGGAGTTTCATCTTCAGGATCTGGCCTTCTAAAGAGCAGTCAGGGTTGATCTCCTCTTGGACTGACCGGGTTGATTGCCTTGCAGTCCAAGGGACTTACAGGAGTCTTCTCCAGCACCATAGTTCAAAGGCCTCAATTCTTTGGCGCTCAGCCTTTCTTATGGTCCAACTTTCACAGCCATACATTGCAACTGGGAAAACCATAGCCTTGACTATGCGCACTTTTGTTGGCAGGGTGATGTCTCTGCTTTTTAATATGCTGTCTAACTTTGCCATAGCTTTCCTCCCCAGGAGCAAGAGTCTTTTAATTTCTTGGCTGTAGTCCAGGGGTGGGTTCCACTTACCTTCCCTACTGGTTTGTATCGCGTTGGAAGTCACGACATGGAAATGACCCTCTGCACATGCACAGAGGGTTCTTTGCAAGCCGCTTAGAAGGAGCAGTGACCAGATGACCGGTTTGGGGGCGTGGCCAGCTGGCCATCGCTACCGGTTCGGCAAGCGGGGGCAAATTTCTGCCACCAGTATGGTCTGAACCAGCAAGCAACCCACCACTGCTGTAGTCCCCATGTGCAGTGAACTTGGAGCCCAGGAAAATAAAATCTGTCTTGTTTCATAGCTTTTTTTAATCAAGGTCTTTTTCCAGAAGATCATTTCAGTGCATAATCAAGGTTTTATTGTTTCTTGGACACCTTTGAAGTCTGATGGCTGTGGCTGTTGACTTTTCCCCCAACAGCAGCTCTGAGTTCCCTTCCCTTCCGCAGCAGATATAAATGCTGAGGTCAGCACAAGGGATACCGAGAAAGCAGCATGAGTTATAGATATTTTGTTGGCTCTGTGTTTCTAATCTCTACTGTGAACATTAAAAAAAATCCCTTCTGTCATAGATATATTGATGTAATAAAAGACAGTCCCAGGAGATAAAACACATAAAAAAGGGACTAACTCACAAGGCAATTTTTTTACATACACATACATACATACACTTTTACTTTAGAACAGTGGTTCTCAACCTTCCTAATGCCGCGCCCCACCCCGCCACCGCGCCCGCTGCCGCACCCCCGCCCTGCTGCCACCATTTGGGTTCTTTTACCCTCTGCGCATGCACAAAGCGTTCTGCACATGTGCAGAGGGTAAAAGAACCCAAATGGCGGCGTCCAGGCAAAGTCTCCCGACCTCTGTGAAAGGGTCGTTCGACCCCCAAAGGGGTCGCGACCCCCAGGTTGAGAACCGCTGCTTTAGAAGAACCACAATATAGCATTATGGTTACTGTAACAAGGATTAACTAAAATACCTAGTTCCGATTAAAGGGTTCGATGCAAAGCAGAATCAAATTAATTTTCTTGTGTACCTTGAGTTTTTATGGCTAGATTCCCTGAATCAAATGAAAATCAGTATTCAGGGGAAATAATTCCAGAAAGGTAGTTACGGTAGTCCATTGCAACCAAACTTAGAAAGTATCTAATGGGCTCTGAAAGATTTAGAAAGTATTTAACTTTAAGAAGTTTCTAATGGGTTCTGAAACAAGTTGCAAGCAGTCAACCAAAGGCACAAAGCATCACCTGTAGGTGGGACTATCCCTAAATTGGTGGTGGTGAAGGTGGAACACACATCAAAGCAAATAATCATCAAGCTTCCATCACACTCTGCCACAGACACACTGTATAAAGTATACTGTCCTTGTCACGACACTGACAATGTCATGATCACTAACCTGTGCATTTTACCGTTGTCAATATCATTCAGAAAGTGCTCAACAGACGTTCTTTCTCTGGTGTCCCTGGGGAAGGCAATGCAGAAGACAGCTCATCTACAGTTTCAAGTTGTGTGCAGATTTTGTCCCCTTCACTGGTTCTTCAACTGGATCTCTTTTACTACAATACAATGGGCGAGATTGAATCTTTGCAGAAGGTTGCAAAGTTGATGGTTTGTGCTGCAGGGAGGTGGCATCTGGATTTGGCCTCACATCCTGGGGGCAAGATCAGATCTTTTGCAGTGTGTCCCTTTTGGAGTGTGGCAGCTGAATACCATCACTGTCATTCCCAGTAGAAAATGTCTGGGAGAGAGGCATTTTAAATCTATGCCACTATGTTATTGCCCACCATAGCTTTAACTCAGCAAGGAGATGTATGAGCAGTTACAGAGCAACAGTGCCATGCCTGCAAATGCAGGAGAGTAGAAGACAATGGCCAGGGAGACTGGAAATGGAGGACTCTGCTTCACCCCTCCAAGAAAATCTCTTCTTATCATTGAAGCCATCAGCCATTCCAGCCATTTGCTCAGTTGTTCTCAGCAGTGACTAAGAAGAATATAGGAAGATTTTTTCCCCTCTCCCGACAGGAGCTTGGAAAGAGAAATTCCATGATTATTTGAAAACATTATGATTATTTGCTCTTACAGCTATCAAGACTAGTATCCAGTGGTGAAATCCAATTTTTTTACTACCGGTTCTGTGGGAGTGGTTTGGTGGGTATGGTGTGGCTTGGTGGCAGGGGAAGGATACTGCGAAATATCCATTCCCACCCCACTCCAGGGGAAGGATACTGCAAAAATCCATTCCCACCCCACTTCTGGGGCCAGCCAGAGGTGGTATTTGCCAGTTCTCCGAACTATTCAAAATTTCCGCTACAGGTTCTCCGAACTACTCAAAATTTCCGCTACCGGTTCTCCAGAACCTGTCAGAACCTGCTGGATTTTACCCCTGCTAGAATCCATCAACAGCCCAAGCTGTAGAATACAGCTTTCTATAATTGGATTAAGATCTGGAACAGGAGTAAGAACTTATTTCCTCTGCCTGCTTGCCTGCCTGCCTGCCAGCCTTCTTGCCTTCCAGTGCAAACTGCATGAAAACGTAGCTTGGTACAGGGTGAGACTGCAATGCAAGCCAAAGGTTTAATTCTTCTTGTTTGAAGCACAAATTTGATCAATCCCCATGAATTCGTTCTGCAGTTTTCCAGGAAAAATAATCTTGTTGGCCAATAGTACAACCGAATAATAAACATAGGGGGGCTGTTAAGCTCATTTACAGAGAGAATGAAGATCTGTTTTCTTGTTGCAGAGCGAAACTAGATCCTGCTTCCCATCTTCTCCTGATAAAAGGGTGGCAGTGACTAGTCTTGACAAAAAAAGCAGCTCCAGATATAATATATTTGCATAACATGAATTTAAAATCTCTATAGCCCAACTGAACAGGCACTTAGTTTTCATTGATCAATAAATGTTTAAAATAAATATCAAGTAAATGTTACATCTCAAGATGAAAGCAACAACCAACCAAGATGGCATTCTCAGGGCTAATATATTTACTGAGGCATATGCTTTCTATGGTGGGAGATATTTTTTTAATGCAAGAATATAAAGAAAAGCATACTATGGGGGTGAAGACCCAAATGCAAAACTCCAAGTATTCTGAAAAAAAAGGGCACTACTGAATAAAAGAGAACCAGTTTGATGTTGTGGTTAAGGCACCAGACTAGAAAGTGGAAGATTGAATTCATGGGCACAAAGCCAGCTGGGTGATTTAGGGTTAGTTACTCTTTCTCAGCACTAGGAAGGAAGCAATGGCAAACCATGCCAAGAAAACTGCAGGGACTTGTCCAGGCAGTTGTCAGGAATCAACAAACAAACAAAACCGAATAAAACTTCCTGCTACAATTAAGCTGTTAATATAGTCAGAGTTCTTCAGAGATTTTATCCCCGAGGGCTTCATCTAACCCCATCTAACTACTTTTCAATCATCTTTAGACCATGATAGTTTAGTTTAGATAATTTTTACCCTACCTGTAGACACTATTTTTGCTTTGGAAATTTGTACACATTCTGGTTAAAATTGCCCTTTCCTCATGAAAAGTTGTACAGAAGTGGTAAGAGCTGTTAGTTCGTGTGATTTAGGGCTTCCTAAGCATTGGCACTGTGATTCATTTACATTGCAGAAACAACCAAGAATTCAGTGACACTGAGAAGACTGCTAAGGTCAGAGGTCTTCAAACTTGGCAACTTGAAGACTTGTGGACTTCAACTCCCAGAATTCTCCAGCCAACTGGCTGGAGAATTCTGGTAGTTGAAGTCCACAAGTCTTAAAGTTGCCAAGTTTGGAGACCCCTGGCTAAGGTTCATGTGGGTTAGGTTAGTAAGGAAAATTGACAGCTGTTAGTAAGGAAAATTGACAGCCATGAAATCTTACAATATAACGATCCCCCAAAGGTTATTATTCCATCAACATGTACTAATATTTTTAAAAGGCACCTCAAAAAGGCCTCTCTCCTCTTTTTAACATGTTTTTCTTTTTTGAATCAAGTATAAGTTCCTTCAGTTTTATCAGTACTGGCTCCGGACTACTTTCTTAAGTCCTCTAAATATTCAGCTCTCATTGGTTGTTGTTTTCTGACTTTTCAAATTCAATTTCCTAATACTTGAAAAACAGTTAATCATGTTTATATCAGCCCTTCGGAAATCTAATCAAGGCAGAAAAGACCAAAGAGGCAGGAAGTTCAGCAAAGAGACTCTTGCCTGCTCCAAAAGTGACTTGTGAAAACAGCTGGCCAGCCGTGACCTCTTCCCAGATGTTCTTTTTAACAGCACACTTAATTTGTTTATGTTTTCGCCAGTGCTGAAAATGGTGGCCAATTTTTTTCTTTTACTTACTTTCTTTTTTCTTTTTTGTTAAGGAGCCTCTGCAATGTTTTGTAGGTGGTCTTGTAAAAGAAAGAGGTATTTAACCTCACCCCATCATCTTTTCCACAGGCCCTGATTGTTTATGTAGTGAAGCTTGGTACCAGTCAGTGGCTTCAGATAGCAGAGGTAGGCCAGGAGACAGTAACAGAACTACAGCTGTGGGTCACGCTACATACTGACACGACTGCCTGCCTGCCGTTCCTTTGGATTTGGGCTGGGCAAAGTAAGAGAAGAGAATTGAGTTCTTGACATAAATCTGCTCAGGCACATATATACAGAAGAGCAGATGTATACATTAAAAGGTATGCATGAGAAGAATGGAATAAATTCTTATCAGCAAGAGTTTGGGTGGTCACAGCATTCACCCGTTGCAAAGAAGAAGTAAGACAGTCTTATGCCCTCTATATGAAACTCTAATTTTCAGAATGATAGCCTGGAATTTGAGGAGTTGTTAAGTCTCAATAAAATTAGTTAGGAATGCTGGGAGTTGTAAATCTCAACTCTTCTGAACAATACTAAGCTGGGGAAGGCTGGTTTAGAATGCCCACATATGCAATCTCCTCATTTGTTTGAATGCTAATAATATGTTTATTGTCCCTTGTTTTGTTCATTACCAGCAATGAATGTTTAAACTGCCTTGTGGAAAGAAATGTGGGCTCAAATAATAATGCATGGGATGAAGTGAAGCTAAAATCATATGTAAAGTGGAATAGAAAAGTCCTCATCCTTTTGTCTAACTGGAGGCTAATTTAAACTGCCTGACTTCAGAATATAAATGGTATGTGTTGAATTCACTTCTTTCCATAAACCCTAATTAAGGCCCACTCAAGTCAATGAAATTCCTTACTCAGTGGATATACATGGAATTATCTTGCATATGATATATTGTGAATCATTTTTTCTTGCTTCTTGTAGAAGACCTTAATAATTACCACTAGTGAGCAAAACAGCTTGTCCCAAATTAGTACCATACTTTCTCTGATCTGAACAAAACTGCTCAGACTGTCAGTTATTTCATGGCAACTTTTCTGATCAAACAAGGCAATACATGTTGATAGACATAGCCGGTACCACATTATTTTTTTAAATCAAAATTCATGGCGATTTTACCTCTGAATGTTATCCTAAATCTTTTTTTTTTACACAGAATTACAGGCTGATCTAAAATACTGGGCTATGGGTCTGATTTACTTAAGTGGTGCAGTGGTTAAATGCTGCGACTGCAGGCTGACTGCTAGTTCAGTAGTTCAGCTGTTCAAATCTCACTAGGCTCAAGGTTGACTCAGCCTTCCATCCTTCCGAGGTCGGTAAAATGAGGACCCAGATTGTTGGGGGCAATATGCTGAACTCTGTAAACCGCTTAGAGAGGGCTGTAAAGCACTATGAAGCGGTATATAAGTAAAGTGCTATAAAGTGCTATTACTTCTATGGTCATATTTAACTGATTTGGTTTAATTTAATTCTCATTTCTTGATACAACTATAGTTTTATAAGGAAGTGGGGGAAACATTGTGCGATCTCACTCTGCAGAGCTTAAGTTCCTAGAAAGTTCCCAGAAAGCCATGGAATGATTCTTTAGCCAATTGACATTTCTGATGCCAATGTGCAATAATGAGATGAATACCTTAAATAAAGCTTTTAGTTTTATGGTTTTTATATCTATACTATGTTTTTATATATCTATAAAAATCTATACTATACTATGTTTATACTATGTTTTAAAAGAGATGGGTAGCAATTTTTTCCCTAAATTGTCAATTTCACCTGGCTTGGTATCTTGCTGCTCCTTTTTTTTAAACTTGTTTTTCCTTATTGATTCAATTTTCTTTCAAAGATTCATTGTTCTGATATTGTTCTGATATTCCATGTATTTCATCCTATTACTTTGTGGAAGGACTAAAGGCAAATCTATTCTAAGAGTACCTTTGTGAATTTTATAGAGTAGCATTTTGTTTCATAGATCCAACAAGCATTTTACAAGTGTTGTAAAGAGAAACAAATGTGATTCCTGTGGTGTTAGTGACTTTGACATCCAGATTCTGTATAGATTGCATCACAGATATGTTGCAAGTTAGAACAGAAATGAATAAACATGTCCCATTATACTAAAACAATTTCTTTAATGGAATCCTATTGCCCCTAATATATTTCATTTACTGTTGAGTTGCAAAATCTATTTTCTCTTGCTCCAGTGGAGCCCTAGCAATAAATCTTACAGTGAAGGGAAATTGCATATTATTGCTTGCGGAGACATTAATTTCATACAGTGTGACAATCACATTTTGCTCGAATCAAATGGATCTGCTTGCAAGAAGGCACAGTGGCAGCTCGTTGTGTAAAATGGCAGATTGGAGCCAGTCTTACCCATTAGGAATCAGGGGGAGGAATAGCAACTATGGGGTGAAATGGCAGGTTCTTTTGCCTGCTGATCCCATAAGCAATGAGAGATACTGATGGTCTTTAAGGTATCTCTCAGTCTCAACCTTTTTCTCAACCTTTAGTAGGATGTGTGGAGTACAACTCCTACAATTCACCAGCCAGCACGCCAGAATTCTGGGAGTTGAAGTCCACACATATGAAAGACATGGAGACTGAGAGACCCTGGTCAAGATATTAATAAATGCAATGGAAGATGAGGAGCAAGATAATTCAACTCAACCAAAGAACATCCAGGAATCAGTCTGGAAGTGCTTGCTCACAACCACTGTCCTCATCCCCCAAAATTCAGAAACTGATTCATGCCATCTCATAATTCACCTGTTCTGTTTTTATAGTTCTCCTGTTACTCTTGGGCTCATGAGACAACCAGTATGTGTATCTTTAAGCAGAGCAATAAGCCTCCCTCCCAAAAATCAGTAACCATCCAACATCTTGTCCCATGTGCTAACTTTATGCTGTTTATTTTTGTGGCATTTAAAAGAAAAAAAATAGCAGTGGACAACTGAGAGTGAAAGAGTGTTTTAACTTGAAAGAACTGGAAACCAAGAGTTGGAAGTGGCCCATCTCTCAAAACTGGGGCTTCACCCATCTGCTTGGTTGTCCAACAGCCATAGTGGTATGTGGTCACGCCAATCCAGGAAAAGCACCAAGGTCATCCTTGGTGGGACAACAGACTCCAAGCTGGGACTTTGGATAGACTTTGATTCTGGGAAATTAAAAACAATTCCTGATTCCTGAATTAAAATTAATAGTGAAGTATAGCAATAGCAATAGCACTTAGACTTATATACCGCTTCATAGTGCTTTACAGCCCTCTCTAAGCGGTTTACAGAGTTCAGCATATTGCCCCCAACAATCTGGGTCCTCATTTTACCCACCTCGGAAGGATGGAAGGCTGAGTCAACCTTGAGCCTGGTGAGATTTGAACAGCTGAACTGCTGAACTAGCAGTCAGCTGGAGTAGCCTGCAGTAGCTGCATTTAACCATTGCGCCACCTCGGCTCCTATGAGTATGACCAGGAATAAGAAGAAAAAAATCCAAGTGGAGGTAGTTGGAAGAAATAATTATTAGAGATGTTGTAACTAGTTGAACCAGGAACCAGGAAGGCATTTAGATTTATCTTTTGTTTCAAAGCTTTTCATTTTACAGGCAGACAACTCCTTTTCTGGTGCCTGGATTTCAGTTACAATAAAGCTAACCTAGCATTGCTACTATTAGGCTTCACTTGCTACTAACTCTTTTCTTGAAAGACATTTAAATTAAACTTTAATGTGTAACATTCTAAGGCAGAGGCAAACCTCTCGAGAGCCTTCTTGGATCACAATTGCCAGCATCATATCGACTGCAGCTTCGCACCATTTTGAGATAAGGAAACAAACAAACAAACAAACAAAAGCAATTTAAAGACCTAACATAGCATGTAATTTAAGAATAACAAATGTTCCTTAAAGTTGAGGGAAAAGCAGAAGATCCTGGTCCTGCCAATGTGTGACCCACCACTATCCACTGGGTAGCATTCCATCGTTCTCTTTATTCTTTCTCCTAGCTACCAAGGTCTGCCGTCTCATCTTAAGATGATGCTAAACTATATGTGCTCTTAAGAGCATCGAGGCTGAGATTTCTAGTACCAAAGCTACATTTTTTTTCAATTGTTCTATTGCTTCTACAATATAAGGATATCTGTAAGAGGGATTTAAAGGCCTTGGGAATGGACATTAACAGCTGGGAAACCTTGACCTCTGATCGTTCAACTTGGAGGCTAAAGACGCAGCATGGCCTTCTCCATTTCAAGGAGACACTTGTTTGGCAGGCTGAGGCAAAGAGGCAGTCCCGGAACCAGCGAAATCCGGGGGCCAGGCAGGGGACAGAATGTATCTGCCCTCAGTGTGGAAGGGATTGCCACTCTAGGATTGGCCTTTTTAGCCACACTAGATGCTGTTTTAAATTTAGGAACTCTTTCCAGAGCACGATTCCATAGTCTTTCGAGACTGAAGGTTGCCAATGATTGCTTCTACACTAAGATATTCTGCTGAATAAGGCAGCACTGGCTTTATCACATTTTACAACACTTGTTTTGTGGATGTTTGTTCTAGAAGAGAATTTTCTAGAATTTTCTCTTGGCTGTATAAAAGCCAATTCCAGTACCTTTTGATTATTCAGGACTACCTTTTCCACATATGACATTTGAATTTGATCGGGTTTTTTTTCTTTTTTCTTTTTTAAGCTTACTTGCTGTAGTCTGGAAAAAAAAAATCTAGAGGATCATTAGATGGCAGAAAAGAGATATGGAATAGATTAACATCTTGCTGCCACCTAATGGTCTTCCAGAATTTTGCAGCTGATATCTACCGTAGTAGTTTTATTTGTGGTCCTAACCGTTTGCAGAATTCTGGTGTAAACTATGAGGGTGAGTCAAAAGGTAATGCCATTTTCTTTAGGACAGGTATAATTACCAACACAGGAACATGTAGCATACATCAAAATGAAGCTGGTCCTCTGTGGATCACATCCCTACTTCTCAACATAGTCACCGTTTCTCTCAATAGCAATGTTCCACCTTTGAATGAGAGCATGTATCCCTGCCTCGTAAAATTTTGTTGACTTTTCTTTGAGCCACTTCTTCACTGCAGTTTTCACTTCCTCGTCACTGGAATAATAATCCTCCATACTCACCAGATTTAACGCCTTCAGACTATCATCTCTTCGGCTCCATGAAAGTGGGTTTGAGAGGCAAACATTATTCCAGTGACGAGGAAGTGAAAACTGCAGTGAAGAACAGTCAACAAAATTTTACGAGGCAGGGATACATGCTCTCTCATTCGAAGGTGGAACATTGCTATTGAGAGAAACGGTGACTATGTTGAGAAGTAGGGATGTGATCCACAGAGGACCAGCTTCATTTTGATGTATGCTACATGTTCCTGTGTTGGTAATTATACCTGTCCTAAAGAAAATGGCATTACCTTTTGACTTGCCCTCGTATTATTTCAGAGGAGACATTCAAAAGGAGTGAACCATCTTTCACCATTTTGGCACCATTCAGAAAGTGAGACTATAGCTTTTGCAATTCCCAGCTAGCAAGACAGATGTAGTAGCTCAGACACACCTAGAGGACAGCAGTAGGAAGAATGCTTTGAGAAAACGCTTGAAAAAGTGCTGAACAATGTTTTATTTGGTCTTATTCCTTCACGGTGGTCCGCAGGATTCCCATCAGGTGCTTATGAGCCATTTTCATTGCACAGCCAACTTTTACTAATAATTGCCTGCAGCTAAGAAGGCGTATTTGTTTAAATAGGCAGGCGTCCTGGTTTATTATTTTGCAGCCAGCTTCATACAGTATATTTTGGTGAGGAGTTAGTATAGCTTCTGTCCAGAATGGAACGGAGCTTGTGTGGAAGGGAAAATCTAACAGGGTATAAAAGTCACTCAGTCCTACAGATAATGTACATCTTTTACTACAGTTTTCCCCCGCAAGAACTGGTTTTTGTTCTCTCTGGCTGAATGCTTCAATAAACAGTCAAGCGATTTGTTTCGGCTAAGGGCCCTTCATCAATCTTCCGTAATAAACTTCCTTCAGAAACAGCTGGCTTATTCCCAGGCTACCAAATCCAAAAATCCTTCATTAAGCAATAGGTTTATAGCTATATATCAAACTGCTTTTTATTTCAAAGTGGGATTTTTTTGTGTCCTTATTGCAAAACTATATTTACATATCCCTGTCAGGAAATTCTGGATTGTGTCAGTTCAGGGGGAAGGGAAAAAAAAGATTGACATTGCAGTTTGAGGCTATAATCTTATACACACTCATTGCAAGAAGCCCTGCTGAAGTCAGTCAGCCTTAGGTAAACATGCATAAAATCCTAATAGATCTCTTTCCAAGCCAGATAGTCTCTGCTTTCAATATATGCTTTTCAACCCATTATGGCTGCTTTTTTTGTAAAATGGTTTACTTTAGTATTTCTTTTTATGAATTTAAATAGTTTATTGGACAATTAACATTTCATTTTAAGATGCCCAGATTTCTGAAATATACCACACAATCTCAAAACTAAAACAAGCATACATTGTATTTTTTTTTAAAAAAAATTGGTGTTAAAACAAGAAAAACTTCTCAGTCACTTACAGATCCAACTTAAACAACACAGACAGAGATAATGTGAGGAAAGAGATGGATTTTTAAAGGCTCTACAGGACATTCTTATTTGGCACCACTCTTATTTGAGAAGAGTGCTTCAATGAAAGTGTGTATCACAGGGAAAAAAAACACACACTTCTGAATAACAACCAGAGGAAAACTAGCACATTGTAATACAACCAGGCCTTTCTGCATGAATTTTGCATTTGCACAGTTCTATCTCAGGCAAAGCAATCAATTACTAAACACTATGACCAACATTTCTATAATAAATATCTATCGGCATCTACCATTCAAACCTCATTTCTTTGGAGAGAATGAAACCTTTTGTTATAGGTAAATTTTTGTCCAGGAAATCTTTGATGCTAAAGTAAAAACGATACAGTGAACCCTCGTTTTTCGCGGGGGTTACATTCCAAAAAGAACCCGTGATAGGCGAAATCCGTGAAGTAGTAACCTTTATTTTTTTTACAATTATTATACAATGAAATACTCCATAATACATTGAAACCAAAGAACAAAACCTTTTTACAGGCCCAAGCATTTGTTTAACAAATAAAAGTACTGTATAAATGTTTTTTTTACAAATAACTACTGTACTGTAAAATAATAATTTTAATCATCAATACGAACTGAAGGCTTCAAATTGCGGAGATCAGCACCGCCCCACCGCGACCCGAGTCATTGGATTAGAACGGGAGAAAATGAAAAATGATTATGAAAAAAAATACAAAGTACAGTAGGACAAATAGTGACTCACGTGTATTTCACTGCTCTTGGCAAGCTGTTTTACGTACGTGTATAAACCGCAACGTTATTGACACACAGAGAAGAAGTGGAGAGACTGTTTAGCCAATCAGAATGCAGAACACAATGCACGATGCAAATCCGTGAAGCAGCGAGACCGTGAAAGGTGAACCGCGATATAGCGAGGGTTCACTGTAATTCACTTTACAAAGTGATTAAAAATACAACGTACTTCCTTGAGGCACTCTTTCTCTTCTACTTAGACTGAATCACAGCAGTTCCATCTGTCAGTTAGGTGTACATAGTTTTGTATAAATTCTATACTCTATAAATTCTAAGTTAAAAGCAAAAAGGGGAAACCCCTATTGATAATCAGTGCTTTACCTATAACAAATTCTTTGGAACAAAACGACATTTCAGAACTATAAACGTACAAATCTTTATCCTCCCCCCCTTTGGAATGGACCAAAAGGAAATCCTGACCTACAGTTGAATCTCCTGATCTGAACACAATTTATTGCTGCTAATCTCTTTTTCATTTTAGCCATTAAAAAAGGCAAATACATAAAAGACGATTGTAAATTTTCCAGGTCAGAAAGAAAACTTGTTGGGCAAAGTCCATCAAGATAATACATTTTCCTCTTGTTATAAATAGACATACGGCTGGGACAGATGTTTGTCTTGCAGTATTTTACATTTAGTATCTGATGAAGGGAACAGATCTGTTTAAGTCTGGCCACAGTATTGCCACTGCTGTTGTTGCTGCTTCATTGAGTAAAGACGTTGACCAGAATTCCCTGATGTTCTCCAGGAGAAGAATTTTGCAGAAAGCTTAAGAAGGATCATGGGACCTGTAGTCAGCATATCTGGGTCCTAGTTTGGGGAATAGTATTCAATATTTTCAATGCTGAGATCGGGAGGCAGTTTGATGCAGTTATGCATACCTATAACAGATACCCTTAGCAATGCAAGTTTCTAGACATTTCTGTTAAATTGGAACATGCACACGTCTTCTTTATGCTCATCTCCTAAACCTCTTGTCTACAAGGAGGACTACTTGTCTAAGTTCCTTAGCAAGCAAAACTCCTTCCCTTGAATTTAAAAATGTTGTGACTTAGGAAAGCTTTTGTTCTTTGACACTTCCTAGCATGGAGGAACAGCATGCAGAGAAAAAGAGTTAAAGCTTCTTTCAGGCTGTGGGGTGAAATCTCCCAAAGCCCAGAAGGAACATAATCTATCCAAAGACAAATTCCTTGTGTGTCCAATCACACTTGGCCAATAAAGAATTCTATTCTATTCTATTCTATTCTATTCTATTCTATTCTATTCTATTCTATTCTATTCTATTCTATTCTATTCTATTCTATTCTATTCTATTCTATTCTATTCTAGATGCAGTAAACGATCAGAGTTGTGTTAGGATGATTCTCTCTGTCTCTGTCTCTGTCTCTCTCTCTCTCTTTCTTTCTTTCTTTTTCTTTCCTTCCTTCCTTCCTTCCTTCCTTCCTTCCTTCCTTCCTTCCTTCCTTCCTTCCTTCCTTCCTTCCTTCCTTCCTTCCTTCTTTCCTTCCATTGTGTGTTGTTAATAAAGTTTAAATATTATTTCAAATAAATCATATTTAAAGTTAGTTTGTATTTTGGAGGATTGTAATCTGGTAACCTACTTTACTAGACCTTTTCAGATTGATGAAGAAAATGCTGGTCTTAAAATATACTTGTATTTGCTAGAAGTAGAAAACCATCAACCTCCTTTTGAGTGAAGGAGATAGTGATATGGAAACATCCTGACCCATTACAGGCCTTTCCTAATTTTCTCATCCCTGGTGTTAGGCCAAGGAAAAGAATGAAGTCCAAGACACGTTTTTAGGGAGTAGTTGAATCACTGGAATTCCAGACTAGGAGAAAGTTTAAACCAATGAATAGTGGACCTAGTCTTGACCATGCTTCTTATTTTAAAAGGATAAGGAAAAAGACTACGGCAATAGGCATTTAGTGCCATATCTTAGTCCTATTAATTTGGCCAAAGCCAAACAATGAATTTTATAAATAAGTAAGGGTTGAATTTGGGATCCTGAAGAGCAGAATTTAGTGACATTCTATGTTCTAGTAAATATATTTTATGTATTAAAGTATCTTACTTTTGCTGCAGAATTCCCACCTAACTCAAAAGCTTACTGGAGACTTTCTGTCAGTTTCTAACCTCTTAAACTATTACACCTCACATTATTGTTCAGAGAATAACATGCAGAGGGTAACAACAATGAACTATAATGCGAAGGTGGGATGACGAATAAGCAAGTCTGTCTAATAGAGTTACAATGTATTCTGTTTTCAGGTAATGGAGACCTAAAAATGGGCCCTGGTTATTCCTACAGTAGAGAGAAGGAGATTTATTAGAGTTTTCTGTAATATATTTTCTTAAAGCAGCTCAGGAGAGCCCTTATACTTGATTGATGTGATAGTACAGCACAATAGAAATGTAGAAACAAGTCATATTTAAAACATTAAAAAAAGGTTCAGGAATGGCTTTATATTGTGATAAAATGTAATTCTCCCATAATAAAGAAATTAAATGGAAAGTGATTTTGCACTTCTGGGCAACAACTAATGTCTAGCTGACTTCGACTGATCTCAAAAAGTTAAGCAGGCTGGGTCTAATAAATACACGGATGGGAGACCACTGGGAAATATCAGGGATATGGACTAGAGCAGTGTTTCCCAACCTTGGCAACTTGAAGATGTCTGGACTTCAACTCCCAGAATTCCCCAGCCAGCGAATGCTGGCTGGGGAATTCTGGGAGTTGAAGTCCAGACATCTTCAAGTTGCCAAGGTTGGGAAACATTGGACTAGAGCCAAATTTTAAAAAAAACAGAGGACAAGGAATCTTAACCATTAAAATAACCATTTTTACTCAAGTAAGTCATTTACAGCGGTACCTTGATACTCATCTGTTTTGAAACTCATTGAATTTGGTACTCAACATATTTTGATGTGAAAATTTTGTCCTGGTACTCATCGTTTGTTTGGTACTCAACGCATAAGCTACATAGAACCTGTTAGTTTTGGCTGCCTTGTGACTCGCCACATTATTCTTTATGGGGGAAAATTGTTTGGTACTCATAGTTTTTGGTACATCGTGTGTGTGTGTGTGTGTGTGTGTGTGTGTGTGTGTGTGTGTGTGCGTGCGTGCGTGCGTGCGTGTGTGTGTGTGTGTGTGTGTGTGTGTGTGTGTGTAAAAAGGATTCACTTATCCAGCTCAACTGGATTTGGACATGCATTGCAAGCATGCAACTAGATTTGATACATCATTGCTCTGATATGCACACCTTGGTGCAGGACTATTTATCTACAGTGATGCATTCTGGCCCACCCAGACACCCAGTTGCTAAGTAAAAGCTCCCATTTTGGGCCAAGGTGCATTTGGGGGTCCTTATAAATCACAGAGGCAAGACTTGGTGCAGCTTTAGACCTCCATGTTTGCTGTTTCTCCTGCCTTTCCACAAGCTGCCACAAGCTTCAAAGTCATAGTTCCACTTATTTCTTCCCCCTTGCCCCCTTGACAGACCCTCAGCTTCCCCAGCTAATTGGTAACATCTGGGAGGAGGCTGAACCTTGTGATCGAGATGAAGAAGGTGCTGGTGGGCAGCCAGAGGGCCCAAGTTTTCAAACAGAAACCACTTTCTGGACTGGATTAGGCACTTCCTTGAGCAATAAGAACACCCAGATGTTTCGGAGCCAGACAGCAATTCTGCTCATAAAGAGAGGAAATTGACCCTTTTCTTTTATTTATTTATCTATTAGGAATTGCACCCAAAATCTGGCAGACATTTTATTTTCTCAACTTAAGGAAAGGTCACTGAGGCAACAGAGGAGGTACTCTCTAGGAGTTGCTGGCAGCAGTTCAGCTTTCTCTATTGTTCAAGCTGGAGGTTGGGTTTTTTTTCCCCTAGGGAGGGGATTTTCTTCCTTTTTCTGTCACTTTCACTTCCAGGAGAAAACTACCCTATTTCTAAAGGGCATATTATTTGCAAGTCTGCCAGCGAAGCACAGGGTTGCCATCTGACAAATGCCCAGGTAGACTATACAGAAGTTGGCAATATAGGCTTGAGCAAATGTCAGCCTTCCTAATCCAGCATCACACCTCTTTGTGGTACCATCAAGTTGTATCTTCCTAGTTAGCTATAAAATGTAGACTGGTTGGGTTCACACAGAATGATATGCAATAACATGGTTTGCTTGGTTTTGACAAAGTCTTGGGTGAATCCAGCCTGATGTATCTCTTATTCTCCTTCTCTGTTGGAGTATACAGGTAGTCCTCAACTTACAACAGTTCATTTAGTGACCATTCAAAGTTACAGCAGCACTGGGAAAAAATGACGTATGACCATTTTTCACACTTAACGATTATTGCAGCATCCCTGTGGTAAAGTGATCAAAATGTGGACACTTGGCAATGGGCATATATTTATGATGGCTGCAGTGTCCCAAGATCACCTCTTGTGACCTTCTGACAAGCAAATTCAATGGGGAAGCCAAATTCGTTTAACAACCCTGTTATTAATTTAACAACTGAGGCAAGAAATGTTATAAAACAGGCCAAAACTCACTTATTAACAAATGTGTCGCTTAGCAACACAAATTTTGGATTCAATTGTGGTTGTAAGTCAAGGACTGCCTGTATCTTTATAGGCCAAAGATCTCAGCTCTCATACAATTAACTAGAAGGAATTTTTTGTTTTCCATGGGGACAAAGAGGGAACACTTTACTCATGTCAAAAGGTCCAGAAGGTATTGAAGTGTTCTGGTGTTCCTAGAGGCTGCTCTTATTTAGTGACCAGCTCGATACGCCTCAGTTCTGACATCCCACCTTCGTTGCCAGTGCTCTGTAGGACAAGCCAGGCTCCTCCCTAAAAGAGGCTGAAAATTTGGGTGCGTCTTATACTCCGAATGTAGCTTTTTCAAAGCTTTTTCCCCAGCCCTAATGAGGTGCTAACGATCTTCCCGGCTTCCTACTCAGTCGGAAGAAGTTTTTTTCCAGTCCTAAGTCTTTGCAGGCTTGTTTTCATTCCTACTCCCTTCGAAGAATATTTTTTTCAGCCCTAACCAGGGGATAAAATAATGTGCTGAAGCTGACCAGGCTAAGGAAGCTAGCCAGATGAATATCTGGTAGGTAGATTTCCCCCCCCTATTTTCCTACCCAAAAACTAAGATGTGTCTTATACTCCGGTGTATCTTATACTCCGAAAAATACGATATATTAGGTGGCAGAAAATGGATTGCAGTTCATTAGAAATCTGGCATAATAGCTACAAGTATATAGTTGGTCAGATTCACCTTTTACAGACTCAGAGGTATTTCTTAAACAAAAATGCATAGGCACAGGAACACTTAATACAGATTAATTATACTTTAACCATTAAAATGTATTTAGGAAGCTTATAACAGAACACCTTCCTTTTGAACAGTTAATAGTAGACAGGGATTTTAAATATAAAACTCCCCATACCACATACAATATGTCGTACAATATGCCTTCAACTAATTTTTTTCCAGCCTCCCTTCCATCTGCAGCAGTTCAAGGATAGAATTAACTTGTGTTCCTTGGATTCTCACCAGAAGTTATTCTTTGTCTCCTCGGGGAAATAGAATGGGTTAAACTATTATCCTTCTTTATTCTTAGCCCTGCACAATTTACAATTATGATTATACTTTATCAGTATAACCTCCATTTTTATCTCTGGTAAGATTCTGAGAGATTACTGGGGATTTTGTTCAAAAGAAGATTGTATCTTTGAATGAACGAATGAATAAAAATTCGCAATGGGATTATACAAAGAAAATATTTCAACTACATACGGCTAGTCAGTCAAGTTACACTTAAATTTAATTTGGGTTTCATTGAACAGTCTATCCAAATCTGCAATTTATTTGGTGATGTTTACTCTTTTAAAATAGGGCACAAAACATTGAAGTTAATACAAGCCTGCTGTAGAGTAACACCCCATATCAACTAGTGACTGGTTTCATCCTTTGAATAATTTCTTTCAATTGGTTGGACATTAGTTCAGGGTTTCCCCTGCACCCCACAACTATGTGGCTTATTTAAAAAGTACACAGTTTCCATTTCAGAAAAAAATAATAATCCAGCAATTGATATCATGCACATCTGCATCTTTCTGGTTTAATCATTTGTTTATATTTAGTAAGGATTTGGTTAAGAAGCGTATATTTTAAATAGCTTCTGTTTTATTGAAATGTATATAAGAGAGGACTTCCTGTGGTGACGTGGGGTGAAGCAGCTGTAAAGGGACGATCTCCGTCCTCAGAGGCTGCTTTCTTCTTTTGTTTTTGGAGACCTTTCGGGGCATCGAAGTTTGTAGGACTTGGTGGACAAGAGGGACATCCCAGGCAACAGCGGGGCGAAGGCGTTCGCCCGCTGGGGCGGAGGGCATCCTCACTATCCGAAATGAAAGCGTCCGTCTCTGCTCTTTGAAGTATGGCGGACCCGAAGCCTCAAAGCACCACATAAGAAAAGGAAGCAAAAATAATAGCGGATCGCACCTGGAATACCAAACCTAACTCTCACGAAAACTTTGGATTTATAAAGAGGGAGATCTGACCACAAGGACAGGGCAATTAAGGAGCTCTGTGAGAAAATCAGCGGCGAAAACAAAGAACGAGCAGAAGGACAGGACTCTAAGGAGGAAACAGCACTGTGAATAAACATAACAAAAGAGCTAAATTGAGCCCCTGTGGAGGACGTGCAATAGTACTTTTTTGTTATCGGAGGATTACCTGCTGAGAGACAGCAGACCAGAGAAACTGGAGATTCAACACCAGATGAGAGATCAGAGACGGGAGCGGAGAAACAGCACATGGTGGATGACTTGGCAATTTTGAATGGAACGATCTCTATTATTGAGGCCAGAAGGAAACATCTGATTGCAGAATCCAAGGAAATCAAGACCTCTAAAACACTTACAGGATTGCTGAGATCCACTTAATACCAACTGAAACTGGTACCGCTTAAAAAGAACTATATTATATAACTTTTTTCTATTTTTCACCTTTGAACACTTATTTTATTTTTATCACCTATTTTACTTTTCACTAAATATCCTGCTATAATTAAATCCTCTACCCTCTCCTCTTCCTATTTATAGATTGTAAAAAAGGGAAAACCTTTAGTGTCTATAAATGTAATATTTTTAATTTTAACTGTAACTTAAATAATATATATATTTATTTTGAAATAATATTTTTAAGGATCGATTTAAAACAAATAGGGATATATATTGATTGAATTGTAAAGTCTATAGAGGACACTTTGAACATTAATAGAAATATATAAATTGTAATCATAACTATAATTAGATTGGTTAAAATTTTATAAGGAAAACTATTGATATATTGTGATATTCTACTGTATAACTCTTTAACGTATCTAAAATATTTAATTAGTTATTAATATAAGTACTATAGTAACATAGATTATTTATAGATATATTTATATAGAATTTTTGGATAATTGGTACATTTAAGAACATAGAGAACTATATCAGTAATTGATAAAACATACAGGATTGATAGAGAACTAAATAATACAACAGGGTAAAAGATTGTTATATGGTAATCTGGGAGAGGATCTACAAAATTTTAGAACAACAAAAATCAATCTTAAAGGAAATGACAAGTAATACAACAAATATGCCCATGAAGGGGGGGAAGAAAACAGCACAAGCTGGAGCTGCAAGTGCAGCATCACCAGTCACTCAAAGGCAGATAGATGACATGTTACCAGTAGAAAAAGGGGGCACATCCCTTATGCAGAATATGAACAGTACACTAAACGTGGTTCAGGAAACAATGCTTAAATTACAGGAATTGATTACGCAAAATCATACCGAACTAAAATCAGATATTTTAAGATTGGACAATAGAATGGAGATGATACAAGAGGCGATACAAAAAAATGAACAACGTATTAGTGGTGTGGAAAAAAAAACGGAACAAAATGAAAATAAAATTGAGAAGGTAGACCAGAGAGTGACAGAAATAAATAGAGAGCTGGAGTCCTCACTAATCCATCTCGAAATGGATAGATCATCTTATTTCTTAAGAATACAAAATATTCCAGAGAATAAGGAGGAAGACTTGGGAGATGTGATGGCAGGGGTGGTAGCAGAAATTCTACAGCAAGACAAAACAGATACCAGAAATGAAATAGACGAAGTGTACAGGATACAAACCAACTACGCTAGACGCCACCGCCTGCCGAAAGAAATACATATAAGGTTTGCCAGAAAGAAAACAAGAGACAACGTTTACTTAGCCACGAGAGGGGGGACATTAACATACAAAGGGAGAGAAATAAACATCTTGAAACAAGTCCCAAGAAGGGTTAGGGAACGTAGAAGAGACTATAAGCCACTAGCAACATTGTTAAATAAAAAGAACATTATATTCAGATGGCTCATTCCGGAAGGGATGATAATAAACTTGGAAGGACGAAAAGTAAAGATGGATACCATAGAAAGAGCACAGGAGGTATATGAACAACTTGCTGGTATGGAGAAAGAGATGGAAAGTGAAGGAAAAGTGGATGGGGCAAGTGAAGAAGAAGAGCAGGAGATTGAAGAAGAGGTACAGAGGGAGGGAATTGAAGAGACTGAAGATTTAAATAAAAAAGTAGAGAGAATTAAAACAAGGACACAAACAGCAGCAGAAGCGAAAAGTAAATAGTTAGAAAAACACTTTATAAACAAAACCGGAAACGTTAAAGGAAACAAAACTTATATCATTAAACATTAATGGATTAAACAATGCACAAAAAAGAAGGAAAATATTTTCAAAATTAGTTAAACAAAAAGCAGAAGTAATATGTTTACAAGAAGTCCATATCAAACAAGTACATAAAAAATATCTGGAATATCCAAAACTAGGGAAATTATATGCATCATTAGGGGAGAAAAAAAAGAAAGGTGTAGTAATATATGTACAAAAAGAGATTGAGTCTAAAGAAATAAAAGTAGACTCCAAAGGAAGATATATAATGGTGGAAATTGAAATAGGGGGAGAAAAAATATTATTAGTAAATATATACGCACCCAATCAAAAGCAAAAAAACTTCTATCAAAAGATACATGAGAAATTAATGACAACTAAATATAAAAATATATGTTTAATAGGGGATTTTAATGGTATAATAGATCCAAAAAGAGACTACATAACAGGGAAAAACAAAAAAAATAACAAAAATACATTACCAACTACATTCAAGGACATGATAGAGGAGTTGAATTTGACAGATACATGGCGATTATTGCACCCTAAAGACAAACAATATACATTTCATTCAATACCACACCAATCCTTTTCAAGAATAGACATGGTCTGGACAAATAAAGAAATATGCAAGAACATAGCGTCGGTGGAGATAGCCCCAAACATATGGGCAGACCATAGCCCCTTAATAGTAATATGGAAAGGGAAAAAGAAAGGAATAAGGAGATGGACTTTGAACACAAAAATACTCCAAGAAGATGAATACAT
The DNA here is from genome assembly GCA_023053685.1 of Diadophis punctatus similis. Lineage (NCBI taxonomy): Eukaryota > Metazoa > Chordata > Lepidosauria > Squamata > Dipsadidae > Diadophis > Diadophis punctatus. Next base: position 76,042,816 of record JALIGW010000001.1, read on the forward strand.
ACAAACAATTACCAAAGAAATAAAATTATTTATGAAAGAGAATAAGAAACAGCCTACAACCATACAAAACTTATGGGATACATTAAAAGCATATATAAGGGGAATTACAATTGCCTATACGGCAAAGAAAAATAGAGAAAAATGGCAGGAATACAATGAAAAAATAAAGGATATTCAGCAGTTAGAAAAAAGACTGCAAAAAGAACCAAAGGAAGAGAATACACATAAATTATTAATGGAAACGAGACATAAATTGAATTTAATTGAACAACAGGAATATTTGAAGGATATTAGGCTTACAAAACAAACATTCTTTGAAACAGCAAATAAACCCGGTAGATGGCTAGCTTATAAAATTAAAAAGGAAAAAAGCAATAGAATTATAAATCAACTGATAGACACAAATGGGGAAATACAACACTCAGACGAAAAAATAAAAGAAATTGCAACAGAATACTATAGAGACTTATACAGACAGGACCCAGTGGAACTAAATAAAATAAAAGAATATTTAAAGGAAATTAGTATGCCGCAAATAGAGGAAATTGATAAGGAAATGTTAAACAGGGATATTACAATACAAGAAATTCAAAATGCAATTCAAAAACAAAACAACAATAAAACACCAGGACCGGATGGATTTCCAGGGGAATATTACAAAAAAATGAGTACAATACTAGAGGATACTCTATTAGAGCTATATAATGAAGCATTAACAGGAGCTAGGATACCAAATACGTGGAGGGAAACATATATCACCACGATCATGAAAGAAGGTACCGAGAAAAATCATATACAAAACTACAGACCAATTTCGTTGTTGAACACAGATTATAAAATTTTTATGACAATTATGGCAGAAAGAACCAAAAAAATACTAAATAAAATTATCTATTCGGATCAAAATGGATTTTTACCAATGCGGCAGATAAAAAACAATACAAGAATCGTCTTAAATATATTGGAATATTACGAAGCGCATCCAGAAAAGCAGGTCGCCCTAGCTTTCCTGGATGCGCAAAAAGCGTTCGACAACGTAAATTGGCAGTATATGATAGGTTTGATCAAAGAGATGAAATTTGGCGACAAATTTGAAAAAATTATAGAAACAATCTACACCTCCCAGTCAGCCAAGATTATGATAAATGGGGATATGACACAATCATTCCGGATCTTTAAAGGAGTACGTCAGGGATGTCCGATGTCACCTCTGCTCTTTATCTTAACATTGGAAACATTACTAAACAAAATTCGAAATAATAAGGATATTAAGGGAACAAAGATTAGAAACCAGGAGTATAAATTACAGGCATTTGCCGATGATCTCGTATTCTTTATAGAAGAACCAATTGAAACAGGGCAAAAACTGATTAAAGAGATAGAGGAATACGGAGAATTGGCAGGATTGAAAATCAATAAACAAAAAACTAAACTATTAACAAAAAATATGACAATAAAACAAAAAGATGAATTGGAAGAGAAATTAGGCTTACAAACAACCAAAACAATTAAACATCTAGGGATAATACTAACAAATAGATGTTCATCTATTAAAAAAGACAATTATGACAAATTAGTAAACCAAACAAGATTAGAATTAGAAAAATGGAAAAAATTACAGTTATCATTATTAGGGCGTATAGCTGCAATTAAAATGAGTATACTGCCAAAATTTTTATACCTATTCCAAACAGTTCCGATCAAATTAGAGACTAAATTTTTTACTAATTTGAATAAAATTATATCTAAATTTATATGGCAAAACAAAAAGCCAAGAATCAAATTAGCGAATTTACAGGATGATAAGAGCAGAGGTGGTCTAGGGCTCCCTGACTGGAAACTTTACTACAAAGCAGCATCCTTGGCGTGGATAAAAGAATGGATAAACTTAACTAACAAAAGAATACTAACACTAGAGGGCCACGACCTACAAATGGGATGGCATGCTTACATATGGAGAGATGGAACTAAGCCACAACTTAGCTTCAACCAACACCTAATTAGAAAATCTTTGTTAAAAACATGGTATGAAATCAAAAAGAAGAACTACATGAAAATCCCCAAATGGCTTTCAATTATAGAAGCCATGACCTACCCCAACCTAATTGATATAACCAAAGCAGCAAAATATAGCGACATATTAGATCTGACAGGGAAATTAAAAAGTAGAGAACAATTGGCGGAACAAAATATAAATATTGATTGGTTGACTTACTTACAATTAAAAACTCGACACAAAAAAGATACTGAGGGTATGGGTATAGAAATGGAAATGCAAAAACTGGATAAAATTTTGATTGGCCCGGACGAAAAAATAATATCAAAACTATATAAATATCTGCTGGAATTCGATAAAATGGAGGAAATTGTCAAGGAACCCATGATAGCATGGGCAAAAAACGTAGGCCACAACATACACTTAGCTGACTGGGAGAAAACATGGAATATAAACTGCAAAATAACTAAGTCAACAGCATACAAAGAGAATTATTATAAAATGTTTTATAGATGGCATTTAGCTCCATCAAGATTGGCCAAAATATACCCAAAAATGAATTCGGCTTGCTGGAAATGTAAAAAAGACGTAGGTACCTTCTTTCATGCGTGGTGGTTGTGTCCCGAAGCAAAGGGCTACTGGAAAAAAGTGCATGCCTGGTTACAAGAAATTACTGAGAGAACAATGGAATTTACCCCAGAATTTTTCCTTCTGGGGATAATGAAAAAACAACATCCAAAAAATATACAATATTTAATACTACATATTACAACTGCGGCAAGAATAACATATGCACAATATTGGAAAGACAATCAAATCCCACCAGAAAATATACTAATGGACAAAATATATAGATGTGCCGAAATGGACATGCTAACTATTCAACTCAAAGGACAATGCGACTCAGAATACTACAAAACATGGACTAGATGGTACAACTGGACTAAAAAAAAGAGGAAAGACTGTGTGACAACGTGAGAAGAAAACAAAGACAGAAGAGACTGTAAATTTATGATTTAATGTGCATAATTGAGATATAACAATGTTGTAAAAACGGGTGTAGATCTGTATCAAAATATTCAGATGTTTAATGAAGAAAAATAATTAAAAAAAATTAAAAAAAAAAGAAATGTATATAAGAGCATGCGAGAGAAAAGGAAGTGAAATGATGTTTTCAGAATCTTTTGATAAGGATAAGATTTGATGCTACAGCTTTGGTGCTCTCACTCACTCTTTCATTTAACGGAGTGGGTTAAAATGCTGTTTCATTGCTCTTAAATTAAATGCAATTATCTAATCAAATGGTACTAGGGACACCACTACTGTAGTTAAAAGAGCACTGACAACTTGAGGCCCAAGTGGTGGTTTAGTCATCTAATTCTGGATTTCACCCGTCAGATGTTACCTAATAGGAAATTGTAGTGGGATGTCTAACATTGCCTGAAAACATGGAGGAGGCAGATTAATATCAAGTCCTGTGAGGCTAGCAAACTTGAAATGAGAACCACTTTGAAGTCTGGAGGTATTTTTTTTATTGCAAGTAGGATAATGTAATAAAATCTTGAAAACCTCCCCAAGTAATTTTTCTGCATAATGTAATTAACACACAGTTACTCTGAGCCTTTTTGTCATGCTTCCCCTTCCTCCTGGTCTCTAAAGTCTCTTCCGTAACAGTCCTGTTTCCTCCCTTAATTGTCTTGCTGCCTTCTCCCTGTTCCCAAGGTCCGCTAGGCATTCCATTACAGACGTCTAAATCAGCTACGAATGCCGGTTTCACCTGTCAGTCAGAACAGAGGCTCAGGTTGACATTCTTTTATTTATTTTATTTATTTGTTTGTTTGTCAAACATGTACAGGATAGTAGTTTTTTGTATAAACATAACATAAGTAAAAAGTACCGATAAAAGAGGACAGTAGGACAATAGGACAGGGACGGTAGGCACAGTGGTGCGCTTATGCACGCCCCTTACAGACCTCTTAGAAACGGGGAGAGGTCGACTGTAGACAGTCTAAGGTTAAATTAAATTAAAGTTTTGGGGGTTTGGGGAAGAAACCACAGAGTCAGGTAGTGCATTCCAGGCATTGATCACTCTGTTGCTGAAGTTGTATTTTCTGCAGTCGAGTTTGGAGCGGTTTATATTAAGTTTGAATCTATTACGTGCTCGTGTATTGTTGCGGTTAAAGCTGAAGTAATCATTGACAGGAAGGACATTTTGGTATATGATTTTATGAATTACATTTAGATCAGATTGGAGGCGACGTAGTTGTAAATTGTCTAATCCCAATATTTCAAGTCTGGTGGAATAAGGTATTTTATTGTGAGCAGAGGAGTGGAGGACTCTTCTTGTGAAATATTTCTGGACTCTCTCGATTGTATTAATGTCTGATATGCAGTGCGGGTTCAAGACAGGTGAGCTGTATTCCAGAATTAGATAATACTTTCTTCTGAAAATGATCTTCCTTTGGCTACTACGAGCATTTGACATGTGATTGGGGGTTTGTTTGTTTTTTAAAATAATATCAACATACAACACCCTTTATTTGACTTCTGAAGGACTCAAATATTCTTTTGGGAGATAGGTCTTTCTGAAAAATGACAGCTTCTCATTCAAAGAGAAGGCATGGAGAAATCCAAACAATATTATTCCCCTGGTAGAAATAAATGACAGCATTTCTCTGCTTGTGACTAATAGCTGCAATTAAGAACTATAAAATCCACAATGCTAATTAAAGATACAATCTTAATCCTAGTATGTGGCATAACATTCAGCCTGTCAGGAGTGGAATTATTAACCTGAATATTCATATAAATATATGCCTTTATCCCTTTTAAAGCGAGCAACATTATGCAAAGTGCAGAAAAGAAATAAGAAATAGCCAGCAAAGAAAATTACAGCGTGAGTAAAGGAAATAAGCTAAATCTAGTTTACACTGGGTTGTTGTTGTGGAGAAAATAGGAGGAGGAAGGTGTGTCGAATATGTTCGCTGCCTTGAGTTATTTGTAAAAATAACAAAGGTGGGATATAAATAAATGTCCACATCTTTTTATCCTTGCTTCCATTTTTCCACACATCAATTCATACACTGCCTTTTGTTCTTCTTGTCTCCTCTCTCTTTTCTAAAAGCTGGTCAACTCTGTTGATCCACAAACACTCATTTATTCTTGATCTTATTTCTGTTTTGCCAACGCACCTCTGAAGGGACATATTTCCAATGCATTCAACTTATTTTTATGTTTCTTCTGAACCACTCAGTTTTCACTTCCATATTACAAATTGGGTAGAGCACTTTTTTATACACAGACATGTTCCCTTCTTTCAACTAATGTTCGTTCATTGTTTTTCACTACCTTCTTATCAGCATTTGCACCCCTTGTCATTTTTCCATCCACAGCCTCATCTGTCAGGGAACACAAATGAATCAATGTGCTCTAGTTTCCCCCATATGTATGTAATTTGTATTCATTCACTTCATTTTATTTATGTTATTGGTACCTGATATATTAATTTTCACACACTTTATGCACCTCTTTCCCATCTAACATTTACTGCAAACCATTTGCATACAAAAGGTCATCGGCATTCATGTTCTAACCAACACACTTTTACCATAATCCAAGTATTTCTTATGCATTTGTCTACAATTCACTAAATAAAGGGATATCACACACCCTTATTTTCCTCACTGCTCAGTGTCAAACCATTTGCTAAGCATTCAGTTCCCTTCTCACTTACCTGTACTTTCCTTACATCATACTCAGTGCTGCTGTTACCAAATTCAGCAACTAATTTCGACTCCATATTCCCAGAAAACATTCTTCAGTTCAAGCCTCTATCATTTGTTTTCTCTAAAATAACAATAAATGTGCAATAAACCTTATTACATTCATACTTGGAATAAGATTGTAATACAACAAGAAGTCCGGTTGTGTTTTTCTCAATAAAATATTTTTAAGGATTAAGTTTTGAATGCCTCAGAAAGGAAGCATTAAAAATCGTCCCAAGTTAAATGAATGATTTTTAAATCTAAGCAGCAAGATGTACATTCGATACTGAATTTGATGCAAACTGATGACGTTTTACTTAAACTGTACTTAAATACACACCTTGGGGGCATAAAGGATAGAATGAGACATTGTACTTACCTGAGACGTCCATTCTCGTAGGGTGGAGCTAGCCGCCAAGATTGGGTATTGGCACAGCCTTCTAGCCAATAATGACTGAGTCTGGAAAAGTATAAAAGGTGGCTCTAGGCCTAGATTCCCCCTCTTTTGACGAGGGATAAATGCCAGACTCAAGTGCTATCAATCCAACAAGTTTATTAACTGTCTAGTTCAAAGAAACACTACATGAGTAAGGAGCCTAAATACCTAACCTAACTACCTAGATACAGGGGATAACTATGTACACTAAGAGTCCTAGATACCTAATGAACCATATGAACAAATACCTGTCCAGCCAGAATCCATGTAGAAGGGAGGGACTTGGCGGCTAGCTCCACCCTACGAGAATGGACGTCTCAGGTAAGTACAACGTCTCATTCTCCATAGTGGGTGGAGCTAGCCGCCAAGATTGGGACATGCCAAAGTAACCTAGTCCCCAGGGAGGGCCTCCTGATTCTGGCTGGGACCACCACCCTGCGATGTTACCTGTTCCAGCACCCTGTGCCCAAAGTCAGCCTCTTGTGAGGCGAAGGCGTCCAGTCTGTAGTGCCGGACAAATGGCGTTGGAGATGCCCAGGTGGCAGCTCGGCAAATTTCTTCGATGGAAGCCCTAGTGTTCCATGCCGCAGTGGTGGCCACGCTGCGAGTGGAATGGGCAGTAATCCTGGTGGGTCGTGGCAGAGACAATTGTTCATATGCAATGTTAATGACATATCTAATCCACCGACCCACCATAATAGAGGATGCCTTCCTCCCCATGGAAGCATGGTGAAAAGAGACAAACAAGGCCTCAGTCCTGCGAAAGGCAGCTGTTCTCTGAATGTAAATGTCCAGTGCACGCCTCACATCAAGGAGGTGCCACTGTCTTTCAATGTCTGAGGATGGAGGGGGGTAGAATGATGGTAGAATCACCTCCTGAGCCCGGTGGAAATAAGAGTTTACCTTTGGCAAAAAGGTGGGATCCAACCGTAAAACCACCCTGTCCTGGTGAAACACACAGAGGTCACTCCTGATGGAAAGGGCTGCCAGTTCGGATATGCGACGGGCGGAAGTGACAGCCACCAGGAAAACCACCTTGTATGTCAGGTGGGCCAGAGAGGCTGAATCCAAAGGCTCAAAGGCGCCCCCCGTGAGCGCTGATAACACTTTGGATAAGTCCCAGGTGGGATACCTATGCACCACAGGAGGGCATCTATTCACTGCACCCTTCAGGAACCTGGAGACTAGGGGGTGAGTGGAGAGTTTCCCAGAGAAGGACAAGACAGCACCGTGGATAGGGCAGCAATTTGGCGTTTGAGGGTACTTGGGGCAAGACCCTTAGCTAACCCCTGGCGTAGGAATTGAAGAACATTTATGACCGAGAGGTCCAATGGGGAATGACCCTCCCTATCACACCAGGAGCAGAATGCCTTCCAGGAGTCTGAGTAAATACGATGAGTGGAAGGTCTGCGGGAGTCAAGCAAGACCTCCATGATGTCCTCGGGGATCTGACGGCTCGTCAGAGTGAGCCGCTCAAGTGCCAGGTGGTCAGTTGCAACCAGTGAGGCTCTGGATGCTGCACTGACCCCTGGAGCAGCGACCACTCTGTCGGAGGGATCCTCCATGGGGGCGAGACAGACAGGGAGACCAGGTCGGCAAACCAGGCCCTCCTTGGCCAGTCGGGTGCCAGAAGTACTACCTCGGCTCTTTCTTCCAGGATTTTCCGGATGACCTGCGGAATGATGGGGATGGGGGGAAACGCATAAAGCAACCCCTGAGGCCAGGTGCAGCGGAGGGCGTCCACCCCTTCTGCCCCCTGAGTGTGATACCGGGACAGAAACCTGGAAGTTGGGCATTCCCCGGGGTGGCAAAAAGGTCCATTACGGGCTGACCGAATTGACCCACAAGTTGGTGGAAAAGATCTGGGTGTAAACTCCACTCTGAGTGGTCTATCTGGTGCCGGCTAAGCCAGTCCGCCCTGGTATTGTCCACCCCAGAAATATGTTCAGCAGAGAGGGACAGTAAGTGTTGTTCTGCCCATAGCCCCAACTGCATGGCCTCTGACATCAGCTGCGCAGACATGGTCCCACCCTGTCTATTAATGTGGGCCTTGGTGGCCACATTGTCAGTAAGGACCATCACATGAGAGTCCTGCAGAAGAGGTCTGAACTGCTGGAGGGCAAGGAAAACCGCCCGTAATTCCAGGACATTAATGGGTAGAGTTGTCTCATATAGCGACCATGAACCCTGTGCCACCTGTGCTCCCGTATGAGCCCCCCAACCCGACAGGCTGGCATCTGTGGTGACCAAGATATGCCTTGGGGGGAGGAAACAGGTGCCCCTGTGGACTGCAGAGGTGGTCCACCAGATCAGTGATCTTCGGACAGAAGTCTGTAGTCTCACTTTGGCTGGGGAGTGAGCTCTTCCCTGACGCTGGTAGGGAAGGAGGAGCCATTGGAGGTCCCTGGAGTGTAAGTGAGCCCATGGGACAATATGAATGGCCGAAATCATCTTGCCCAGGAGGGATGACAGCAGATTCAGTGGGGCTGAGTTTTGCCTCAGAACTTGCTGGGTTAAGGCCAATAGGCTGTCTCTCCGTTCCTGGGACAGGTACACCTTACACTCCAGGGAATCAATGATCGCCCCCAGATGGACAATCCTGGTGGCGGGGTTTAGCTGGCTCTTGGGTCGGTTGACCAAGAAGCCCAGGTGGTCTAAGGTGTTAAGCACTACCTGGACATCTTTCTCAGCCTGAGAAGGAGAAGCTGAGGAGATGAGAATATCATCCAGGTAGCACTGGATCCTGATGGGAATGGATCTGAGGTGCGCGGTCAAGGCCGCTAGGACCTTGGTGAAGACCCTAGGCGCTGAGGACAGGCCAAAGGGAAGCGCCCCATATTCATAATGCACCCCTGCATAACAAAAACACAAGTATTGGCGGTGAGATGGCCGAATTGGAATGGATGACATTAGATCTCCCTTCCTAATACTTGAGAGGATGGAATGCAGGGTGTGCATTTTGAATTTCTTGTGGACTATGTACCTATTGAGGCGCTTAAGGTCCAGTATTGCTCTCCATCCCCCCGAGGATTTGGGCACTACAAATAAGATGGAGTAGAAGCCCTGCCCCTGTTGGTCCTCAGGCACCTGTTGGATGGCTCGAATTTCCAACAGATGCTGGATGGCCTGATTCATGAGAACCCCTTTTTTGTGAGTTTGATGAGATGGGGCATCGGAGGAAAAACCTCGGGGGTGGTGGAGAGAAACTCCAGAGAAAGACCTGACTTCAGGGTTTTACAAACCCATGCGTCATTGGTGATTTCCTCCCATCGACTGGCATAGAGTGCCAGGCGACCCCCCTATGGGAGGAGCAGCCGGAGAATTACTTATTCCGGCGGAAGGGGCGACCGCCGGCCCCTCTAAAGGGCCGCTTGTATTGGTTCCCCCGGAAAGGACGGTCAGAGGAAAACCTCTGGCGTGGCCCGTATTGCCCCTGCCCTTGCCCTTGGAAATTTCCCTGAGGTTGGGGCTGGAATTTACTCTGTGGTTGATAGGCCCCTCTATAGTTCCTCCTGGGGAAGAAGGGTGACCTGGAGGAGGGCTTGCGGCCACCTGAGGGAAGGACCTTCTTTTTGTCCTTTGTCTCAACCAAAATTCGGTTAAGAGGCTCACCAAATAGATTCTGACCCGCCACAGGGCTGGAGGCCAGCTTCTATTTATACTTAACATCCGCAGACCAGTTGCGCAGCCAGGTCATGCGGCGCGCCACTGCTGCAGATGCCATGGCCCGTGCTGAGAATCTGGCCGACTGAAGTGTGGCGTCAGAAGTAAATTGCGCTGCGGCCAGCAGCTTATTGAGGTCCTGGTGGGCGCGGAGGTCGGAGGGTGGCAGGTGGTCTTGGAGAGCGTGAAGCCACTTGACCGAGGTCCTGCAAAAGAAGGAAGCGGTAGCAGCTGACTTCAGGGCCCACGCAGCCGACTGATGACCCCTCTGGAGTGTCGTCTCCACCTTACGGTCCTCCGGGCGAAGAAGTTCGTCTGGTTCACCGGACATCGAGGAGCTGGGAAACAGAGTCAGGACCGGGCTGTCCACGGGAGGCACTGTTAAATGCTGCGCCAAAGCAGAGTCAACGTTAAAGTATCTTTTGTCCAGGGTGGTGGACATTGACCCTGAAGTGGGGTTCTGCCACTGCTTTAGTATAGTCTCAACAAAGAGCTTCGGGGCAGGCACTACATCAGATTGTGAGGCCGTGGGCTCGAACATGGGGTCTGGCTCAGCTGTTTGTGTGGTTGACCCCGTGGGTGGCAACAGGTTGGCTGTGGTCTTTGCTTTGTGCAAGAGTGACCTAAATAAAGCAGGCTGAGACAGGGCAGAGGAAGCCACTGGCTCAGGGGCCAAGTCCTCATCATCGGACATGGCCAGTTCTGGGAAGATGGGCCCCAGATCTGCACCCTGGTCGCTATCATCCCGGAGGTCGGCTAGGGGATCAGAGAACTCCTCATCCCCCTCGTCGTTACCCTCTAGGTCAGAATTTTCTGGACTGTCCATGTTTTGTTGTTGTCTCGTGGCACAGTCTTTTTGGGATGTGGGCTGCCCTGCCATTGCCCTAATTCCTGCCTCCACCCCCTTCCTGATTGCTTTATTAATCCTATCTTGGATCTCTTTTGATTGTAAAGGATCCAAGTTGGGGGCCGCACTAGGTGAGGCGCCCCTGGATGAGAGCCTTGGGCCCCAAACATTTCCTTCAGACCTACGCAGGTTTGCTCCATCGATGGAGACGTTATCAGGGGAGTGGGACTGGGAGGTTCCCCGGTGACGTGGGGTGGCTCCCTTGTCATGCTTTGGTAGGCTCTTGTCTCCCGATTGAGAGGAGTGCTTGGTCTTAGAGGGCTTATCTCTGGTAGGCGGAGCAGGAGACTGGGGCCTAGTGGGGGATCGATCCCTGGTTGGAGAGGGAGATGCCACCCTGGTGTGATCGGCCTGATCCACCGTAGCTCTTGGAGTCTTAGTTTTTGCCTTGCCAGACCTTTGCACTTTCTCAGCCATAATGTGAGAACAAAGGGGAAAAAAAGGCTGCTCACTCAATTTACTGCAGACAAAATGGCTGCCAGTCACGAGGCTGAGTTAAAATGGCTGACAGGGCTGTCGGAGGAGATAACAGTTGCCCCAGAGTGGGCAAGATGGCCACCTGTCGCCGGGCAGATTAGGCTGACAGAGAAGGCTGTTAATACAGAGACAGCCTGTAGCTTAAACCTCTTTTTTCCCACTTCTTTTTTTTTTCTCGAGTGCTAGCAGTTAAATGTCAAGTGCACTCACGAGACCTTGCAAGGCAGACTTCTGAAGGGTCCTCTTGCCGTGAGGCCTGCTGTGTGGCACGCTGTCAGTTCTCAGGGGCAGGTAGACGCCTCTCCGTTGTCCAGGCAGGCTGGCAGGCTGCGGTCGGCGTGGGATCAAAGGCACAGCTCCTTTCGCGCTTCCGCGGCTGCGGAGCGCTTTCGGGCCGGAAAAATTCAATCAGGGGGCTGCCGACGGCTTGCGCGCGTCGGTCCCACGAGCAACAGCTGTTTTTCGGCTTTTTATAGCCTCCGGGCACCAGCGAGGGACCAGAAAGGCTATTTCTGACAGCCGGCAGTTTAAAATTGGCGCGGAGGCTCGTTAGCCGCCCAAACTGCCGACGAGGCCTTTTTGCTCTTTTGATCCCTTTGAAGTCAGCTGGGGATCGGAAGGCTCACGGATGGCTCAGCTAGGTTGCTGGGCCGGCGGAAAACAGTGGCACCACAAAAGGAGGGAAAGGAAAAAAGAAAAACAAAATTCAATTTCCCTGGGTCAGCTTGCCTGATGGCCCCTCGGCTCTCCTATAGGCAGTTTGTGGATGGAGGTGGTGTGGTTAACCCCTCGTTGACCAGACCCGGTGCCAGATATTATTGAGGCCTCAATTTAAGCCCAGATAAGCAGTGGAATACCGCTGGCCCCTCCCCAATATCCAGGGGCCCTTTCCCTCACCCTCTGCAGCCGGTACAAATTATATGGTTGGTTGGTAACGCAGCAAAAATATAATAAAAGGAGGAAAAAAAACAAAAAACTATACTGGGCCTTCGGCTGGAGGGGCGAGCGACAGTCAGACTTGCGGCCAACTGCCTCCACCCTGGTATGATTTGCCAGAAAAAGGGACCAGGGGAGCTCGATTAGGGAAAGAAAATTTGGAATCAGTATTAGAAGAAAGGAAAAAAACTTACAATTGTAATTTAAGTAGAAGTTGGATTGGAAAAAAGGCACTAGTCGATGGCTATGACTGAGTCAAAAGAGGGGGAATCTAGGCCTAGAGCCACCTTTTATACTTTTCCAGACTCAGTCATTATTGGCTAGAAGGCTGTGCCAATACCCAATCTTGGCGGCTAGCTCCACCCACTATGGAGAATGGTAAAGGTAAAAGATAATAATGCCATCATGTTGAGCATGACTTCTGGTTACTATGGACAGAATTATGTCATTTTTGGCAACAATACAGAAGTATACTTGTTCCAATTGAGGGGCTGCCATAAAGGTAAGGGGGGTCAACCTATTTTCCAAAGCACCAGAAGGCAAGACAGGAAACGATGGATGGCAACTAATCAAGGAGAGAAGCAACCTAGAAATAAGGATAAATTTCCTAGCAGTGAGAATAATTAACCAGTGGAACGACTTGCTTCCAGAAGTTGTGGGGGCTCCCACTGGAAGCTTTTAAGAAGAGACTGGACAGCCACTGGTCTGGAATGGTATAAAGTCTCTTGCTTGATTAGGGGGTTGGATTAGAAGATCTCCAATATCTGTTCAATCTCTGTTATTCTGTTATTCTGCTTTGTCACTATCTATATCCAGGGTTAGTTTTTTTACTATAGCTTTAGTTTCCTGAATGGTTTTACATCCAAGTACTAACCGGACCCAACTCCTAGCTTCCACGTCTTAAAAAAAAAATCAGCTGGATGCTGCTATCTCTTTTTGTCACTTTTGTTACTTTTTTCAGAAGTGTAGTGAATATTCTAGGACAGAGTGTTAAAGGGATAATTAGACTGTGTTGGTGGTGAGAGCTGAGAACAGAGACTCGCTGCTTTTAACTTACAAGGAGAAGCATTTTCAAGAAATTGTAATTCTGAGCTCCCAAATAGTTGGTAAGTTAAAGCCCTTCTCCGATCACATCTTAGCAGTGAGTCCACTGAAGAGATAACAAATGCCTAACTACTCTTTCCACTTCTCTTGGCTGAATCCGATCCATCTGTCAAACCCTGAAGCTGACCTGACCGGAGCCATCTTTAGAGAGAGTGCCAATTAATTCTATTCCTTACATTTTAGACCCAACCCGAACGTTATAGATTCAGATTTCACTTGTTTGACCTTCTGTCCACTAACTGGGAACTGAAACAATTATAGTATAAAAATCAAAGTCAGATGCACACAGGGTTTGTCACATTATTCCGTTAAAGCCTCAGCATGTGCCCTGTCTGGAATCTGCCCTGCATAAAAACTCTTGAATCCAGCATCCCTGTACCAAGGTGTCTCTGGTTAAAAGCACACTGAGTCTCAAGGGAGAGTGATTTTCATGGTTTATGTCTCATTTGATTAACAGGAAAGTGTTAACATAGTGTTGTTCGGATGAGCTTGGTAACTACAAAAGCTAATTACTTCTTATGAGATTCTCATTCCCATTAGCGCCAGAGTTAATTGCATTTGCTTAATTATTTGGAAGTCACTTAATATGGACTTTGCCCACATACCACAGTTTAGCAAGAGATTAGCTTTGTGTTTGGCCTTGTATATAATGTGACAAGCTTCAATGGAAAAAGAGGGGATCCCAAGCTCCAAGTATGCAGTGTTAAATGCTTAGTTAGCACTTATTTTTTTTCTTCTAAGTGCTCAGAATGCACATTGCCTCAGGGATCTCTTTAAAGAACAGGCCAAATTTATCAATTGATTACAATATTTCTGGAAGGTAGAAAGAGGGAACTCTAAGGTTGAAAGATAAGATACAGTGAGTCCCCGACTTAGGACAACTGAGTCCAAAATTTCTATTGCTATGCAATGTGAGTTTTGCCTCATTTCACAGCCTTTCTTGCCAGAATTGTTAAAATGAATCACTGCAGTTGTTAAGTTGGAAACATGGTTGTTAAGTGAATCTGGCTTCCCCATTGGCTTTGCTTGTCAGAAGAGCACAAAAAAATGATCACATGGCCACAGGACACTGCAACCTTCATAAATACATGCCATTTGCCAAATTTTGATCACATGACCACGGGGGAAGCTGCCACGGTCATAAGTGTGAGAAATGGTCATAAGTCATTTTTTTTCCGGTGCCGTTGTAACTTCAGTCATTAAAGGAATGATTGTAAATTGAGGAGTACCTATATTAGCTTATGTAAGACTACTTAATGAGATTGTGATTAGACTTAGATTTGGGCTAGGGGTGTTTATATCAAAGCTTATACTCTTCAATACTTTACTGTTCCTGGCTTCAATTTTGTATTTGTTAGTGCTATATAAAATTCATAACTTGGGGGGGGGGGGGAGAAGCCATGTAGGAAAGCACATGCTTTACTTCTGGAAGATAAAAATCAAAAGTTCCATATGACGTCAGACTGGAAACAAGAGATGCACTAATTTCAAAGTTGGAAGGGTTTGGGAGATCATCTAGTTCTAATCCCTGTCCGCTCTCTGTAGGATTTACAATATTTTTGAGATAAAATTACCATCAATCCCTAGAGAATACTGAGCAACATGGATCAGTGAGCAGATTCTGTAGAAGGTAATTTCTTGTTTACTCACTCAGTTTCTATGCTGCTGCAATCTCCCAGCTCTCGGTGGTTACAGTGTCACAACACAAGCAACAGAATTAAAACAATAAATAATTCAAATGGCAAAAACAAAATTAAAGTAGGAGGGGGGGGAAGAGCAAGTGGTATAGGTGATGTTATTGAAAAAGCTTATTTTTTTAATAACTTCCTAATAGCTATCATAGAGGGGCCAGTGTTCTCAGTGGGGAAACCCATTTTATTCCTCAATATTTCCTAGTCTCAGCTCCTTTAACATCCCAGGAATATATTCTTACATGATCTAACAGCCCTAGGCCAAAGCCACGAGGAGGAGGTAGTCCCATTGGTACCCAACTCCAAAGGCGTGAAGGAATTTATAGAGTAGTGTCATTGTATTTCTAACTATATTATAGCTGTTCTTGTATATGCTGTACGCCGCCCTGAGTCCCCCAGGAGTAGGGCAGCATATAAGAATTGCTAAAATAAAATAAATAAAATAAATGTTTTAAAATTGTATTCAGAACTAAACCAATAACCAGTGCTGATCTCGTAATACATTTATAGTGTGCTTCCAACATAGGAAATCAGTTAACATATGAGCTGCAACATTCTGGACTAATTGTAATTTCTGGCTAGTCTTAGGAGGCAGGCCCATGTAATCTATAATGGGTGATAATGAGAGCATGAATTACTGTTTCTGTGTCCTCCTGCAACAATAAGGATGCAAAGGCCGCTGGTCACAGCCTCCACCCGCTGTTCAAACAGGACAGGAGCTGTGAGACCAGAAGGACCTCCACATCACAAACCTTTTCCTGGATGGGTAGGCCTGGTCCATTCAGGAATGGCGCAGCGGTTAGAGGCAGTACTGCAGGCCACTTTAGCTGACTGTGATCCACAGGTCAGCGGTTCAAATATCACCGGCTCAAGGTTGACTCAGCCTTCCATCCTTCCGAGGTAGGTAAAATGAGGACCCAGATTGTTGGGGGCAATATAAATATACATTTCTTACTGGTGTAAACCGCTTAGAGAGTGCTTGCACTGTGAGGCGGTATATAAATCTCACAAATAAATAAATAAATAACACTGGCATTAAACAAGAACCCAAAGAGCAACTCTGAGTTCAGTTTCTATTCACAGTCTCCATGTTCAGGGGCTGACCATACTGACAGTATGCCCCCCCTCCACAGTCCAGGGTAGTGATGTATTGATGGGTAAATCAGCATATAGACAATACTTTACCTCAAGTGGTGAGACAACCCTCCCCCATTGGTTTCCTATGCTCAAGGCTCACTCATGGGGTGTGTGGGACAGCTGCCCCAATCTTTGTGATCTCATTCATGGAAGTGTCTCTGCATTCTACCTAAAAGCTCATTTGCAATTCGCCCTGTATTAAACATTCTCTTTTCTTCTTCTTATTGCCCTGAGAGGAAAGAATGATAAAGCAGGGGGAGAAGAGGGACCCCTACAAGGGAGCACAAAAGGAATGGCATTTGCATTGAAAAAAACACCAAGTGAGCAGCAATTAAAGCATTGCTTTCTGGGAAAGCACTTCAGCCAGACCATTCTTGACTGTAGACTTTATGATGACTGTAGGTTTATGATGGCGGCAGCTGAAACATAATACTGCTATTTATTTTCTGACAGGTCTTTGATAATCAGAGACCGTGCTCTTCATTTACCTTCAGCCGTGCCAAATATTTTACCACCTTCTTAGGGTTGCCCTGTTTGCAAGCGGTCTAGCTGGCAATTCCGTTTATGGCAGCTAATTCTGCCGTGATTGTACTGTTCAGAACAAGTTCATCCAGAGATGTTAAAGGAAAACTTGGGAAAATTCTTATTTTCTAGGAAAAAGAAGTCAAATCTGTGTTACTCCATGAGCCAGGAAAAATCCCTTTAAGAGAATTCAATCCATGAATCATGTCTGTTGCTCATGAGAATTGCCTGGCTTTCTTTTTCCTGCCATGTATTTCAGATGTGCAGGGAAATGAGGGCCCCAAATGCAGAGGTAAGGAGACTGGAGTCCTGAGCCCATGGCCAGCACAGAAAAGTTCAGGGAACATGACCCTAGCACGTTTATTCAGTAGGCTAATATGACACTCCAATCATACCTGAATCTGAGTATCTTACATCCACTAGTACTAAAATTAAAAAGATATAAAAATATCCGTAATAACAACAAGACCTCCCCCCCCCCCCAAAAAAAGAACAGAGCACTAACATGCTCGTGTAACATACATCCTCAGGACAGAACAAAACATGTCCCCTCTCCACATCGCAAAACATCATTGAAAGAACCAAGCTTTGCAAAAAACCAGAAGAGATAAAGCCTATCTGATTTCACAGGAAATGCTGCTCCAGGGAACAAGAGCGCGGGTGGCGCAAGTCTGAGATCTCAACAGATGACATTTCTTAAGGATCAGATCCAGAGAGAGCCATCTCTTCCAGATATTATTGGCCAGACCAGTGGTGGGTTTCAATTTTTTTTTATACTGCCGGTTCTGTGGGCGTGGCTTGATGGACATGGTGTGGCTTGGTCGGCATGGCAGGGGAAGGATACTGTAAAATCTCCATTCCCACTCCACTCCAGGGGAAGATTACTGCAAAATCCCCATTTCCTCCCAATCAGCTGGGACTCGGAAGGCAGAAAATAGATGGGGGCAGGGCCAGTCAGAGGTGGTATTTACTGGTTCTCCAAACTATTCAAAATTTCCGCTACCGGTTCTCCGAACTACTCAAAATTTCCACTACCGGTTCTCCAGAACTGGTCAGAACCTGCTGAAACCTACCTCTGGGCCAGAAAGAAAACACTAGAAGTAAGCAATATTGTAGATTCTCAGATAATGAACTATGAAGGGCTTTATAAGTCATAAACAGCACCTTGAATTGCACCCGGAAACACGCTGGTAACCAGTGCAGCTCTTGTTGCATGTGCAAATCCACTAGTGCCCATACTTAAGTAAATTTATTATTGTGACGATCAGGTTAGAGAAAACTTGCATTGGGCCAGTAGCCTCAGGAATGCCCAGTCATAGCAATGTCAATTATTGCTTTCCGGACTCTCTCTCAAGTAGACTATATATTTGGGCAAACAGCTGCTGGGCTACTAAATAATGGTTCCAGAATAGCTGCTTAATTGAGGACTTTATCCCCATTATAAGACAGTGTGAACATTTCTCATATACCTTCAGTCTTACAACCTAATCCTCCTTTACTCAGAAATGACAAGCAAAATGATAAATGATTTCTACAAATCACAGAGCAGCTTTAAAAAAAACCTTTTCTCTCACTGAATTCTGGTCCATAGACCTGGTTCTTGTTCTTGGTGTGGTATTCATTCAGTCAGGAATGTTTTAGATTGGAGGTTGTCATTGGACATAAAATTAAAATACATTGTGATTCACAGGGACTGGAAGTATGGAGTGTGGGTAGTTAAAAAATATAGCATCAGGAAGTTTTTTAATTTGTTATTGGGATTTTTTTTTAAAAAAAGTCAAAAGCATTTTAGAATGATAGAATGATTAAAAAAACAGCCTGAGAATTAATCATGAAGGAATGTCAAGTGATAATGAGGTTGTTATTCCAACTATTATTATATGAATCAAATCCACCTATCCTGGAAAGAGACATGTCTACATTTTTGGGGATTGTGCTACTTTTTTTTTTTTTTTTGCAAGATAAAAGCTCTAGGAAAATACTGGAAGACCCCATTTATGTGAATAAGGCATGGAAATTCCATATTACTTGCCCAATGCTACTTTTGTTAGCTTGAGGATTGCACTTCAGAGTGGGTAAATCCACAGTTCATATTGAGAGGGAGTTGCAGGAGTTTTAAATGATGAAATTGGTGCTTCAAATATCTGTAAGCCCCGAGACATCCATGGTGTTGAATCTTCCAACTCTCACAATGTAAAATGCAAGCTCACAATGTTGACCCTATTAATTTGGGAGAGGATTTAGGAACCATAAAGTGCTGGACAAGGGTCAGGCAGCTGGTGCAGACTTTTTAAGCCTCTGGTGCAAGCTTTGACAACGTGAGCTCATCTGATACTTAGGTATTCTAAGTTTGATTCTTCACCTGCAATTTTGGAAAAATAATTCTTCATCTCTAGTTTATTGAAAGTAAACTTTGACCCTTTGGTTTACAGTTCTCAACCATTCATACAGTGACACCCGCCCCCCAAGTCACCATGATGCTGAAAAAAATGACTTTTGACTAGTCCTCGCACTTAATGAATGCAACAGTGTCCCCATGGTCACATGATCAAAATTTGGGTGTTTGGCTTCTATTTACAGCTGTTGTTGTGTCCCAAAGTTATCCATTTGCCATTTGTGACCTTCTCAGAGGGCTTTGAAAATCAAAATCAGTGGTGGAAGCAGATTTGCTTAATGACCATGGCCAAAAAGGGTAATAAATTTGAGTGTGGGTCACTTAATGACCGCCTTGCTTAGAGATAGAAGTTCCTGTCTCAATTGTGGTGGTAAGTCAAGGATTACCTGTCATACAATAACAATAAAAAGTTGCTATGTGGAATAGTTGCAGTAGTAGTAGAAATTATGGCGATGTCACCATAATCAACAATAAACTAGTATTCATTTAAAAAGCAGGAAGATTTTAAATATATTGTCTTTTCTGCCCATCACTCTTCATGGATGCTATCTGCTCCTTTACAAATACAGAAGCCATTTGTCCAAGTTGCATAGTCTGCCATAGAATTATAATCTAAGAGCCGAGGTGGCACAGTGGTTAGAGTGCAGCACTGCAGGCTACTTCAGCTGACTGCTAGCTGCAGTTCAGCTGTTCAAATCTCACTGGCTCAGGGTTGACTCAGCCTTCCATCCTTCTGAGGTTGGTAAAATGAGGACCCAGATTGTTGGGGACAATATGCTGACTCTGTAAACCATTTAGAGAGGACTGTAAAGCACTATGAAGCGGTATATAAGTCTAAGTGCTATTGCTATTGCTATTGCTTTCCTCTAAATTCCATGTTATTATTAGGCATATAATTTATTAGTAAAATCAAGTATTTTCATCTTGCTATAGCATTAAAAAAAGAAGAAGCAAACCAAGAAACCATCTACCAGCTCCTCTGATAAAAGGATGGCTATATGAATGTGTTAAATAAATAAATACTTACAGTACTACTTTCGTCACAACATGGTTCAACCTTCTCCAATTGGATAACCTCCAAATGTACTGAATTATAACTTCCATCTTTTAAAGTCAGGTTAAACCATGCTGGGAGGAGATGATGGGAAGGGTAATCTAACACAGGACTGTCAAACCCCTGGCCTGCAGGCCGGATGCGTCACGTGCTGGCCACACCCACGCCCGATTTAGCAAAGGGGATAAAAGTCCCAATACATCATGTGACACTGCCGTGATGACGTGAGTTTGACACCTAACATCTAACATCTAAAAATTCATCAGCCTTACTTTTGCCCACCTGAATCTATATCTGTATCTCTATCTACCTTCTCTTAAGCTTTGCCTGTCATACAGGTACTGCTTTATGTAAACGTAACAGGTTTTGGAGAATTGCTTTCCCACCAACTACACTGAACAACAAGAGCAGAAAGAAGACATAACTAACAAGCACCCAGCAGGTCACAATACACTGGAGTAGAACAATGGAAGGTCCATATGGAATAAGTCAAGTATTTACCTCCCCCGCTTGACTCAAAGTTTCTTGACCGTGTTTTCCACATGCTAATTAATACCATTTGCTAGCCAGCTTTGGTACTGGTTTGTACTTTCCCTTCAGTCCTTTTTTTAATATATATAATTTGGGATTTTCTGAATTTGTTTTGAAATAACTTCTGGGAATGCTTATCTTTCTGGTAGCTGTAGCAGCAAAACAAAGGCAGTCAAAGGAAAACATGAAATTGTGTTTTTTTTCCCCTTCACGAAATGCCTTGCCTGTGAAGTTTATTTAATGGATATGTTGAGAAAGTATCCATAAAGGAGAGACTTTTACTGATTTCAGCAAGGGAGGAACCATATTGGATATTCCATTTTTCTACAAACTGAACAGTATTAATATTTTATGAAAACTTTAAAAGGAAAACTTAGATCTCCTCTAAACAAGTTTTCTATATATATTAATAGGGATGGGCAATATGCTCTCTGCCTAACCAAATGTTTTTTTAAATGAAAAATAATTAAGTGGAAAGTGCTGACACATTCTGGTATCCACTGATTTATTATTCACTATGCTTACATTTGTCCTGGTTCCAGATTTTAATTTTGTTGATTATGAATTTTGTTTTGGAATTCCAGACTAATTCTTGCACAATGTTCATGTAATCTCAAAAGTATTGTTTGGAGAAATCTAAATTGTTTAGAAAGACGTGGGTAGAAATAGGCTTCAACTTTGTGCAGTGGGGGGAGGGATATGATATGATGATAATGTTAAGTTAATGAAATGGGCAGGCTACAGAGCTATGCTTACTGGTTTGTGTGTTCTAGTAGGATAGAATATCCTCTGGAGACCTACTTAAAAAAGAAAACTTGGCATGCTATTGTGCAAGTGGAATCTAAGGGTCTAGAAATTGATTAATTAACAATGATATCTGATTTCACATGATGCTATGTAGCAAGTCAGTTTTCTGTCCCTGCTTTACTGGAACAAACCATGTTCAAACCAGTAGTGGGTTGTAAATCCCATTGCTACCGGTTCACTTGTGCGCATGCGTGCGCACGACACTTCTGCGAAGCGTCCCGGGTGGGTGGGCAGAGCATCCCGGGTGGGTGGGCGGAGCCTTCCGCTGCCGCCGCTACTAGTTCGCCGATCTGGGCCAAACCGGTAGCAACCTGGTTCAAACCTTTTATTGTTTTTACTTTATTTTATTTCCTTGACTTTGAGTCAATATTGATTTCTGATAACTGTCTGGAATAATCCCTGCAATTTTCTTGCAAAAGTCTTTCAGAAATGGTTTGCCATTGCTTCCTTCCTAGGGCTGGGGGAGAATGACTGGCCCAAGGTTACCCAGCTGGATTATAGTCTGATGCCTTAACCACTATGCCAACCCCACTTCCCATCCTGGCATGCCTCCAAACACCCTCTCCATCTAGAGAGGAAGAATGCTTATCCATCACTGCCAGCATCCCCTAACCAGCTCTACCTCCCCAGCAGACATCTGAGATGCTCCTTCATCCTTACCTCACTGTTAACATATTTCAGATTTCATCCTTAGTTTCAAGGCAGCCAATCACTGCTCACCTGTTGGGCCTTGCCATCAACCAGTGGAACAGCTTACCTTCTGAAGTCGTGGATGCTCCATCACTGGAGGCTTTTAAGAAGAGACTTAAACAGCTACTAGTCTGGAATAGTATAGGCCCATGATAGCGAATCTATGGCACATGTGCCACAGGTGGCACGCAGAGCCATATCTGCTGGCATGCGAGCCGTTGCCCTAGCTCAGCTCCAGCGTGCATGTGCGCGCCAGCCAGCTAATTTTCAGCTCACGTGAAGGCTCTGGGAGGGCGTTTCCGACCTCCAGAGGGCCTCCGGGAGGGCAGGGAGGCCATTTTCGCCCTCCCCAGGCTCTAGGGAAGCCTCTGGAGCCTGGGAAAGGCAAAAAATGGGCCTACCGAGCCCACTGAAAGTCAGGAAACGGGGCAGCGGAGGAGGGGGGTCATGTGCACATGCGCAGGGGGGTGGGGCGTGGAGGGCATTGAATTATGGGTTCCGTGCACATCAGCATATAGTCATGCTGGCCACATGATCATGGAAATGTCTTTGGACAATGCTGGCTCTCTCGGCTAAGAAATGGAGATGAGCACTGCCCTCTAGAGTTGGACATGACTGGAAAGCGGAAAACTTTACCTTTATTTTATGGAACAGGGCAAACAGCTAGATATGTTCTAAACTTCATTGACATGCAACTTTTATGATCTGAGACTCAAGTTCTGTCAGCAAAAGTGTGGGATCTGCAATAAAATTTGGATGATGTCATATACTCGTGATGGCGAACCTATGGCACATGTGTCACAGGTGGCATGCAGAGCCCTCTCTGTGGGCACGCCAGCCCCAGCCCAGTTCCACCACACATGCATGCATGGCTCCCACTGGCCAGCTGGTCTTCAGGTCGCTGCCGTGCATGTGTGGGGGTGGGGCGCATGTGGGGGCCACATGCACGCATGTGCAGGGGGCACATGCATGGGGGTGCTCACATTGGATTTTGGGGTCTCACATGGCGCCTCGCATCCCGTTTTGGCTTCCAGGTTGGTACAGAAGATCTTCCAGGCCCAAAACGGGATGCAGGGGGGAGCATGTGCCCCCTGTGCCCCATTTTGGCTTCCAGGTTGGTGCAGGAGGCCTTCCAGGCCGAAAATGGGGCATGGGGGGATGCGTGGCTACCCATGCTCCTTTTTGGCTTTCAGGTTGGTGCAGGAGGCTTTCCATGCTCAAAACGGGGCACAGAAGGAGCCTGCGCCCCGTTTTGGGGCTGGAAAGCCTCCTGCACCAACCAGGAAGCCAAAATGGGCAAGGATGGGGGCAGGATGCATGCACAGGTGGGTGGGGGAACAGGGGGGTCACACATGCATGCATGGGGGTAACACGTGCACATGCGGGGATCGCACGTGCATATGTGGGGGTCACGTGTGTATGTGCGGGGGTCATGTGTGCATGCTCATCTGGGGGTCACACACGAATGCATGGGGGCGTGGGACATGGGGGGGGTCATGCACGTATTGCATTATGGGTACAGGGGGCGCACGCTGTCGCACGCACGCTTTTAGCACGTGACGATAAAAAGGCTAGCCATCACTGTCATATATGATCAAGACAAATTAATTCAAAGCAAACAAGACCCAGATCTATTTGGATCTAAATGGCAACTCCCTGGAATTGAAATGATTAGGGCATTTGGTAGGTTTTAGCTATATCCCTGATAAAACTATGCAAACTCTTCAAAAATGTCAGATGAACAAGGTGATTAATCCGTTTGCTTTCTTCTGCACACACAGAGTCCCAGATGGTAATGTATTATTTTGGCTACCTAGCAATTGATTTGCAGATAATTCAGATAATGTAGATAATGGCTATTTATTTATTCAGTTCTGATTGCTTATTTTTATATAAAAGCAAAACCTTATGTTGCAATGGGGGGAGGCTTAACATTTTAGCATTCTCTCTCGCATTAATTTTTTTGTATCGCTGTCTGCTAAAATCTAATAGTGATTTCCAGTAATAACAGAAACAGACTTAATGAAAATGATTAAAACAATATTGCAAAGAAAAACCAAACTGTTAAGTTAGACTCGTCAACTATTATAATCAATACGCCAGATTAAAATCTTTTAAAATTCCAGTAACATGGCTTGTTCCTTCAAACCGGAATATACACATATACGAGCAATACAACAACGCGTCTGTGTAGGGTGAGGGAGCTAGACAAATATATTACTTGAATATAAATTTCTGGTTGAGGTTTAAGCCTGCAAGCAAGCAATAACAGATAAAATCCATTTGGCCTCTCTGCCTCCCCATTATTGCTTTAATTTATCCAAGCAAATAAAAACTGGTGCCTATAGGCTACGTTGATGGAATCACTGCAGATACCATGAAGCAAAGCGTAAAGATGATCTCTTGTCATTTTAAAAGCCCATTACCCCTTTATGTGCAAGTTAACAAGTATCACCGTACAAGAGTCTGCATTTTATTTCTTATGTATATATAATTACCATTACACTCTTTCTCTAGCCCTTTTTAAAACTGCATGAGATTGTACTATATAATGTGTGTGTGTGTGTGTGTGTGTGTGTGTGTGTGTGTGTGTGTAACATTTTTTGCTGATAAATGAAAATAAAGGGAGACTATTATAGATCTATTTCGAACTATTTTGCTCTCGTCAAATATATATTTGTCTTCCTTTTGTATAAGGTGACCAGACGTCCCGATTTTGGCGGGACAGACCCGCTTTTTAATCATTTGTCCCTCATCCCGCCCGCCCTCTTAAAAAGTCCCGATTTTTTAAAACAATGCCCGACTAGGGCATTCTTTCAAAAAATCGGCCTGCAGGCACTCGAGGACGGCCAGGTTGGGCCCAGCCGCAGGGGCAGCAGCAGCAGCAGCAGCAGCAGGCCCTCTCAAAATCGGGACATCTGGTCACCTTAGTCTAATGAGCCCCCGCTTCTTCCTCCAACCAGACGCGCGCCTGAGCGACAGGCTTCCGATTCAGTCCCCTCTATTCACAGGGTGGCGCGGGGCGGGGCAGAGCGAACTCTGGGGGGGGAGCGCGACTTTGCACTTGTCTTTCAGTCTGTGCCGCGGAAAAAGGGGCGGGGCAGGGCTGGGCGCGCGTCCTACCTGGGACTTTTCCTGGTAGCTCCAATCGCGTTCCTTGCTAATAGCGTCCAGAGCAGAGCAGCCCCTTCCAAAAGATCGCGAGACGTTATCTTTTGGAAGGGGCTGCTCTGCTCTGGGCGCTATTAGCAAGGAACGCGATTGGAGCTACCAGGAAAAGTCCCAGGTAGGACGCGCGTCTCGCGCTGGGGGTTGGGCGGGCGGGGCAGGACTGGCGGCCAACTACCTGAGCGATGGAGGCGCGGCGGCCGGTTTGGGGCTCGGGGCGGACCCCGGACGCCCCACCACCCCCGCCGGATCGCACAGAGTGGACATGCAGGCACCGGTCGAGACGCTAAACAGCTAAAAAGCCCCCCCCCGCCACTTGTTTTCCTCTTTTGAACCTGCGCACGCTGGGCCCGAGCATGGGGGAAGAATTAAAACAGCGCACCGAGAGCGTCACCTGAGACGGTTGTAAGGATCTTGCCAGCCAGCCAGCCTAAACCATTGCCGGCTCCCGAAGGAGGGCAAAACTCAAATGGAGAAACCCACCCCCGTCAATGGTGTCCCGCCTGAAGAAAAAAAAATCTGGTCACTTTACTTTTGTAAGAACTGTGTTCTTTGAAAACAGATTTTAACCTGAACAGATTCAGGTTCAGATGGAACCTGAAAAACTTACAGAAGTCTTCATGGGGAAGGATTGTCCAACTGACAAGACCCCCCCCAAAAAACCCCACAACCCCCACCCGCGCATGCGCACAGGCCTCACTGAAGTCTCCGGACTTCCAGTAGGCCTGTTGAGCTGTTTTTCGTTCTCCCCAGGGTTCAGGAAAGCCTCCTGAAGCCTGGGGATGGCGAAAAATGGCCCAACGGACCAACTGGAAGTTCCAAAACGAAAGGAAGTGGAGCTGCCCTACTACTTACCTTCAGATAGTTGCAACCTGGCCTTGCACACCTCAGCCCATTTCTTCTGCAGCCAGGAAGGCTTTCCTGAAGGCCTGTGTAGCCGATAACAGAGCTCTGGATCAATCCGGAGCTCTTTTATCAGCTGCAGAGGCCTTTCCTAAAGGCCTTTCCTGAAGGCCTCTGCAGCCGATAACAGAGTTCCAGATCGATCTGTTATCGGCTACACAGGCCTTCAGGAAAGCCTTCCCAGCTGCAGAAGAAATGGGCTGAGATGTGAGAGGCCTGGCTACAACTGTCCAAAGCAGAAGAAGTTCCTGAAGACCAGCAGCGGGTTGCTGCCTTACCGGTGCTGGTGTGCTGCGTGCGCATCTCCATGCTTTGAGCGCTCGCATTCTCGCTATGTGCGTGCGCCCCCTCGTGCAATTTTGCTTCTGCGCATGCACAAAAGCAAAAATGCGCCAAAATCTCACGAGGGGACATGCACGCGCACGAGATTTCGGTGAGATTTTGCTTCTGCGCATGCGCGGAAGCAAAATCAACCCAAAATCTCTCTCTTGCATGCATCCCCTCGCGAGATTTCGGTGCGATTTTGCTTCTGCGCATGGGCAGAAGCAAAATCAACCCAAAATCACCAGGGGGAAATGGCGACGCGCGAGATGGACCGGCAGAGAGGGCTTCAGAGCAGTTGCGCAATCTGCCGCTCCCTACCGGAGCTGCGCACTGGGCAGCTCCGGCAGGAACCCACCTCTGCTGAAGACCTCTGACAGCAAAAAGGAAGTGGAGGGTGAGCACACAAGTGAACTTCCGGTTGACCCGTTTGGGCCATTTTCACTGTGGGGAGAGCAAAAACGGCTGAAAAGAAGGCCGAAAATCAGCTGGCCAGCGCGCGCATGTGTGCTGGAGCTGACATAGGGCAATGCCTCACGTGCCCTCAGATATGGCTCTGCGTGCCACCTGTGGCACGCGTGCCATAGGTTCGCCATCCCTGTTCTAGGGTGTTAGCTATTCCTGCCAGCTTAGTATCATCTGCACATTTGGTAAGTTTCCCTTCTATTCCCTCATCTAAGTCGTTTATAAAGATATTGAAGAGTACTGGGCCTAAGACGGAACCTTGTGGTACCCCACTGCTTACTTCCCTCCCTGTAGACGTAGACCCATTAAGGACGTCGTCCAGTGGTGGGATTCAATTTTTTTTACTACTGGTTCTGTGGATGTGGTTTGGTGGGCGTGGTGTGGCTTGGTGGGCATGGCTTGCTGTCTTCTCTCTTTAGTGGACTGACTGTTTCCTTGATTTTTTTCTTGTTTTTTATATGTTGGAAGAAACTTTTTACATTATCTTTGACTTTTGTTGCAAGTTTTTGTTCATTCTGGCCCTTTGCTTTCCTGACTTCGTCTTTACAGATTCTGTAAAATATCTGCTGATATTCTGTCTTAGTTGTGTGTCCCTCTTTCCATTTTTTGTAAAATAATTAAAACACTAAAGCAAATCGGTTAAAAAGAGTAAAATAATTTAAAAAACTGTAAAAAGCATTTTAGAAAACAACATATGAGAAATTATGGAAAGAAGAAATACACAAAAGCTACTGTTTTCCAAATATAATGTATCCCTCCCCCAAATCAAGACAAGTTATAAAATTTAAATTATATTTTAAAATCTTTGGGGGGAGATTCTTATTCTCCCAAGAGCACTGGGCTTTTTCACACCTATGTTGCCAAGTATGTGACATGTTGGTGTCTCTGGACAAAATGAAAATCTTTCTGCACTCGGAGGACTGGGATGTATCTGGAATTTTCAGTGGCATAGAATCCCCTGAGCAGAAGTGATGCAAGTTGCAGAGAAAATAAAAAAAAAGGGAGGGGAGGGTGAAATAGCACAATAAATTAAAGGGGGGGGAAACCCCACAACAGGCAACTCTCATTGACTTGGGGGACACCAACTATTATGTAATATAAAGCAGCTGGCAGCCCCAGGAGGCAGGATGCAATCTCTTTTGCTCAGAGAACAGGGGTCCTGTGTTCCAGGAAGCTCAGTTCTCTGACTTAATCCTACTTGCGCCTTTCACATCATGAAACCGTCCATGATTTCAGGACAATTTGCCACAGTTGAAATAATGGTGAAGACAGCTAAGTTGCAGCTGGCAAAATGCAAGGGGTGGGCGGGTGGGTGGGGGGAGGTTTGAGAGAGAAAGAAGCCCAGGCTGTGGGGAGGAAGAGAAAAGCGGGGGGGGGGGGAGAGGGAAGGGAGCATGTATTTTCACCTCTTTGCCCTTTAAAGCAATTATTTGAGGTTAGTGTTAGTATTATTAAAAGCCACTTCAGATCAAGACAATCCAAACACTTGCATTCTCCCTCTTAACATATAAAACAGCAACAATTTGACTAATAGCAAATAAATGAGCCGAAACTGCCCAAAGGGTTTGGTATCTGTACTGAGGCAGCGCAATCACACTACAAAAATTCCTTGTGAAGGGTTGCAGAGGCGAAGGAAAAAGATAATCATAAGGAATGTAAGAATGGCAGCTTACACTGCAGCCCACCCTCAAAACTGTCCCATTTATTATTACATCTTGCTTGGAAATTCGAAGCAGAAAAACTTGGAATGGAGAGGAGAAGTTTATGTGCAATTTTACCAAAAGCCGATCCTGGTTATGAAAATATCCAAGACTAAGTTGTTTCTCTGAGCTCGAGGAAAGAGGTAACGGCAGACCACTTTTGAAAAACCTTGCCAAGAAAACCGCAGGGACTTGTCCAGACAGTCTCCAAATCAGACAGGACTGAACAAAAGGGGGAAAAAAAGAGATTTATTTGGCTCTGAAGTAGCCCATCAACTGGTGTGAACCACTACTTCAAAAAGGAAGTGCTTTCGCCCCCCCCCCCCCCTCATATCTTCCTCTGACCTGTCTGGACTCAGAGCATGAGGTTGGCATCTTCAAGAGCTGACCTTGATTTTGTTCTATTTGGTTTTGGTTCCCCTCCCCCACTTCTTGAGTTGGTTTATCTGAAACTGGAAAAAGCTGTTTGGTTTTGTAATGGTGCACATTTATAGATCTAAGAAACAGTTCATTTTCTCATTAGAGGGAGGTTTTATCTCACTCCCCACCAGTTCCTAGATCAGTGATGGTGGACCGTTTTTGGCTCGGGTGCCAAAAGGGCACACATGTGCACGATAGCATGCACATGCATGCCCACACCCATAATGCAATGCCCTCCCCCGTGCATGTGCACAACCCCCCATGCTGCTTCCCTGCACATGCGCACAACCCACTGTACTTGGCCCCCCCGTGCATGCGCACAGGCCTCGCTGAAGCCTCCGGACTTCCGGTAGGCTGGTTGGGCTGTTTTTCACCATCCCCAGGGTTTAGGAGGCTTTCTTGAAGCCTGGGGAGAGCGAAAACGGACAAAAAGAAGGCTGAAAATCAGCTGGCCAGCACGTGCATACCCGCTGGAGTTGACATAGGGCAATGCCTCACGTGCCCTCAGATATGGCTCCACGTGCCACCTGTGGCACGCATGCCATAGGTTCGCCATCACTGTCCTAGATTCTCTTAATAATAAGCATAATATGTTGCTATTTGACAGGGATTTTGTCAAGATTGTGGCAGGGTAGTTTTACAGCTTATTTCATAACAGAATTGCATGCAGCAAAACATTGCTCACAAAATACTTTAAGAAACTTGGTGGTAGTGGGGATAAGTCCAGCCATTTATTTTCCTGATCCTTTTAGGGGTGAGGGGTTTTCTGTTCCTCCAAAACTGGGACAAACTCAGGACATAGCTGAATTATTTAGATTTAGATTTATTATTAGAGTTAGAAGGGACCTTGTAGGTCATCTAGTCCAACCCCCTGCTCAAGCAGGAGTTCCTACACCATTTGAGACAGATGGCAGTCCAGTCTCCCCTTGAAGGTCACAAGTGTTGGGGCTCTCATAATCTCTGCTGGCAAGCTGTTCCACTGGTTGATTGCTCTCACCTTCAGAAAGTTTCTCCTCACTTCCAGGTTGAATCTCTCCTTGGTCAGCTTCCATCTATTATCCCTTGTTTGGCTTTCTGGTGCCATAGAGAACAGCCTGACCCCCTCCTCTCTGTGGCATTTCCTCAAGTATTGGAACACTGCTATCATGTCATCCCTGGTCCTTCTCTTCGCTAGACTGGCCAAGCTCAGTTCCTGCAACCGTTCTTTGTATGTTTTATTTTCCAGACACTTTATCATCCTGGTTGCTCTCTTCTGCACTTTCTCTAGGATTTCAATGTCTTTTTTGTAGTGTGGTGACCAAAACTGGATGCAGTACTCTAGGTGTGGTCTGACCAAGGCTTTATAGAGTGGTACTAGTACCTCTCTGGTCCTTGATTGTATCCCTCTATTTATGCAGCTCAGGACTGCGTTGGCCTTTTTGGCTGCTGCTGCACACTGCTGGCTCATATTTAGTTGGCTGTCTACCAAGACTCCAAGATTCCTCTCACAATCGCTGCTATTGAGTGTGGTTTCACCCAGTTTGTATGTGTATTTTTGATTCTTCTTACCTAGGTGTAGAATTACTTTTCTCTGTGTTAAATTTCATTTTATTGGTTTGGGCCCAGTGTTCGAGTCTGTCAAGGTCCCTCTGGATTTTGTGTCTGTCCTCTGGGGTGTTTGCTACTCCCACCAGCTTGGTATCATCTGCAAATTTGGTTAGTTCTCCTGCTATTCCCTCATCTAGATCATTTATGAAGATATTAAAGAGTACTGGGCCTAGGACGGAACCTTGTGGTACGCCACTGCTTACTTCTCTCCATGTGGACTTAGAGCCATTGAGGACTACTCGCTGGGTACGGTTGGTCAGCCAATTGTTAATCCATCTGGTTGTGTAGCTGTCTATCCTGCTTTTTTCTAGCTTATGAAGGAGTAGGTTGTGGTCTACTTTGTCAAATGCTTTGCTGAAGTCCAGGTATATTATGTCTACTGCATTTCGCTGGTCTACTAATTTGGTCACAGTGTTGAAAAATGAAATGAGGTTGGTTTGGCATGACTTGTTCTTAACAAATCCATGTTGGCTGTTGGCTATTACTTGGTTTGTTTCTAGATGATGTGAGATCTGGTTTTTAATTATTTTTTCCAGTATTTTCCCAGGTATTGATGTTAGGCTGATTGGTCTGTAGTTTCCTGGGTCTGTTTTTTTACCTTTTTTGTAGATGGGGACCAATGTTATGTTTGTTTCCACTGTCCCTTGGTGTTTCGAGATTGATGGAAGTGAACCATAAGTGATTGGTTTCAAGCTGCTTTTGAGAGGTTGGAGAGTGTCAAAGGTGATTTTCTTCAAATGCTATGGCTTTCAGGTTTGCCTCCTAAATAGAGAAAAAGCAAAAACAATTAATTTAGCTGGAAGGCATAAATGCACATTTTTTTATAAGAAGGACAAACAAACAAAGCACCAAGATGAATTACCTTGGAGTTCTTAATAATTTTAAAGTAGTCTCGATCAGCTTTCCCCAACATTGCCCCCCTAATAGTTTTGGATTACAATGGTCACCATCCAAAACCAGCATTTTGAAGGATTGGGATCAGGAAAAATAGTGTAGAAAGATTCTGAAGAATGCTTAACATTTGTAGGACAGGGATTTATTTATTACTTTCACAGGCTTTATAGCCTTACCAAATCAAATGACTCTGGACAGCTTACAACACATTATATTTGGAAAAAAAATCAAGAATAATAAGTCATCAATCCTACTCCAACATGGACACCAATAACAATTATTTAGGGTTGAAAGCATGGTTATCTATTTACTAAATAGATTGGGATAAACTCATTAATAAACTTGTCATTTACAGACCAAGTATTTGTCCAAGCAAAATAGTTGGATATACATTTTTTTCCTGTATCTTAGCTGATTTTAACATACATCACAGAAAAAAAATGATACCCCCCTCATTCATTCATTCATTTCATTCATTTATTAAATTCATATGCCGCCCAACTCCCAAAGGACTCTGGGCGGCTTAACAACAGAATAAATACTAAAAACATTGCTAAACATTAAAACAATTAAAACCCATGCATATCATTTCTCACACACATATCCAGTACACCCAAATGCCTGTCCTATTATAGATAGAAAATTCAGATTCTTGTTGACTGAGGCAGTTTAAACAGATTAGAAAAAGTGAATGTTATAAAACTGAGTTACATAAATTTATAACTCGAATGAAGCACAATCATGTTGTTACTTTATCCTGAGGTTATCTTCATGAACAAAGGCTCATATCACTAGCAGCATCTTTCTATTGTACTGCATAACTAATTGCTTCCCTATCTCAAAGTACTTAAAATTTGGAATATAAAGACATTTTATAGGCACAACCAGTTATTTCTGAGATTATTGTTCTCTGTAATCTAACTATATGGTCAGAGGAAGTTCTATCTCCTGCCACCTACCTGCCACCATAATAATGCTACCTATCTATGCCCTAGACAACAGACAAAAACTGTTGGCTATTCTCACTTTGCAAATGCATTTGTAATCATTGCAATGCCAAGATGTTAGTGTGACTGCAAGATGTCAGCTTAGAAATTGATTTATGATGGAGGTCAGGGGGTCAATACAATAATAATCATCACTTGGATAATAATAATGTTGTTAGGATATCATTCTTACTAAGCGGTTGACTTTTAACATACATTCTTAACATACATACTGTTTTAGGAAGCAACCAGAATGTTACATTCCAAAGGAATAATCATGTCAGTCTATTGCAGAAAAAGCAACATCAAGCAAAAACAACAAAAAACAGCACCTGCATCAAATTTAAGTTTTTTATTGCTATAGGTTTTCATAGATTGTCATTCACATTTTTCAATTCATGAAATGTCCAATATTAATATTAGTGGTCTGGATCCTTTTAAACATCGTGCTGAGACAAAGCTTGTTGTGACTTAAGACATTGTTCCAGATGACCCGATTTCCACTGAATCATTGTTATTGTTATTGACCACGTGGCCTAGAAGATACTTAATGCAGCACTGAGAACTCTTTGAGCAAAGCAAAAGATGATGTTAAGATAACTCCAAAGTAGACAGATTCTCCGGTAGACAATAGTCTAGAGAAGGTAGGCTGTTATTGCAATGAGTGGAAGAGATATAAACCATATTTTCCTGCTGATATTTTAGCTATTCAGTGATTTATTAACAGCAAATATAAATATATACTCTGTATAAACAAAGAGCTAACTCAGAGATCTACACTCACAATGTATGAATAAATGGGTAGCTAGATAAAGTATTCGAAGAATTTGTATTTATTTGTATTTGTTTATTTTGTCAAGCATAAATGAATATAAGCAAAGTACAAACAGTAAAACATGATTGAATATATATATAATATTACAAGCATGAATAAGAGTAGAAGAGGTATGAATATATGGGTACATTAGGACAGGAACGGTAGGCACGATTGTGCGCTTATGCACGCCCCTTACTGACCTCTTAGGAATGGGGTGAGGTCAATGGTAGATAATAAGAGGTTGAAGTTTTTGGGGTTTGGGGAAGAAACTACTGAGTCAGGTAAAGTGTTCCAGGCGTTGACAACTCTGTTGTTGAAGTCGAATTTTTTGCAATCAAGTCTGGAGTGGTTTACATTAAGTTTGTATCTATTATGAGCTCGTGTATTATTGGGGTTGAAGCTGAAATAGTCGTTAACGGGTAGGACATTGAGGCGGATAATTTTGTGAGAATGGCCATTATAGGACAGCAGTACAAGGTATTTTAAATAAATTAAAGAGCCGTGGTGGCACAGTTGTTAAAATGCAGTATTGCAGGCTAATTCTCCTGACTGCCGGCAGTTTGGTAATTCAAGTCTCACTGGCTCAAGGTTGTCTTAGCATTCTGTGCTTCCGAGGTCAATAAAATGAGGACCCAGATTATTGCGGGCAATATGCTGACTCTGTAAACCGCTTAGAGAGGGCTGTGAGAAAGCATTGTGAAGTGGTAAATACATCTAAGTGCTATTGCTAAATGGTTTTTTTAAAATAACATATAAGATAACATTGCTTTTGAGTAGAGGTAACAACATGGATCTTTCTTGAGAGATGATTAGCTATTGTTTTCTTCTTATATATTTTTCAGTCTTCCAGCATTCACTCTTTCATTCCACTCTTCTTCTTCATAAGAATTCTTCTTACGTAGCTTCATGAGTTTTTATTTACATATTGCTTAACTAGATTAGTATAAATTCAGCAGATACAGGAGTCCTCGACTTAGTCATTCATTTAGTGACCGTTCGAAATTACAACAAAAGCACTGAAAAAAGTGACCGATTGTCATATGACCACTGCACCATTCCCGTGGTCAAGAGATCCAAATTTGGGTGCTTAGTAATTGACATGTATTTATGATGGTTGCACTGTCTGGAGGTCATGTGATCAGCACTTGTGATCTTCCCAGCTGGCTTCTGACAAGCAAAGTCAATGGCACAAACCAGATTTTCTTAATGATCATATGATTCACTTACCAGCAGCACTGATTTCACTTAACAATCATGGGCACAACTCACTTAACAAGGGCCTTGCTTAGCAACAGAAATGTTGGGCTCAATTGTGGGTTGTAAGTCGAAGACCACCTGTACATTCATTCAGCATGCTAATATTCTTTAGCTTTCGTTTTTATTCAGGTTTAAGAAATCAAAACGTTACCGTTTATTTCAGTCTGAAAGTTAAGCATATTAATGCATAAATTCACGCCTGCTTTTAAATCCAGCTACTTAGAAGATGGGACCCTAAATCTCTGTGGCTGGGCCATGAAAATTCTAGGATGAGCAGGAATTAAAGAGCAAAGACGATAATGCTATCAACTTTGCCTGAAACAGTCTGAGTGCTAACCTCATAATGGCAGCTGTGCACACAACTTTAATAATTCATTAAAAAAAGAAGCTGTTCAGAGCCCAGACAAAATCATCGAAAGAAATATCTGCTTCACTATTGATTTAGAAAGCTTCCATTGCTCTGCAATATGAATTAAATAATATTTTATTCATAGAAAGTAAAGATTTTATTACCCACTTCCCCTTCATCTCTTTCCCCATGCAAGCTGCTTCCTTTACCAGAATTTATTAGGAAGATTTGCTGCAAAGATTGTGTTCAGTTGTCCCTCTAGAGAGTTTTCCCTCTTTTGCTCTGTGTTGATGTTGATGATGATGAGGAGGAGGAGGAGGAGGAGGAGGAGGAGGAGGAAGTGGAGGAGGGTTTTGTTTTTATTTCTCAAGGAATAGCACAGTATAAGAAAGAAAGAAAGAAAGAAAGAAAGAAAGAAAGAAAGAAAGAAAGAAAGAAAGAAAGAAAGAAAGAAAGAAAGAATCACATACCGTATTTTTCGGAGTATAAGACGCACCGGAGTATAAGACGCACCTTAGTTTTTGGGGAGGAAAATAGGAAAAAATCTTCCTACCAGGTATTCATCTGGCTAACGTCCTTAGTCTGGTCAGCTTCAGCACATTATTTTATCCCCTGGTTAGGACTTAAACAAATCTTATTTGGAGAGAGTAACAATGAAAGAGCCTGCAAGCCAGTAAGAGCTGGGAAGATCATTAGCACCTGGTTAGGGCTAGAAAAAACTTATTTGGAGCAAGTAGAGCAATGGAAAAAACCCTGCAAAGACTTAGGGCTGGAAAAACATTCTTTGGAGAGAGTAACAATGAAAAAGCCTGCAAGGTAAGAGTTGGGAAGATCGTTAGCACCTAGTTAGGGCTGAAAAAAAAAGCTCCGAAAAAGCTACATTCAGAGTATAAGACGCACCCAAATTTTCAGCCACTTTTAGGGAGGAAAAAGGTGCGTCTTATACTCCAAAAATACAGTATTTGTTGGTGTTCTTTGGAAATTTAATTTCCAGCAGGAACCTTATTCAAGTAATACTGTAACCTAGAAGCAAGCCACTTTTCTGTAAATCCAAGTTGATACAGCTGAAATATTTAGTGCTTTTAAAATCTACCCCACTTAATTCTGTGAGTCGAATGGATTTGTTTTAAGAATTTGTTTTCTTATCTGTTTTATTTTATTGCATTTTGTTATTCTGTTGATATTTTTATCCTGTTAGCTGTTCAGAGTCACTTTATGTGAGATGAGTGGCCATATCAATCAAATGAATGGGATAGATGGATGGATGGATGGGTGGATGGATAATAACTATCCACAATAATTTGCACAATTTTTCACATAATCAACCAATTTCTATCCTTTGACCTCTGCATTTAGTAATTTTTCCATGTTTGTTTGCATGTTTGACTTTTCTATCCCCACATATTGCTGCATCTACAAATTTTACTCTTTTAGTTCCCGTTACATTGATATATTCTAGATTGGGGATTTGCTTGTATGCAAAACTCATATGCAATTTTAACGTCATCATTTTCAACATTCATTTTTTAAAATTTATTTAGGTATTGGTCATGTAATGGTTTATTTCTCTTCTAAATGGCTTTCCATTTAAAAAAATGAAATGTTTTTGTTTCGGCTACTCTATGGGGTGTCAAACTCGATTTCATTGAGGGCCACATCAGGGTTGTGTTTGACCTTGGAGGGGTGGAGTGGGCGTGGCAGGGTGGGTGTGGCCAGTTCGTCATCACTCCTGTTGGGGGTACCTGTGGTGGCCCGAGTGCTCTGCCAGAGAAAATGGGCTCCCGAGCTCCGTTTTAGGCTGCGATGGCCTCCTGCACCCTCTGCCAGCGAAAATGGAGCTTGGGAAGGCTGCTCCATTTTCACTGGCAGAGGAACCATGGGCTGGTCCTTCGCTGTTTCAACGGCGGCCCCATGGGCCAGATCTAAGCACCCTGTGGGCCAGATACAGCCCCCGGGCCTTGAGTTTGACAACCCTTTGCTTGCCATGATGTAAGCATTTTAATCCACATTTTTTCTTCTTCAACTGTCTGTTTTGTCTGCAGGAAGGCCACGGCCCCAATTTTTTCATGCTAAACATAGGCAATTACAATCACTTCATAGATGCAAGGTTTTGGGTCTTCAGATCTAAAGTGTCGCATTTATGCTATCTCTGGTTTATTATACAGTTTGTCTGATTACTGCTACTGCTCATGTCTTTATGGGCTTTGATTGTATTTCCACCTCTTAGTTTTGAATTTTTTGCACTTGTTTTAAATGCTCCAAACTGATTTTCTTGTTAACTTCACCATGCAAAGTATTAGGACCCAGATTGTTGGGGGCGATATGCTGACTCTGTAAACCGCTTAGAGAGGGCTGTAAAGCACTATGAAGCGGTATATAAGTCTAAGTGCTATTGCTATTGCTATTATCTGATTTGAGTATTCCTAGATATTTGTGATTTTGCTGTAGCAAAGATGCTATGATTTTCAAACTGTATAAGCTACATTTTCTTTCAATGTTCGATTCTTTATAAAAAGACCTTTTGATCCATTAATCACTGTTCATCATTACTCAAATTCTGAATGTATGTTTCCAAATATTCTCTTTTGTAATACTATAGACCAGGGGTGTGTTTCTACTGGTGCGGTCCAGTGCGTAGCTCCGGTAGGGACCCACCGATAACGCAATTTGCGCATGACTGCTCTGGTACCGTCTCCACCGGGCAGTCGAGTGCGTCGCTATCTTTAAGAATTTTGGGGCAATTTTGCTTTTGCGCATGCATGGAAACAAAATCGCGCCAAAATCTCTCGCGCACGTTCATCCCCTTGCGAGATTTTGGTGAGATTTTGCTTCCACGCATGCGCAGAAGCAAAATCGTGCAAGGGGGCATGCGCGCACAAAGCATGGAGAAACGCGGAGCAGCACACCGGTCTCAGTAAGTAAGCAACTTGCCCCTGCTCTAGACCAGGGGTGTCCAACCTTGGCAACTTTAAGACTTGTGGACTTCAACTCCCAGAATTCTTCAGCCAACATGGCCGGCTGTGGAATTCTGGGAGTTGAAGTCCACAAGTTTTAAAGTTGCTGAACTGAACACCCCTGCTCTAGACCATTTCTTTCATTCTGCTGAGCCTCATCTAGTTGCTTTGCAGCTGGCTGTTCTAGAAGACTAGTTAAATTCTGCAACCATTTCTCAACTGATGGCCAATAGCTATAGCACCAGATGTGGGTCTTGTCCAGCCAAGCAATGACCAACCTATGAATTTTTTCTTTCATGTGTTCACCATTGAACATCACCACTGGTTAGTGCCGCCTTTTCATCAAGGTCTATCTGGCATGGTTGAACCTGCCAGTAGCTAAGCTGCCACTATAATATCTACTGGTATCATTGAGGCATACAAGCCTTTTCATATGGTGAAGTCCATGAAGGATGATTGTGGCTTATTTTGGGGGGGGGACTTCTATCTTCAATGACTTCATTCCAACCTCATGGTAATCCATTTTTAAAAAGAATTCTGATTGTTCTGAACTAGTAAATTTGCTGTCTGATTGTTTAGCTTAAGTCCATATTAGCAGGAAGCTAGAATTATGTCCAAGTTTGCTGTTGGCTTTGGATTCTGGCATCTTAGAAGAGGAACAAGTCAGGCACTTAGGTTCATATTTAAAACTGATTTGTTAGTTACTCTGCTGGCAAGGGGGAACCAAAAGGGAGTGATGTATGAACTGACTTATAGGCTAAATGAGAACACATATCAGTCAAAAGTTTAGTTGCCAGAGCCTGTTCTCTCTGTATATGTGTGTACGTGTATGTACACATGCTCATATGTCCAAATCTTTTATGATTTAATCCACAGTTGAGATGAGAAATGGGAACAATTTTTCACACTGGCTGCATTTTATAAGCTAAACCACTGAATGGCTTTTGTAAGCCAATCATCAAAAAATTAAAAAATAGCATTTTCAAGGCATCGAAAGTGAGTGACTTGGTTTCCGCAAGATGTAAACATGTTTATTTGATATGAAGAACTGCTCGGGCTTCATCCTGGACTATAGATGCATTTACATTAACAACAAAGTTGCTGATTAGTCAACTTTAAGAGTTGAGTAATTTAAGAGCAACTTTAGGATTAAAATCTGTAAAGCGCTTAAATTGATTAATCATCAATCTAAAATTCTCCAGTAGAATGCTCTTTTAAGCCATTAAATTTTATGGAGCCTTCTTCTAAAGAGGTTTCTTAGAGTCTTTATGAAGATCTTTGTTGCATTTGTAAAAAATATGCAGACTTGTTTAATTTTGTCAGAGTATGAATATTCATAGACTGGATAGACATGGTAACAGGTCAGCTAATGGGGGCTGTTTGGTGACCCAGATGGCTTGGAGCGTGGGCATGGCTTAGGTTCACTGATCTATATACCGGTATATGAGTGTCTCTGTATTATATCTTGCTTCTGTGAATATTACTTCTGTGATCATTGATTCTGGATTCTGCTGTATGGTATTGTATATAAAGACATTTTCTTATATATAATTGAATCCTGCTGAAGTTAATTTACTTGTGTGCTAGTCAGATGTGCTGCAAACTCTGACAAATTTTAATAATTTAGTTTTAAAGTATGGAATACAAATTTAAAAAATTAAAAAATAAGCAAGTCTTAAGGCAATTCTGCAGCCTAAGCCTGCAAATCTTCTGTACTGGTCCTGGCTGCTTCTGAAGTTAATTTAACAAATTCCAATCCAGATTGCAATGATTCGGCAACAAACCCAGTTGACGCTTAACCTGGACAATGATAAATACAGGCCTTGATTGGCCATTCCCCTGCTTCTGGCCCTCCCCATCTATTCAGGAAAATGAAGCCTTATTGATTGGATCCTGTGTGGGCAAGTCCTTTTAGGTAAGGTGACCAATCGTCCTCCTTTAGGGAGGACAGTCCTTCTTTTGCAAGTTCTGTCCTCCCTCGAAAAGTGTCCTCCTACATGTCCTCCTTTTCAATATTTGAAGACTAATCTGTTGCGCGTTATGTGACGTATTTGTATTTGACATGACGATTCGTCAAGGCTCGGTACAGTGCGGCATAAGATGCGATTATGAGACGTATGTGCTCCGCACAGTAGACCTTGAGAGAGAGCGCCATGTGCAAGTGGCTTTGTTTACTTCTTATGTTATGTGCTATGTTTACTTCTTACGTTATGTTGATACTCTAGCTGCAGCACTTGCCGTAAAATTCAATATGAATGATATTTCTTGTTCAGATATTTCCAATATATTGTTAGAAGATGATACATTGACAAAAAATATTAATTCAATGGAAAAGTACTCATTTAAATAATAATTAACAGGCATGTAAGCATAATTACAATATAAAATGTTACAAATGTTTTTATTATGCATACAATATATCATATTATAGTGTATTATTGTTTCAATGAATAAAATGTTTCTTTTATTTACGATATTTTTTTCCAATTTATTTGTCCTCCTTTTCATTGTAAAAAAGTTGGTCACCTTATTTTAGGGATTGTTCCCTTATTAATTGAAAAAGTTAGTGGGGAGACTGGGAAAAAATAGAAAGGAGAGTAAGCATAGATAAACAAGACTTAGAAGTGGGGAATCTATTGGAAACTTATTTCATAAACAGCAACTCAATCCAACCTCAGTCTGGGAAGAAAGTTTGCAAATAATTCAACTCTTTATTAATCTTACATTTTCCAAGAGTTTGTGTTTACTACAAGACTACGATTAAATCAGTGTTCACACCCCATGTCCATGTTCTCTCCTTTAACATTAACACAGTCCCTCCATTGTTCATTTTCCCTCTTTTTGCTCTGGTGCCGCAGTGATCAAATCAAAGAGACCAAGTTATTCCTGTATTCCACTGCAGATCCATAGGAACCTTGTAGCAAGGAAGAATTGATTGTTTGGATTCATAGTCGAAAGAAAGACTTTACAGAATTTTTTATTTTTTTAAAAAAAAGGAAGGCAACAATTGCAACCAGTGGTCACAGAGTGGAAAAGAAAAGAAAAAAAAGGAAAAGGAAAAAAGGAAAAGGAAAAGAAAGAAAAAGAAAAAGAAAAAGAAAAAGAAAAAGAAAAAGAAAAAGAAAAAGAAAAAGAAAAAGAGTATGTTTCACCCAGTCTCTGCAGAAAACAAAACAATGTCCATTGGAAGATGTATAGGTAGAATGAAGATGTATTGGCAAAAGAAGAAGAGAAAACATGGTGAGCAAAGACACCTTCATTCCATTGTCTTCTGTGGCAATCATGAAATCAAGGGGTGGGGGAGGAGCAGTTAAGAACTTGCAGGCCAGAAGGAAAAGACTATCCAGGGCTGGGTTCTGGATCCTTTTACTGCCGGTTGTTGTGGCCCGCCAGCAGCCTGTGCAGCTGGTAGCTGATTCCGACAGCGAGGAGGCTGGTGTGATTCACCAGCGGCCTGTGTAGCTGGCACCAGAGTCAGACAGTGAGGAGGCTGGAGAAGACTTGGTGCCAGAGGCAGGGATTCAGCCAGGGCCTTCAGAACCTCCAGAGACTGCAATGAGTGAAGAGGAAGAAGAGGAGGAGCCTGTTCTCAATGCACGGGTGCGCAGAGCTGCCAAAAGGCAGGAATGGTTCCTGAGGAGGAGGTCTCCTCGGGAGTACGTCTTGGAGCTAATTGGCCACTCCCCTAGCCTATTTAAGGGATGACAAGGACGGAGCCAATTTGCAGGAAACAACTTCGTTCATATTCCTTCGTGTCTTGAATTCAGAAATGTCTGTTCAGCTCTTGTTTTCCAGCGTCATTTTTCCTGCAAATTGCTTCTGGGCGTTTTGCCAACCACAGTAAGATTACTGTTATCTGAAAGACTTTGCATCAGAATTGAGTTATTTTTCCTTGGACTCTTGCCGGCTGTTCATGAAGTTGAATTAACAACCATTGTTCAGAAAAAACTGGTTTAAACTGTATTTGTATTTGAACAACTACTAAGAAAGCTCATTAGTAGCCCTTAATTAGTAATCTAAGGTTTATATGGACTCTGTGTGTGCTGTGTTCTTTGGGTTGGCAGCTGGGGCAGAACACCAATTCGCTCAGTGTTGCGCCGTGCGCGCTAGCACTTTGTGCATGCGTGCCCGCAGCAATCAAAGAATAACTTCTACGCATGCACAGAAGCAAAATCCAAGATGACGGTGCCCACGGAGACACCGACAGAACTGGCTCTGTGACATCATCGCCAAATTACTCATGGTTCTAAAGAACTAGTTGGAACCGGTAGGAACCCACCCACTGGAGGAAAGGTAATAAGCCAAGTACTAGAACCGGTCATAGCTGAGGATGTCACTAAAGTGTAAACACCCCAAAGAGCTTAAGACACAGGTGTCAAACTTTCCGCATCACATTGCCATCACGTGATGTTTTGTGACATTTTTCTCATTTGCAGAGCTCGGGTGGGCGTGGCCTGCACATGATGCATCCGGCCCGTGGGCCGCCAGTTTGACACCCCTGGTAAGACTACTCACAATGAAAAACAATACTTTTGAAGCAGAGTTTCAAAACATGCATTGGTACATTTGTGATGGACCGGGAGTGAGTGAAGCATAACATTAATCATTGCTGCATTCAAGAAATGGCAAGTGACTCTGTACGGCAAATGGAGCAACTAGAAAGTGTAGACATGGCTTTATTTAGACAGTTAATTGGCAAATAAATAGCAATTGGTATTGCTTTGTGAGGATATGCCAGCTAGAAGGAATTTAAGGAGCCCCTGAGGATTTTACACTGCTAGTCGTTGCTGACTCTAGGGGGCGGTGCTCATCTCCATTTCAAGGCCATTGAGCCAGACATTTCCATGGTCATGTGGCCAGCATAACATCACGGAGCACTGTTACTGTCCCACAAAAGTGGTACCTATTTATCTACTTGCATTTGCATGGAGCAAGGACAGGAGCACACTCGGTCATGTGGCACTCGGGTCTTGAACCCAGGCTGCTAGTTTTCCAGCCTACAAGCCCAGCATCTTAACCGCTGAGCCACCAAGCCACCCTTAGAAGGAATTTAAGGCCACAGTAATAATACTGGAACATTCAAATTACGTTTATGTGACAAGCCAATGACATTTTCTCACATGACATTACAATGCTCTCTGCATTTCTGTTTTGTATCCTAAAATTATAAACTCCATGCTAATTACTGCCACATTACTAATCCTGTCTAAGCGTGATAAACTGTTTAAAGCAATTACCTTTTAGGTTTTGCCTTATTTGTTTTATTTATTTTAAATGAACTGAGTATTTAAAAAGTCCATTCCTTTTAATAGACAAAAGAGTATGTTTCTTTAAAGCAAGAAAAGTCCCAATTTGTCTCTAGCCTCTTTTACCCAAGCAGCCATCGGGGTTCAATAAATGAGTTTCTCTAAATCCATAGTGTCCATTAAAGAAACATTTAATTGGGATGTATTATAGAATGTTTTCTTCCCAGCTTTCATAAAAATAAACACATGTTTTAATTTATCTCTTCATAAATCAACTATCAATTCAGAGACTAACATCCCATTTTATTTCTGTAATTGTTAATTTCCAAATGTGAGCAATTCTTACAAATTGTTTTCCAAACCTCAAATATTTATCCCCAGTTACTGCTAATCTAGGTCTCACAACACCAACAGAGCAGTTAAAAATATTGCTTTGCAAATCTTCTCAGCGCCGGCCTTAAACCTGGTTCCACCCAGTTTGTCTATTGAGTGGGAGAATATTTCCTTTGTAAGTAACATGATATTTTCTCTGTATTGACTGATTATAATGCCTGGGTGGTCTTTACATTTCTCATGAATAAGGGGTATGCATTTTGACCCACCCTTCCTTTTTTATTCAAAGGGCTTGATAGCAGCAGGACACAAAAAAGGTGGCAAGAAAGACTTATAGACTGTCATATTTTCATGCAAAACAGAATATTGGCAGCTATGTTTCACTGACTTATACAGACAATACTGTGATCTCTTAAACTTTCCAGAACATCTATACTACCATAAAATATATCAGAGTCCTGTGTCACGCACCAAATTATAGTTATTATTGCTGAAAATTTTGATTGGAACAAAGAATTTAGATGAGAATCCTGGCTGAGGTTAATGAAATTGGGAAAGGCTGGTTATAATTAAAATAAGAAATGATCTTACTCAACCAGGAAGAACGTTTTGCTTTAATAAGACACATAGCACTTTAAACTTAAAATAAACCTAACAGAAAATAAAAGAGGACATGAGACAGGGCTATTATATTTGGGGTGCAAAAATCTGGACAACTACTAGATGGGTGGAGGCTGACCAAGGAGAGATTGAACCTGGAAGTGAGGAGAAACTTTCTGACGGTGAGAGCGATCAACCAGTAGAACAGCTTGCCTGCGGAGGTTGTGAGAGCCCCAACACTTGTGACCTTCAAGGGGAGACTGGACTGCCATCTGTCTCAAATGGTGTAGGAACTCCTGCTTGAGCAGGGGGTTGGACTAGATGACCTACAAGGTCCCTTCCAACGCTAATAATAAATCTAAATCTAGATGGCAGCAAAGAGGTTCAGAAAAATTGTGGCTGCTTCCTAGTCAGCATTCTGCATATTGTTGGGTCCTTGGTGCTCTCTGAGTT
Organism: Diadophis punctatus similis; assembly: GCA_023053685.1. NCBI lineage: Eukaryota > Metazoa > Chordata > Lepidosauria > Squamata > Dipsadidae > Diadophis > Diadophis punctatus. The sequence goes on from JALIGW010000001.1 coordinate 76,087,379, forward strand.
TAGTTGTTTTCTTGCAGATGTTTCATTACACTTCATAGGTAATGAAACATCTGCAAGAAAACAACCAAGCACAGAGAGCATCAAGGCTCCCACAGTTCAACCCTGAGCTACAAATATTCTCTCCTATTGCTATTCTGAATATTCTCCTGCATAAGACTTTGCTCTCTCTCTCTCTCTCCAAAACTGGTCTGAAAAGCACAATAACCACCATTGAGCTGTGTTCCCTCCCCTTATTAATTTAAATCGTCAAAGGTGCTTTTTCAAAAGGCAACTGGACTTCTTTTTTTAAACCTTTGAGACAACTATGAATGGATGACTGAGAATCTCCACACATATGTAATAGAATAGAATAGAATAGAATAGAATAGAATAGAATAGAATAGAATAGAATAGAATAGAATAGAATAGAATAGAATTCTTTATTGGCCAAGTGTGATTGGACACACAAGGAATTTGACTTTGGTGCATATGCTCTCAGTGTACATAAAATAAAATATACATTTGTCAAGAATCATGAGGTAGAACACTTAATGGTTGTCATAGGGTACAAATAAGCAATCAGGAAACAATCAATATTAATATAAATCGTAAGGATACAAGCAAATCCTTTCTTATGAAATCCTTTCTTATGAACATAAAAAGGACTATAAAAATCTATGAAAAATATGGCAGTTAACTTTTCTGAATCAAGATAATCAAAGAAACCTGGCTAACTTTGCCTCTAAGGTCTGCTAACATGTAAATCTGAATACACATGACCATGAATAAGGGGAGATTCACAGTAGTTCTCCCAATAGTAATATCCATTAAGTGGAGAGATGATTGGTGGGAAGCCCTGTTTGTAAAGACTGGTTGCTAGCGATTTCCTTTTTTTAAAAAAAATCAACATAAATATAATCTGCAAAATATTTGTTGCCTGTAATTTATTAAGGATTATACGCCTGACAAAGCTGAGATCTTTTAAGGCTTTCTGCTTGGCTTGTTTCCCAGTCTAATGATGACAGAGTCTGCAGAAAAGAAAACAACTTTACATGCCACTAAAAAAAAATCACACCCTTTACAAAGAACACACTTTGCTGCTTAGATTTAAACGAGTATGGCGGATATAGAAAACACCAGATGGGTTGTGTCCAGTAAATGACCTTTCATCTTCCTTCCACTCCTTCTAGTTTAAAAGTGTTTCACAACACTGAATGTTTTCTTTTAATTTCCACCATCTCTGGGAACAATCTGTGTCTCCTGTGCTGTTCTTTAAAAAAAAAAGCAAGAAAAGGCATCTCGGGATCATAAAAGAGAGATCTGAAACGGTTTGTCATATACACAGAGATCCTTTCACTGAATTGCCAGTGAATTTTGGGAGGCCATTAAAAATAAAAACCCTGAAAACACGGATGATCAACTGTGCCAACAGAAGGGCATTTTCCAGTAAGAGGAGCGGAATGGTATCATCTTTTCATTCCCTGACACTGCACATTAGCCAAACTAAGGAAGCAACATGAGGTTGTTGACCCAGATGAACACAAAGTTTCCCACAGGAGGGAAAGATAAAAAGTTGCTATGGAGGTTTTCTTGCTTCACTTGGTTTCAATCATCCATGTGCCATGCAAGGCACCCTCTGTTCTCCTCTAGGAACATATGGAACTAACAGAATAACAAGGTTGGAAGGGACCTTGGAGGTCTTCTAGTCCAACCCCCTGCTCAAGCAGGAAACCCTGCACCATTTCAGACAAATGGCTGTCCAGACTCTTCTTAAAAGCCTCCAGTGATGGAGCACCCACAACTTCTGGAGCTAAGCTGTTCCGCTGGTTTATTGTTCTCACTCCTTGATTAATTTCCATTGCTGCTTCTCCTGCCTTCTGGTGCTTTGGAAAATAGGTTATAATAACTGTCTGCCATTCCAGACAGTGTATCTAGAGGTCCTTTTTGAAGGAGGGTGTGCACAGTGGATTGTTCTCCCAATTTTATATATGTGTGCAAGTGTAGTTTCAAGTCAGTTTTTGACTCCTGGCAATGGTTGGACATGTCCTTGTGATTTTCAAGCAAAGCTTTTTTGGAAATGATTTGCCTTTACGTACTTCCTAGGGCCTAGAGCAGTGATGGCGAACCTATGGCACGCGTGCCACAGGTGGCACGTGGAGCCATATCTGCCGGCACGCGAGCCATTGCCCTAGCTCAGCTCCAGCACGCATGTGTGCGCCAGCCAGCTGATTTTCAGCTCACGTTGAGGCTCTGGGAGGGCATTTTAGGTTTCCGAAGGGCCTCCGAGGAGGCAGGGGGGCGTTTTTGCCCTCCCCAGGCTCCAGGGAAGCCTCTGGAGCCTGGGGAGAGTGAAAAACGGGCCTACCGGGCCCACTGGAAGTCAAAAAATGGGCCATTTCCGGCCTCCAGAGGGCCTCTGTGGGGGCGGGGGAGGCCGTTTTCGCCCTCCCCAGGCATTGAATTATGGGTGTGGGCACTCGCACGTGCGTGATAGCACCCGTGCATGCGCTTTCGGCACCCGAGGGAAAAAAGGTTCGCCATCACTGGCCTAGAGAGAATGACTGGCCCAAAGTCACCCAGATGGCTTTGTGCCGAAAGTGGGATTAGAACTCATGGTCTCCCAGTTTCTAGCCTGGTACCTTAACCACTACCCCAAATCAGCTCTCCCAACTAGGGCCAGTTTTTCTTTCATCAGTTGGTACCCATAATGTCACTAATGATCAATAGCATGCTTTAGGTTGTGAGGTCAGTTCCATGTTAATCTCATTTTCAAATGTATGTTTAATTTAATTGTAGGATGGCTATATTACTATCCTTTGGGGGGGGAGGTTAGAAGCTGAATATTCCATTTTATAAAACTCAAGCAAAAAAAGGATATGAGTAGTCTTTAAGGAACAACTTTTCCTGCCTCTTTTAGACCAATGGCCCAGCATCTCTTAAAACTATAGACCTAATGCTCTTTAAATGGGGGGGTGCAGTTTCAGTCTTGAATCAATTTTAACTTCTTAATCAGCTTATACCAGCAACAAAGGTGCACTGGTATATTTGAGCTTACAGTCAAATGGTGATTTCCTGATTCATAACAGCAAATGCCACTGCAAAAATAATATTGTTTTACCAAACGGCTAATCCAAAGTAGGAGGCAGGGCTAGGCGGCAAAGACTCTGGGGGCTTCTGGAGGGTTGTGGGATTTGAGACCTCCAGCTTTCCAAACTACCAGTTCCAGTATAGCGGGAATTAAAAATCTAACAATTCATTTTATCTTCCTTTGGCTGTATTACAAGTGGAACAGGGGTGGGTTCCTAATTTTTTTATTGCCACTCTGTGGGCGTGGCTTATTTTGTGGGTGTGGCTTTCCAGCCATGTGACCCGGTGGGCGTGGCTTGCCAGCCATGTGACCGTGCGTTTGTGGCTTCTCGAACTGCTGAAGGGAGGGGAACTGAGATAGGTCCTGCCGCCCGTTCCCCCTCCCCTCAGCAGCTCGAGAAGCCTCAAACATGCGAAAATGCCTAGGATCATCACCGCGTGTTCGTGGCTTCTCAGACTGCTGAAGGGAGGGGAATGGAGATAGCTCCTGCCGCCCGTTCTTTCAGCGTCTCACATGCTCCCTCAGCCATCCTCCCCTGCTTGGACTCACTGTGGGGTAGGAAGGCAGTGCATGCGCAGTGCCGGAAGCTCGGCTTCTGGGCATGCACAGAATATTTTTTTTAAAAAAAAAATTAAAACTTTTTTTTAAAAAAATGGCGTCGCCCAGACACCGGCAACCGACTGCACTGGTACTGTGACATCACCAGCAGGCTGATACCGGTGCTATAGAGTGGACCGCACTGGTAGGAACCCACCACTGAAGTGGAACTTGTTAAACTGAACAGTTAAAAATGGGAGACTAGCCTTCTCCAGTTGAAAGGCTGAATCATCCCAGCTAGCATTATGCTGAAAAACATCTGCAGCATATCTGATTGGAAGAGGCTGTTCCAGGATTACTGCTGAGATTGAAAACAGATACTTGCATTCACTGCTTAAATAACAGCAACAATATGGACAGGTGTACGATACCAGCAATGGAGAGGACCTGAAAGGAATACCAATAGCAGCACTTAGACTTATTTTTTAAAAAAATAAATTTTATTGATTTTCAACATTTTTCTTTAAAATAACAATTTCCATATTTCCTAAAGCATTTCTACAATCATACACAATGTTTTCATTTTCACTTATTCCTTATTACAGTTAGATTCTATATCACTTATCTTAATTACACATATAACTTAATTTACATATTTACATTTTACAGTCTATAATTTCACTGTTTCTTTTCTTCCCTTCTTAATTTAATCCATTTGTACCATTTTTCCCAGATATTGTAGTAATCCGAATCACTTTGGCCCCTTAAGTGCATTGTTAGTCTTTACATTTCTGCACACTCATAGATTTAGACTTAGACTTATATACCGCTTCACAGTGCATTACAGCCCTCTCTAAGCGGTTTACAGAGTTCAGCATATTGCCCCCAACAATCTGGGTCCTCATTTTACCGACCCTAGAAGGATGGAAGGCTGAGTCAACCTTGAGCATGGTGAGATTTGAACAGCTGAACTGCAGCTAGCAGTCAGCTGAAGTAGCCTGCAGCCTCTAACCACTGCGCCACCTTGGCTCATAGGAAATATTTGTCACAACACCAATCATTTTTTTTCTTTCTAACATTTTTCTACAAGTGCTCAGATCAACCAAGTGTTGGTTCATTGGTTGCTACAAAAATTGACCAATCAGTTTGTCCACTGAACCTGCCATCCTGGGCTGAAACAGTGACTGGCCCAAAGTCACCCAGCCAGCTTTTAAGCCTCAGGCGGCACTAGAATTCACAGCCTCTTGGTTTCTAGCCTGGTACCTTAGCCACTAGACTAAACAGGTTCTCTCAACACAATCACAAACTATGTTGCCAGCTATTTCTTCTGCCCCATCTGCAAAAACGGTTAGGACATTCAAAATAATTAAGTGTATGTTAGCATTTGGGCAGGGGAAAAATCAGGCAAAAACCTCATAAAAATATGAGATTAATAACATTTGGATTCTTGGGAATAAATGAATCAGCCAAGAGGCAATAGAATATGTCTAGCACTGTGGAAGAGCTCTGAACGAAAGCTCAAGAGCTTTATGCTAAGCTATCTGACAGATCAAGAAGCTCTTTAGCACAAATTTTAGCAAACATTATATTAAAAGTATAATTTTATTTTCATCTTTCCTCTTTCTGCAAACAGAGTAGAGACAATCAAGATTTTGATCATAATGCAGTTAACGTTTAGTTCTGTACTCCAATACCGATTCAGACATTCCTCCTCCAGTTGGTATTGGTGCCAACAGGTTGCTAGTCTTCTGCTGAATATATGGGTTGAACAGTGGTGGGATTCAACTAATTTAACAACCGGTTCTTCCTAATGACTGGGTGGGCGTGGCTGGGGGGTCATGTGACTGACTTGTTTTGGGCTGGCAAAGAGGCGGCAGCAGCGGTTTGAGCTGGCAAAGAGGCGGCGGCGATGGCAGGCTATTCATGCCAGCAAAGAGACGGTGGCGGTTTGGGCCAGCAAAGAGGCAGTGGTGGGAGGCCATTCACGCTGGCAAAGAGGCCGCTTGGGCCGGCAAAGAGAGGAGGCTAGGGCGAAGACAGGCAAGTGGGCTGGGCCGTTGGGGCCACGTGGTTGAGGCAAGCGAGCTAGTGAGCGAGGGAGCCAGAGAACAGCAGCTGCTATGCCGTGGCCAAGGCGGGCAAGGCAAGATAAGGAGTGCCTGGGATGGGGCGGAGCAGGGCGGGTGGGGTGCGATTAGCCGGTTCTCCAAACTGTGCAAAAATTTAACAACCGGTTCACCTGAACTGATTCAAACTGGCTGAATCCCACCTGTGGTGGTTGAAGCTGAGAAGAAGATGAAGGTCCAAGATTACCTTTTTGTTACCTCTCATTATTAGAATGAATTTTAAAAAAAGACCTGGCATCCATTTTTAAAAAATCTATTTAAAATGTTACATACAAAAAAAAATTTTTGGGGAAATGCCAGAGACTGGATTATTGTTCTACAAACAACAACAACAAAACAACAACAACAACCCTCTTCTGATATTTGTTTTACCCTTTCAAATACCCACGAATCCAAGCACTCACAGTTTGGGGGGGGGGGGCTCACAATATTTCAGATAATCAATAAAGAAAATACAGTAAAACTTTCTTTTCCCCAAGCTTGTTAAGTATATTAAAAGATGTGGAAAGTGATCGGATGATTACCCTTGGTATTAGCAATGCTGTATTCTGTTCTGGTGATCCAAACAGCTTCAAGTAAAATGCTGACAAACTGGAAGAGCACCAACTCTGACAGATGGATCTGAAGACATCCAGCAGATTTCCTGAGAATGAGCCATTTTATGACTATTTAGAGACCGAGGTCGGTTCAGGACTGCCCAGTAAGAGTTGTTGAGCAAAGACTTGAAACCATCATCCGCAGTTCAATTCTGATACTGCATCTGCTACCTTGTGCTGGGCTGTATGTGAGACATGAAAATGTCTATTTGTATGTACATTCAATGTGGGAAGCTGCTGATATGAAGTAGTGCCCAGATCGCTGTTGCATGATTGCACTAATTCAGGTGATCCCAGCCAGTCCCACTGTTAAGAACAATCAGTTAATATGATTAAAATTGGCACAGCCACTCGAAGGCTATCTGGATGGAGCTTCCCACCTGGCCTAATGCCCACCTAAGTTTCAGTTTTTAATTTCAAAATCCTATATGAATTGAATCTCAGCTAGCGTGAAGGGAAGGATTAGTTAGTAGAACCATTCTGGCAGCACATTTGGAGTCTCTTGAAGCTTACTACTTGACTTAGTTGAAGTGGGTTTATCAGAAAGGAGCAGTTCAGAGGGAGCTTAATCTTTAGGGAGGGAAAGTCTTAAATTCTATGTTTATATAATCTTGTTTCTGTACATATACTGTATGTCTGGTTATCATTGAATATCTATTAGTAGCCTCCTCCAATCTGATGCCTTTCAGATGTGCTGCAAGTCTACTCCCACAATTCCCACAATTCCCGCTGTCTTGGAATTATGAAGGCTGGCACCCAACCTTTGGAGGGCATCAGGTTGAAGAATCTTCATTAAATAGAGAGAAGCCTGACAAAAGCTGCTGCATTTTCTCATACTTCTGACTGAGAACATTACTGTCTTCTTCTCTCATGGGGTTGTATCAGAATGAAGTGTGTTCCTTTACCAGGCATGAAGATAAAATTCTCTTGTTTGAGCAATTGCTCCTGTGTCATTTTGATGGAGGGATAAGAAGGGAATTGGCATTGGGCTTTAAAAGCTATTGACAAGTTGCATTGAATTTAACTTCTGTACTCTTATTGGCCTATTAGCAACACAAATGTCATTCATAATATCTGAACCATAGTTTGCTCCATAATTTAGCCCTGTAACCAGTCTGATATGGGACAATCCAAACTCAGCAAATTAAGTTTATAAAGTGTATGTGTGTGTATTGGGTTTCACTTACCTTCACTACCGGTTCAGAACTGTGAGCGTGTGCATGCACACTTGCTTCACTCGCGCACAACGCTTCTGTGCATGTGCAGAACCTTCTGTGCATGCACAGATAGTCTGTGATGATGTCCGGGCGGGTGGGCGGAGCCTCCCATCACCACTGCTACCGGTTCACCTGAACCTGTGTGAAACAGTAGCAACCCACCACTGGTGTTTGTGTGTGTGTGTGTGTGTGTGTGTGTGTGTGTGTGTGTGTGTGTGTGTGTAAGAAACAGGCATACATTCCAATTCTACAGTTCAGTCCTGATTTACATATTCAGAAATGTGCAAGCTTGCACAATCAGGATTGGTTTGCTTTTAATGTTAATGTGACTTTGAAATAATTTAGTCATTGCTATAATAGCAGAAATTATTTAAAAGTTTAAGGTATTTGTAAAAGTTTTATTGAATTATCCTCACCAAATGTTATCCAAAGTCCAGGCTACCAATTTATTACTGCAGGTTTCCGTTTTTCTCTGTGTTTTTCTCTTAATTGGCTTTTTATTTATAGAAGGTGGGAGTAATTTTGGTAGCAGGTACAAAACCTCTAACCAAGGGGTGGGGGCCGGGGAAATCCACTATTTCTGTAGTATTACAAGGTACAAACTAGATAAAGTGTAATAAAATCTGCCTAGGATTTTTTACGTTGCAGCAGATAGTAGAATGCATCCTACTTGGTACATGATCTTGGAAACTAAGTTTGTCCTGGTTAGTACTTGAATGTGGGAACCCCTAGGAACTCCGGGGTTAAACTGGACAGTCAAGGAGCATTTTGGAAGAAGGCAAACCAAGCTGTAATTTTATCAAGACAATGTCATAGATGTAATTGCCAAAGCTAATACAAAGGTATCTTTATCTTCTTAATGATATTGTATAATCGGGATTGTTTAATAGGTTTGCTATTTGATTTGGATATTGGAAAACATCCTATCTGAACAGAGCCTGAGGATACGCAAATGTTTCGAGAGTTTGCAGAAAATCTTTTCAGTTGCCACTCTTGTCAACATGCACCCCTCAAAGATTCATACACAACACAACTACACAGATATTCTATTATCACTATGCTTACGCATAGTCATTTATACATTCCTTTGACTTCTGAACTTTTCTACTAAATGATCACAGGTTTGGCAAAAAAAAAATGTTTTCTGGAGAAGTTCAGAAAGAACAGAAAAATCAGGCAGTTACAACTGAAAGACTGATAAAGGCCCAAAATGGGTAAAATACATTTTGCAGCAGTTAGTAGAAACATTTAAATGTGTACTTCGAACTCTCATCATAATACAACACAATCTGTGTTGTTGTTATTATGATGCCTGTTGGGTCCAGTGGTAGGTTCCTACCAGTGCGGTCCACTCTATAGCACCGGTAGCGGCCTGCTGGTGACGTCACAGTACCGGTGCAATTGGTTGCCGGTGCCTGGGTGCCCCCATTTTTTTAAAAAAAATTTTTTTACATTTTTAAAAAAAATTTCTTCTGCACATGCCCAGAAGCAGAGCTTCCGGAACTGCGCATGCGCTGCCTTCCTATCCCACAGTGAGTCCAAGCAGGGGAGGATGGCTGAGGGAGTGCGTAAGATGCTGAAAGAACGGGCGGCAGGAGCTGTCTCCATTCCCCTCCCTTCAGCAGTCTGAGAAGCCACGAACGCGCTGTGATGATCCTAGGCATTTTCGCACGTTTGAGGCTTCTTGAGCTGCTGAGGAGAGGGGGAATGGGCAGCAGGACCTATCTCAGTTCCCCTCCCTTCAGCAGTTCGAGAAGCCACGCCCACTCAGTCACATGGCTGGCAAGCCACACCCAGAAAATAAGCCACACCCACAGAGTGGTAGTAAAAAAATTAGGAACCCGCCCCTGGTTGGGTCCATATGGAGTGTGACAGAGAAGTCTGTGTGACCTCGATAGAGATCTTTAAAATTGCTGGTTCATACTAGTTTTCGCAGTAAAACCTGATGAACTTCAGTGTGTTGTTTTATTTTTTTTAAGGCAACAGCTTCTGGGAAGTGAAGGACTGCCCCACCAGTCATTTGCTGAAACCTCTGAGGTTTTCCTCAAACCCCCCTCTGATATCTAAAGGTCTGGCTGGAGTTTGAGTGCAAAGCTTGGACTCCATTTGCTTCAAGTACTTCCTCTGTCCATGCGGTTTTCAGCTGGACGCCAAAGAATGGAGGGAAAAACTTGTAACATGCCAATTATCCTGGCCTCAAAACCGCAAATGATGGTGCACAGCTGTTGGCAAAAGGAAACGTGGTTTCAAATATTTAATAGCTAATTGCCTAAACTTTGTCAAGAGCGTCTGCTGCATCTGTTTTCTATTTGTTCTGGGTTTCTGGTTAATTTTTATTCCAAAAGAAGGGGCAAAACAATATGGGTATTTTTGTGTGTATGTGTGGGAGACTTTATTAAAGTAACCTTTCTCACCTGCTTTGCTTCAATATTTTCATAGATAATCCAGAAGAGATTCATCACAGATGATGCCTCTTCCATTTTAATCACAAGGTACTTTTGGTGCAGGAAACCTGTATGGATGTGCATAGCAATTTGGTTGTCTGTGCGTGTGCTATCATAGTTACATTTATTGCAAGATGTGAACAATTCCAGTTTGCCTTTTCAGTTCCTTAATTTTGTTTTCAAACCTCATTTTAACCACAATTTTGTTTTCAAAATGCAGTCAATGCTGCAAATTGGCATGCAGTTGCTGAAACCTTTGCCATACTGTGTGAATTGCAGTGCACCATATCAGTGTGTGGGTGTGGGTGTGTGGGTGTGTAACTAGAATTCATGATGATTTCCCCATTTAGAAAACTTTTGTGGGGAAAAGAGTTGTGTTGTGTGGTGAAACAAAAATATCATTTATATATGAACTGGAGAAGGAAGCATTGCATTGCTTTTGAAATAATTGATTGCATATAATATGAAACTGGCTTTTATTATATTGTGTACAATTGTATTAATCAACCTTTGAGAATATATTGTGTACAATTGTATTAATCAACCTTTGAGAAAATGTCTGGAAAAATAACATCAGAATAAGAAGTACTGTTATGAAAAAAGGGAGGCTCCCAATTTCTGATTAAGCTCCTTATTTTTAGAATCTGTCTTTAGTTTGACATACATACATATGATATATACGTACATCACATTATTCCCTTGGAGTGCAGTGTAGACTAGCCTCCTTATCATGCACCCCAGGCAACATGACTTTCTCATGGCTAAATAGTTTACACATTCTGGCTACTGGACCAATGTTCCCTCTAAGCTGTGCGGCCGCGCGGCCGCGCACATAATGAGAAAATGGCGCACAGCAGTTTCAAACTGCCGCGCACCATTTTCTAATATCAGAGGCTGCGCGACTGCGTGCCCATGCACATGACTAGAGAACGGCGTGCAGCAGCTTCCAATTGCGGTGTGCCGATTTCTAACGTTAGAGGGACCATTGTACTGGACCTCACAAGGATCTCCCAGCAAGAAGAAACAGCATGAGAACCTAAATAATAAAAATAACGGTTAATGATGTATTCTGTAATGCCATATGAAATAAATAAATACAATTATTCCCTTTTGCCCTAAGGCAATGTTACACAAAGTGCAGAAAAGAAACAACAAATAGCAATCTAAAGAAATTAATGGCATGCAATAAGAAAAAGAAAGGAAATATTGCTAAATCTAGTTTATACCAGCATTATTCCCTACATTCATCAGTCTTTTTTACTGTAGCAAACCATCCTTGCTTCTAACATGCCCATACACAACTTCATTTATTGCCTTATTTAAACTTCTCACCTGTCTCTCTTTCAGCAGATCCATCCAAACCCAATTTTGTGGGTTTCCTTGCTGTATTTGTTTTACAATTAGATTCTTATTCATTCTTTTTGAATGACTAAACCATCTCAGTGTACTTCTTTTTTTATTGCTCTCTCACTTTTGTACTTATATAAGAAAGCAAGATAAAAGAACTGTCTTAGGCACAATGACTTAGTTTCTTTTGACAAACTAATTCCTTGCAACACACCATACCCTACCCCTGTGATGGCGAACCTATGGCACGTGTGCCAGAAGTGGCACGCAGAGCCCTCTCAGTAGGCATGCGCGCCGGCCAGCTGGTCTTCACGCACCCTGGAGCACCAGAAACTGGAAGACCAGGTGGCTGGTGTGCATGCCGCATGGCACATGTGCCAGAGGTTCTCCATCACAGCCCTATACTGTTTCTGAAATACCAGAGCTTACACTATTGTTACTCAAGAAACAGGACTACCAGCAGCAAAATGGGACACAGTTATAGTGGCAAAGGGTACACTGTTGGAAAATCTGAAGCGCTGGAAACCTGGTCTTCCCGTTTCCAGCGCTCCGGGGCGCACGAAGACCAGCTAGCTGATGCGCATGTGCATGCCGGAAACCCAAAGACCAGATGGCTGGCGCGCACATGCGCACCGGCCACCTGGTCTTCTGGTTTCCGGCATTCTGGGGGGCGCGGTTGGGCATTCGGTGCCGAAAAGTTTCGCCGTCACTGCCCTACCCACTAACTTTCTCCAGCATTTGTAACCTTAAAATTTCTACAACCATTTTTCATTTTTAGTAAGTAAATGTAGCATTTTGGTTCTATCAAGATGCATAAATTCATTGACTCTAGTTCTTGTTTTTTCTTTCTATATAAAATGTGTAACTGTTCAATCTGTTTTCCTCGTCAAACTGGATGTCAGTCCTACAATAGCAATAGTAATAGCATGTAGATTTATATACCATTTCATAGTGCTTTACAGCACTCTCTAGGTGGATTGCAGAGTCAGCATATTGCCCTCAACAATTTGGGTCCTCATTTTATTGACCTTGGAAGGATAGAAGGCTGAGTCAACTCTGAGCAGTCAGAATGAAACTCCTGGCAGTTGGCAGAATTAGCCTGCGATACTGCATTCTTAACCATTGCGCTACCATGGCTCTTAGGTAGATCAGACTAGGACAGTGATGGCGAACCTATGGCACGCGTGCCACAGGTGGCACGCGGAGCCATATCTGCCGGCACGCGAGCCGTTGCCCTAGCTCAGCTCCAGTGCGCATGTGCGTGCCGGCCAGCTGATTTCTGACTCACCCAGAGGCTCTGGGAGGGCATTTTAGGCTTCTGGAGGGCCTCCGGGGAGCAGGGGAGTGTTTTCGCCCTCCCCAGGCTCCAGGGAAGCCTCTGGAGCCTGGGGAGGGTGGAAAACGGGCCTACCGGGCCCACCGGAAGTCGGGAAACGGGTCATTTCAGACCTCCAGAGGACCTCTGCGGGGGCGGGGGAGGCCGTTTCCACCCTGCCCAGGCATTGAATTATTGGTGTGGGCACTCACACGTGCCTGATCGTGCATACGCACACGCTTTCGGCACCCGAGGGAAAAAAGGTTCGCCATCACTGGACTAGGATTTCATTGCCATACAATTTAGGTCTTCTTTTATTGTAACAGTCACAGGAATGTAATGTTGCAGGTCTGATTGTGCTTCCTCCTCCCTCACTTTACCTTTGTGAGAACTCAGGAGGGGCTTGTCTGAGATGTTTTCTCAAGTTAGCTTCTTGGCCCAGAATCAAGCTCCTTTTATCTGACCTTTGACTTGGTAGTGGCTCTTCCTTCTGTCCTTCAAGACTATTCTACACGCAAGAAACTTGGTCTTTGATACACTAATTTTCAGATCCATTCTCCTCATTGAATCTATCTAACAATTGCTGCAAATTATACAGATTTTCAGCCCTGCAAAAAAGATAATATCTTTATCCAAAGGTACATTCATATCCCCAACCAATATCTAATGCCATACAACAGTGCTTCTCAACCTCAGTCACTTTAAGATTTGTGGACTTCAGCTCACAGAATTCCTCAGACATCTATTCTGGCAGGAGAATTCAGGAAGTTAAAGTCCATGCATCTTAGAGAATAGAATAGAATAGAATAGAATAGAATAGAATAGAATAGAATAGAATAGAATAGAATAGAATAGAATAGAATAGAATAGAATAGAATAGAATAGAATAGAATTCTTTATTGGCCAAGTGTGATTGGACACATAAGGAATTTGTAGAATAGAGTAGAGTGGTTGAAAAACACTGCCATACAACTATTCCTTACACATTCAACTGTATAAGTATTAAACAATCATTGGGATATCACATCACATCCTTGACTTATTCTCTACTCAGGGTTGAATATTCACTGTGCATTCCATTTATTCTCACATCCATTTCATTTCATTATACATGTTCTTATAGCATTCACCAATCAACTATTAATTCTAAATTCATGTAAGTTATTCCACAGTTCAAGCCTATTCACATTATCATATATTTCCTATAACTCAACAGTGCTAGTGAATTTTCTTACTCATATGAGTAAGTGAGCTTGTGATTAGTGAACTGCTAGAAAGCAAAAATCTGGTCTCTGCATTCATTACCCAGGATAAAGCTGTACTGTTTTCCAAAATTTTGCTTATTGTCACCTCCTATACTTTTTAAAAATTCTGCCAAACTTTTTCCCAGGCCCACATAAAAACCAATCCCCTTAGTTTTTGCCTTCAGTCTTGCTATTTTTCTTTTTTCATAAGGAAATAATAATGGTATTCTTTCATTTATTAGGCACAGATGCACTGTTCATATACATATTAAACAAGTTGCACAGCTACTCCATAGACAAATTTCATCCAAGGTTTAACATTTCTCTTGTTTACATCATTTATACCTGAAACCTTAGAATTTTTTTACATTTTCATGGCATTTTCATCGTTTTTCCTGTGTAGCATTTGTTTCAATCTCACCTTTCAATATATTCCCAATATATCCACTATCATTCCCATATATAAATTTCTAAGATACTCCTTCCAGTATTCCCTCACTTCAGTTACCTCCCAATAATTTCAGTCATTATATTTTACTCATTCTGCTGAAAGCCCCTTATTTGGTTCTTTTCATCCTCTTTCAAAACATTTTTTAACAATTCTATTAAAATGTCTGCATTTTCTCTGCATATTTTAACCTTAACCACTCCTTGTTCTCTTCAATTACATTGTTTGCTACCATTTTTTTCTATATTTATTTTATTATTTATTTATTAGTGAGACTTATATACCGCCTCAAAGTGCAAGCACTCTCTAAGTGGTTTACACTATTAAGCAATGTATATTTATATTGCCCCCCAACAATCTGGGTCCTCATTTTACCTACCTCGGAAGGATGGAGGGCTGAGTCAACCTTGAGCCGGTGAGATTTGAACAGCTGAACTGCTGATCACAGTCAGCTAAAGTGGCCTGCAGTACTGCACTCTAACTGCTGCGCCATATTTTCTCTTATCCTAAGTTTTGGTAGGAATCTTTCTGTTATATGCATTTTCTCATTCATTCTCACTTTTTCATTTCATCATTCTACCCCTGCATCTTTTTACATGCTGTCCATTAACATATCAAATATGACATATACTTCTGTCATATTCTCTAGTATAGCAATAGCAATAGCACTTAGACTTATATACCACTTTACAGTGCTTTGCAGCCTTCTCTAGCAGTTTACAGAGTCAGCATATTGCCCCCAACAATCTGGGTCCTCATTTTACCCACCTGGAAAGGATGGAAGGCTGAGTCAACCTTGAGCCTGATGAGATTTGAACTGCCAAATTGCAGGCAGCTGGGAGTCAGCAGAAGTAGCCTGCAGTACTGCACTCTAACCACTGCACCACCGCAGCTCATATAACTATTTTCTTCCTCTTTCAAGCAGCTTCCACATCATCGTTCCTTATATCCAGTATCCATTAATTCATTTTTCAATTTTTTTCCCTTTTTTTTCTGAGCATGCGCACTGGCACTGTACATGCGGTCGCCATCTTGTTTTTGGCTTTTTAAAAAAAATTGGCACTGTGCATGTGTGCGCACGCATGCAAAGTGCGCGCACCCATGAGGCGCACCCCCGCAGCGTGGGAGGAAGCAAACCGGCAGCGAGGTAAGTAGGAACCCACCCCTGTCTGCTTCGATATGTACCTGCAAATGTAGACGATATTAATTTATACTTTTTGATATACATCTCAGCCCTTTCATTCATACAGTTCCAATTCCCCATATATATTCATTCTATTCCATGTAATCAAACCATCCTCATTCAGATTTACAACATTCTTTCTCTTTTAGTTCTTCTAGCCGTACAGACACCCAGCATATTTATGTTTCAATCATGTTAGATCATGTCCTTTAACTTTTACTCCTGTTACATTTCAACATGCAATTGTCCATAAGGCACGGTTGACACCAGATGGGCCCATTGATATTGACCCCTGCTGTGCATCATGCCTTTGGGCAGTCAAAGCTTTTACTAGTTTTACATCAGTGGAACTGTATTATTACTACACGTCAAATTACGGATCAGCAAGAAAAGCCTTTTAAAGTCATTAACCTTTTATTTTACTGAAATCTTCCGTGCCTTAGTGGAAATAATGTTAAGAATCCATGATCTCTTATCAGGCTTGGTCTATTCTGTATTAATCTTATTCCACAGGTTACTGCTAGTAGGTGATAATTTTTTTTAACCTCTTAGCAAATTGTTTTCATACCTAAAGATGTTGATTTTCTCTTTTGAAAATATGCATTATCAAAACTAGGGTGAGACAGTACCTAAATGTGCCTTCTATTTAGCAAATTATTTTCACCCCTCTAACATTGCAAGAATACAATTTTAAATTTGCTAGAGCAGGGCTCCCTAACACTGCAATCAGCACTGCAAATTTGTGAGTTGAATCCTTAAAGGAGATGTGCACTTGGCCTTTTTTTTTTTTGTAATTGCTGCTGCCAATGACACAAGTATCAGTAAAAATGTCGCCCAGGGGTTTTTCACATTTTCTTGTTACATTCAAGCGAAGCTGGGAATAGAAAGTCCTTTAGGTAGTATTTAAACTGTCACATCCCTTGAGAATCCTCTATGAGTATAACAAAGCTCTTTCTTGTGTCTCTTTACTTTACAAGAGGCAGATTTTTTTTCTTCTTCTTTAACAAAAGAAAATAAGTTTCGTAGGTTAGGTACTGATATAGAGCACAGTATTCTGTGAATATATTTACAGTACTCATTTAAAAACTTGTTTTTGGCTATATCTGGTGCAATCTAATGCTCTGTATGTGCATGTTTGTGTGTTGTGAATGTGTGTGCACGCGCACTTGCAAAAGGATAGTTTTAAGATCATTTATATGGAAATGAACTAGTCTTTAAAGAGTCAATTGCACATATGAGCCGCTGTGGCGCAGTGGTTAGAATGCAGTACTGCAGACTACTTCTGCTGATCACCGGCTGCCAGCAGTTTGGCAGATCGAATCTCACCAGGCTCAAGGTTGACTCAGCCTTCCATCCTTCCGAGGTGGGTAAAATGAGGACCCAGATTGTTGGGGGCAATATGCTGAGTCTGTAAACCGCTTAGAGAGGGCTGTAAAGCACTATGAAGCGGTATATAAATCTAAGTGCTATTGCTATTGCTATATGGCAAATTTGGGTATTTTTATTCAAACTACATAATTCTGGTAACTGTATGTTACTTCACTTCTCCCTTTGAGAAAATGAAATACCCAGAAGTTGTGTTCATTTAGCCATCCAGCTTTACTTTGTTTTTTAGCCTATGAATATTTGAAATTTTCAAATAGCATTTTCAGTCAGCTTTTAAAAAAAATTGTGAAGCTATCCAGCTTTTAGCTTTTAAATGTAAAATATATTGTAAGGATCATTGGTCAGACTCTATAGGTTTATAATTTATATTTGGAGACATCAATTATTTGATCAGCATTTATTGGGTTTCCTTGGAGTTTGAAAGACTGTTTTGGGCTTTTTGTTTTCTTAATATGAGTTTTAAACTTCAAAGTTTACCTTGGCAGCTGGATAAACCCCAGCTTTTGCATGACAGTAACAGCGGGTTATCTTTGTCAAACTTCCAAATAATTCAGTTTCTTGACATCTTTGGATAATGAAGGCTATTTTCTGTCCCATTTCAGTGACAGAAAAATGTGAGATCATTATGCACTTTTGGATGTAGCTACACTACCTTGCTCTGCTCCTGCCTGCTAGCTGTATTTGTTGTTCTAATTTAGCAATTTAGCATGATGGGGTCTG
Source organism: Diadophis punctatus similis (assembly GCA_023053685.1). NCBI lineage: Eukaryota > Metazoa > Chordata > Lepidosauria > Squamata > Dipsadidae > Diadophis > Diadophis punctatus. The sequence goes on from JALIGW010000001.1 coordinate 76,105,009, forward strand.
GCAATTTGGCCACTAAATGATACAAATCATGTGATTGAGGCTGTGCTTATGATTTTATTTCAGCCTTCCTTTTTCCTCACTCTCCCACCCTTTGGAATGTTCATTCCAGCACAATAATTAGCAAGAAGGTAATTAATGTGTGTATTTACATTCATTGGAGAGGAAGGGATTACAAGAGAGTAAACCGACAGAATGGGAAATGCACACAGAAAGCAATGTGCTAGTGCCAGCTAGCTGCCTAATGTGAGGCTCCTAGCCCCCAACTGCTTAGGAGGCAAAAGAAAACCCTTAGTGTAAACTGATTAGGGTCTTGTCAGTTATAGGCAGCAGCTGAGAACTGGCTAATTAAGGTCACAGAGCTGAGATTGTCAACTTGGCCTTGATGGTGTTAGTCCATCGTATTCGAAGAGGACCTTGACATCTATCAATTGGGGGGATGTCAAGACTTGTGCATGAATTGGATTAAAGTGAGGGAGAGGTGCGCATAGTCAGCCTCATTCTCTCTTCCCAGATTCCATCTTGCTCCAAACTTGGCCTTAGTACTGTGGAGAAAAGAGATAACTTGTTTAGGCAATCTCTCTAGGGGAGGGACAGAATTCAAAAGAAAAGAACGAATTATAACTGTGAACAAATGATTGGGAGAGATACTGCAAGGATCTTCAAGTTATTTTTTCAAAACTGTTGTAACTTCAATTGGTTGCTGCATAGAGTAGATGGTAAACAAGGTCTACTTGTAAAGATTTGCTATTTGCTTGCTGCAGATAGAATCTGTTCATATGGCTCTTTAGAATGATGCCTTGGTAAATTAAAACCTTTTCCTTTCTTCAGGGCAATTGATTAGCTATGTTGCAAATGGATGGCGTTAAATGACCTCCAAGGAGGGGTGGATTCCTCCCAGTTCGGACCAGATCGCCTGAACCGGTAGCCACCCAGTGGTGATGTCACGATGGCGTCACAGATCTGGTTCGGTTGGTGCCGGTCCATGGGCACCATCTTTTTTTTTGGATTTTTTTCCAAATTTTTTTACTGTTTGGAAGTTTTTTTCCTCTGCTGCTGCTGCTTGAAAAAGGGCCCTCCCGCCCGCCCCCGGGTTCATACTTACCTTTATTCCTTTGCCGGAAGCACAGCTGATCAGCTCCTCAGCTGTGTTTCGGGCTGATTATAGCTACTGAGCATGAGCGGAAGCAGAATTGCATGCGGGGACGTCGCGATGCGAACCGGTGGCGAAGGTAAGTGGAACCCATCCCTGCCTCCAAGCCTTCTGAGCAACATTGAGCTCCAATACCCATTGATTGGAGTTTTCATAATTGCTGAAGGAATGTCACAGATATTGAGGTAAATTTGGGAGAAGGTCTACTCCAGAAGGGGAAAAATTCATCCAAAAACAATGAAACTCCAGAAGATCAAGAAAAGAAGTAGGAAGAGGATAACAAATTGAAATCCAGGCTTTTGCTGTGTCACTAATTTCTTGCTTTGCTTTTTAGGAAAATACCGCTGCAATTCTATAATCACTGGAAAATCTGTGTTTCCCAGGGTTATTCAATGCAAATTTTTATATAGCCATTCTATCTTCTCTTTTTTAATCTCATGTACAAAGTGGACATTTGCTTATACAAATTGATACAATAAATTCGGCCTGCTAGGTTCGTCTTTGCCATATTTTCTCACTCTTCTGATGTAGGAGAATGAGTAGCAGAAGCTAGGGGTGGAGTTAAAAGAAAGATCAGCCTAGAATTCCTACATAGCAACAAGTAAACTAAGTCCAGCCTCCCTTGAATTCCGTTCATGCTTTTCTAACCTCAAGCGGGTGCCGTCAATTGAGAAGATTCACGTGCATAAGCATGATTAGCAATAAATCAGTTTAATTGGACTTTCACTGTGTGGACCTGATCTTTCACCATCTGATATCTTCTCAACCAATAGTGGAATTTGAGGTGGTTGTTTTGAGGATAGCCTGTAGTTCCATTGCTGGTAGAACATGTTGTCTGAGTACAAAGTTAGCAGCACTTTTTGCTGATCTCTAGAAAAGTGAATTTCCAATTAATAGTGTTAGAATTTTACTATGAAACATATGTAAGAGACTTTTTAAAAAGTGTAGGTATCAAAAAGATGAAATTGTTCTTTTCCTATGTAAAAAGTAAGGCAGATTAAATAAAATATCCATTGGGACTACTTAATTTCATTTCTTCTTTAGATGGCATCCCTGTAGTTTTGAGTGATAATTGCTGACATATGTTTGCTTAATGCAATCTCATTAGTGTAATATTAAATGAATAAGTATGGATGGAAACTGAAGGTGTTAATGGCACTTTAATTGTTACAAGGCTACAGTGGAGATCATATGGTAAAGCATGTGGTATTCGTATGAATACCTAATTATATTCTTTATGGTCATTATAATCAGAATGATTATCAAACGAAGTATATTATGATGGGGACTGTTGAGTTAAATTATCTTGTGTATATCGAAAGTTTCATTCCAGGTATTTTACTGTACAATTTAATCTTTTTAAAATAAGGTTAGAGCCACCACCATGTTTTGTGATGAGTTCCACACGCACTGTGTGAAGGTGCTTTCTTTTGTTGTTGTTGTTTTGTCTTTATTTTCACCTTTGTTACAACGGATAATCAAGAAAAAGAAACATTTTTTATGCTTCTCTCTGTTTAAAAGTCATATTTTCTTGCTACTTATATCTTTTATCCCATTGTGGTTTCTTCTGAGTGTATCGACACAACCATCCCAGAACTCTAACAACATGAAAAATTATTTGGATGTTAGGTTACACTGAGCCTTTATTGTTCCACAGAGACTCTCTGTTTAATCTTTCATAGTGGAGGATTTCAAGAGTGCAGAAAGATATTTGAGAATGTGCTGTCTATTGTTGTAAAAAATTACCATCTGTGTCCTTGGCCTGATAAAGATACTGTGGAATCAGCTTGTTAAAATAATAATATTGAATCATGCTGCAGTATAATTTGAGCATAATATTTAGCTTAGGATATTTAGCCTGCAGATACCACTTGTGTTGACGTAAAAAGAGGACACTGAACACATAATACCTCATAGGAATAGCTTATAGTTTTACTGTTATTAAAGCAGCCTCGTTTTTTGTTTTCAAACAGTTTTTTTCAACATATCTTTTACCTTTGCATCAACTAGGTCAGGGGTCGGGAACCTATGGCTCGCGAGCCAGATGTGGCTCTTTTGATGATTGCATATGGCTCGCAGCAGGGGTGAAATCCTCCCGGTTCTTCGATACTCCGCATTGCCCGAAAACCCTGTAACTAAACGCCCAGACAGAGAGAAGTTAGCAACGTGGAAAGAGGGGCGACATTGACAACTACCGCTGCTTGAGCGGTGGGCCAATAAGAGAGCCCGCTGATGGGGCCACGTGAGGGAAGTTTGTGTGGAAAGACGGTTGGGAAACCAAGGAAACGGTTAGCGGGAGTGAAGCGGTGAGAGGGTGGGGCCGGGGCCGAGCACGCGCGGCAGGTGAGGGGCTTTGTGTGAGAGTGTAGACTTGGCTTTCTTGCTTCCCTTCGCGCGTCGTCCCACCGCTCTGTTAATTGTCAGGCCGTATCAACCTCCCCCTTTTTCTGTGGTGCCTAATGGTGGGATAGTTTGAATAAATAAGCCAAGCGGCCGAAGGAGCCTTGGAGCTCCGATGCTGCCCTGCTCTAGTCGCCTGCTGGGAAGGCTGCAGCAGCCACCATCAGCTGGCGGCATAAGGCAAGAGGCAGGCGGGAGACGCGGGCAGGAGCTGGCTGTCGAAGGAGCGCGCGGCTGAGAGGCATCTCGCGCGGGGAGGAAACTTTGTCTGGCTTGGCTTCGAGAGCGAGCAAGCAAGCGAGAGCAGCGCAGCCACAGCGGGAAGGGAAGCAAGCAGCCTGCTCTGCCACTCAAGCCAGCGGCTGCCGGAAGCAACAAGGGCGTTAGGAAAAGAGAAGGAGGAGCGCCGCCACCGCCGCTAGCACTCTTTCCTTCAGTTCTATCTTTTCCTTCTCTTTTCCTAACGCCCTTGTTGCTTCCGGCAGCCGCTGGCTTGAGTGGCAGAGCAGGCTGCTTGCTTCCCTTCCCGCTGTGGCTGCGCTGCTCTCGCTTGCTTGCTCGCTCTCGAAGCCAAGCCAGACAAAGTTTCCTCCCCGCGCGAGATGCCTCTCAGCCGCGCGCTCCCTCGGCACTCCCTCCTTCCTTCCTTCCTTCCTTTCATCTCTGGTCTTCCTTCCTTCCCTTTTCTCTTCTTCCCTCTTTCCTAGCCCTCAGCACCACAAGATCCTTTTTCCCAAATGAAGAAAAGAGTGCTGGTGGCGGCTGCGGTCGTGCTGAGGGAGCGCGCGGCTGAGAGGCATCTCGCGCGGGGAGGAAACTTTGTCTGGCTTGGCTTCGAGAGCGAGCAAGCAAGCGAGAGCAGCGCAGCCACAGCGGGAAGGGAAGCAAGCAGCCTGCTCTGCCACTCAAGCCAGCGGCCGCCGGAAGCAACAAGGGCGTTAGGAAAAGAGAAGGAAAAGATAGAACTGAAGGAAAGAGTGCTAGCGGCGGTGGCAGCGCTCCTCCTTCTCTTTTCCTAACGCCCTTGTTGCTTCCGGCAGCCGCTGGCTTGAGTGGCAGAGCAGGCTGCTTGCTTCCCTTCCCGCTGTGGCTGCGCTGCTCTCGCTTGCTTGCTCGCTCTCGAAGCCAAGCCAGACAAAGTTTCCTCCCCGCGCGAGATGCCTCTCAGCCGCGCGCTCCCTCGGCACGACCGCAGCCGCCACCAGCACTCTTTTCTTCATTTGGGAAAAAGGATCTTGTGGTGCTGAGGGCTAGGAAAGAGGGAAGAAGAGAAAAGGGAAGGAAGGAAGACCAGAGATGAAAGAAAGGAAGGAAGGAAGGAAGGAAGGAAGACCAGAGATGAAAGGAAGGAAGGAAGGAAGGAAGGAAGGAAGGAAGGAAGGAAGGAAGGAAGGAAGGAAGGAAGGAAGGAAGGAAGGAAGGAAGGAAGGAAGGAAGGAAGGAAGACCAGAGATGAAAGGAAGGAAGGAAGGAAGGAAGGAAGGAAGGAAGGAAGGAAGGAAGGAAGGAAGGAAGGAAGACCAGAGATGGAAGGAAGGAAGGAAGGAAGAGGAAGAAGAAGAGGAAGGGTGGGAGGAAGAGAAAAAAGTGAGAGGGAAAGAAAGAAAGAAAGAAAGATTTTAGGAAGGAAGAAAGACAGAAAGAAAAAGAAAGATGGTAGGAGGGGTAGTCTTATACGAAGAGTATATCCCAAACTCTATATTTTCATTGGAAAAGTTGGGGGTCGTCTTATATGCCCAGTCGTGTTATACGCCGGAATATACGGTATATGGCTCTCGCTGAAATAAATTTCCAAATTTTTTGCTTTCATGGCTCTCTTAGTCAAAAAGGTTCCCGACCCCTGAACTAGGTGATGTCCAGAAAGTTATGGGGTTGCTTGTTGTTGGGGTTCAGACTCAATATTCAGCCATGTCTAATGTTATTCCAATGCAACGAACACTTGAACATAACAGAACATGGTTTCCCCCCCCATCTGTCCTTATTTTTCCTTTACACAGTCACTTCTATATCATATAGAACTGACCTTCAAGTAGCAAATAATGTCCCTTTGAAATAAAGATTACCTGAGTTATTAGGCAATTGAAGCAGAAATCCTCATTAGCACTTCCTAATACTGTTCAACACAGCCACTTCATGTTATCTAATGTTTGTTTTATAAGACTTAACATCATTCTAATATTTCTTATGTTTCTGTCTTATGTCTCTGTCCTCTACTTTCTAATGTATATTTTAGGTTTAACCTTCAAATTCCTGATCTGTCCTAATCCCCACTACAACCAACACCTACTTGCCTCCTCTTAATATTTTTCAATGTAACTTGCATCAAATTTGGTTGCATTTCTTCACTGATTGAGTGCTTTCATTTTGGCTTTATTCATTTGATATTTTCTTCAAATCCCCAATGTCTTTGCCTAGGGATTTGTCCTTGCTGAAGTGCATCAGCTGAATATATGAATGAGTTTTAAATCTAGCTTTGAGTATGTTTTGTCCATTCTACAATAGCTCAGGATGATGTGACAAACTGTTTTCATAAAGAAATAATCTACAGCTCCTTGAAAAATAAAATCCTCTATTGTGTGTCCAATTATGAAACTAAATCCATAGAAATCGCAGCTGAAATCTCTCCAATGTAATTCAATCATCATCATAACATTTAACTGGAAATGTAAAGCATCTTATACAATCCAAGTGCCTTTATTCTTTCAACACCATCAAAGCATGATCTGTCTATTCTACCTACCAGGTGAGATGAATGTCCTCCATTCCACAGAGGATTGTAAAACACTACTAAAAAGCAACCAAATCCAAACAATGCATTTTTCATATTTTTTTATTTCAGGTTGTATCTGTTGGTCTATTTTGAATATTCTAAAGATAAGTATAAGAGCTAGTTTGGTGTACAAAACCAACTGGGCAACCTTAGGCAACCGTTCTCTCTCAGCCCTAGGAAGGAGGCAGTGGCCAAGTCGCTTCTAAAATCTTGCCAAAAAGACTACCGGGACTTGTCCAAGCAGTCACCAGGAGTCAGGACTGACTCAAAAGACAACCCCCACAATTGGGGTTGGGGTGGAAAAACAAGTGTATCTCTGAGGTAATTTACAAAATGAACATTTTGAGCTCAGCAATTTCTCACGAATGAAACAACTTCTATCTGGAACATGATAAAACCTTAGCATTAAATTAACATTCTTAATTTACAGTATTTAAAGAGTGTATCCCAAAAAAATAATATTTAGTAATTATAACTGGAAAGAATACTCTACTCTTATCTCTCCCTTGGATACTAGAATTGAACTAAAAATAAGGGGGTTTTTTTCTGGAACAATTCATATCCAGTTTTTTCCTTCATTCCCCCCCCCCCCCGCCTTTCTATAGTATATCAGTGAAATAATTCCAATTTGTCTTGGCTTAATAGATTAACAGAGTTGGAAGAGACCTTGCAGGTCATCTAGTCCAACTCCCTGCCCAAGCAGGAGACCCTATATCTGCCTCTACCTAGGATCGAACTCACAACCTCCTGATTGTGAGGCAAGAGCTCCACCTCTAGGCCACAGTAGCTGGCAAAAGAGTGATGGTAAACTAGGTTGGGGCATATATAATGAGAACAATAGCAGTGATTCAAATGGATGTGGGTTTCAGCTGGGGAAGATGGGAAGCATCTTGAGTAGATTCATGACCTTCACAGAGACTAAGGGCTGATTGGTTGCCTGGACAGGAAAACATCAAACTGATGTTTCAGACTGATGCTGCTTATGGTTGATACCAGAGGGCCAGAAAGAGTTAGACCCATTAATGTACTTTGTTCCCCAAACATTCCTCCCTTTGGGAAACAGGAGAGTGTTTTGGTTCTGATAAAGGAAATGCTGACTAAACATCCTTTTCAGCAACCTTGGTGCCTTGAAGAATCACTTGGTTGAGTTGGGTGAGTGTAGAAATTGAATAAATAAGTACCGTATTTTTCAGAGTATAAGATGCACCTTTTTACCCCCCAAAAGAGGGTGAAAACTTGGGTGCATCTTATACACCGAATGTAGCCCCACCCACCCAGCCACCCCCACCCTTTGCCCTCTGTCTTTCAGCAATTTACCTGCTTGCAGGAAAGAGGGAAGAGCCTGTAAAGCCAAGCAAGTCAGTAGCAGTTTCCCGACCTACAGCTGATTAGGTTTGCCACGTGGGAAAATGAAAGTGAAACTAACTGCAAAGAGGCAAATAACTGGGAGAGACACGCAGATTTTTATTTTTTGCTGAACTGGATGAAAGGGGGTAAGTGAATAACTATAAATGTCTGTAGAATGTTCAAATTATTAGACTTATTTTTTTAAAGACTGCTTTATTATTGTTCTAGAGCCAGGGGTCTCCAACCTTGGCAACTTTAAGACTTGTGGACTTCAACTCCCAGAATTCAACAGCCAGCTTTGTTAGCTTTGCTGGCTGTGGAATTCTGGGAGTTGAAGTCCACAAGTCTTAAAGTTGCCGAGGTTGGAAATCCCTGTAAATCTAGACAACTTAACAAAATAAAGAAGCTTTTTAAAATAAATGCTTGCTCTGAAGAGGCCCAATGCGATTGTATCTTCTTTTAAATAATAGAGAATAATGTATACTTCCAGAAATTTTAATTAATTTTAACAGCTCTGTACAAGTATAGTCTGAAATGTAACAGTGTCCTGTTTAGTATTAGAGTTTAGTTACCTTGGAGTAGATCTATTTAAATAATTGGGAAGAGTTAGTGTGACTACATTTAAGAAAACTTTCTGGCATAATGTACATTTCTCCAATTCTTTGCTATTTCTATGGGTCAGGCGCACATGCACAGAAATACACAGCAAACAGTGTATATCATCTGTGCTGTTTGCTGTTTGCTGTTTGGCAAATTGCTTGGAGGCAGAGGCCTTTTCCCCTTGTTTTCCTCCCCCAAAACTAAGGTGCGTCTTATACTCCAAAAAATACGGTAAATAAATCTTACCTTTGCTGGTATCTTTGTTGGCTATTGGTGCTTTGCTAAGCTACGGACCTCTGAAATGTTCAACTGTGTTCACCACTGTGTTAACCTGCACAAGAATAGGATGGAAAAAAATTCTTATAAAATATGAATGCCCCCCCCCCCTTGGGATTGCTTAAATAAAAGAGAGGAAAAGCTATTCAGTGAGACTAGAAAAATCAGCGATGCATCAATAATTCACAAGTTGCCAATACCAAGAAATACCAAGGCATTAAATCAATGAATGTTATCATTCTGTATATGCTCTGTGACTGGGCAGAAATGTTGATTGAAAATTTGAAGTAGATTGTTACCTATTGTAATAAGAAAAAAATTGCAGGGCAAACTGCATACTATAAGTGCTTGTGAGTACTGAAACTGTAAAATAAAGGAAAGTTGAAGTAAGGTCATAAGCACAGTCATAGTTTCACTTAGTGACCACTTCATTTAACAACTGAATTGCCAATTGTGGTCACTAAATACGAACTCCATATATACCCAGCAAACCTCTGGATATAAGGGGCAAGGCACATTTATTTACTTATCTAACAATTACAGCTGTCCATCTCACAAGAAGTAACTCTGCGTAGTATACAATAATATACTGTATCTGTTGAAAAATGTCCCAAAGCAGAATTTATAGGGACTGGAAGTGATCTATCTGGCTTCTATGGTAATTTGAGAGAAATAATGCAATTTAATAAATATCCATACATACTCCTATGTTTGTTTATTCAGAAACAAGACATATTGAATTTAATATAGTAAGGATATTTATATATAAATGTGCATAGGACTATAGAGCTTTGGTGGTGCAGTGGTTAGAATGCAGTACTGCAGGCTACTTCTGCTGACTGCCGGCTAACTGCAATTTGGCAGTTCAAATCTTACCAGGCCAGAGGTGGGTTCCTATCGGTTCGGACCGGTTCTATAGAACCGTTAGTAACTTGCCAACCTGGGTCGCTGGACCCAGGCGCCAAGTTTCTAACTTGGTGACCCAGGCCTGCCATGCTCCTGAGCCAGTTCACTCGGCGGTGCCATAGGCGGCGCCATCTTGTTTTTTGCTTCTGCACATGCACAGAAGCTTTTTTTAGTATTGCACATGCACACGGTGCGCAACGCCCGTGCGCCCACGCAGCATGTCCCTGAGTGAACCGCAGTAGCAGAATCCAGAACCCACCCCTGCACCAGGCTCAAGGTTGACTCAGTCTTCCATCCTTCCGAGGTTGGTAAAATGAGGACCCAGATTGTTGGCTGCAATAGGCTGACTCTGTAAACTGTTAGAGAGGGCTATAAAGCACTGTGAAGCGATATATAAGTTTAAGTGCTATTGCTATAGACATAGACTCTATGCCATGGGTATACAACCTTTTGGCTTGCCTGGGTCACATTGTGTGAGGAGGAATATGAATTATTTTATTTATTTATTAAATTTTTATGCCACCTATCTCCAGGGGGAAGGGGACTCTGGGTGGCTTACATAATATAGTTAAAATATATAAATAACAAAATTATATATATATCTTGTGAAGCCTCATTACTAGCTGTGCAGGGCCACATGCTGTGGGCTGTGGGTTAAACATATTTCCTCTATGCACTTGTATGTTGGGTCCAATGTGATTAACTCCCAGTGGAATGTATTCCCAAAGGAATCTATGTTAGAATATTGTACAGTCTAATCTCACTGCTGTCTAATGTTGACTTTTTAATCTATTCATAAAAAATGCATTTGCATTCCAAGACTGTCAGTAGGATCTTTTTACATATGTAAAAGCCATGTAATCCCCAACTTCTTAGTATACTTTTCTGACAAGCTGTCTCTTGAGCTACCAAAATGAGTTTTGCATTAATCTTTTGTGTTATATTCACTTAGGTTTTTTTAAATTGTGTGATACAGTCTTCTCACTTTGAAACCTGTCTCAGAGTCTGTGATTCCACCTTTGAAGTCATGCTACATACAAAGAGTCTGTTTTCAGAAATATATAGCTTCAGGCATATTTTTCTGTCAGGTCAACAACGTAAGGCACCTTACATTTCTGCTTCCTGAAACAGAGGTTCCATAAACCTTAGACAAACTCATATCAAACCTAGATGCAAGCTTTTTGTTTCCCCTTAGATGGAAAAGTTCTGTGCTACTATCCATCACTAAAACCGCAATGATAATCCAATACCATTTCCATTCTAATCCAAGATGGAATGTTTTAATGGTCTAATATTAAAAAAATTCTCATATACTTAATAGAAGCAATGCTTTTAATCCTAACAGGCAAAGGTTAGTGAACAAGCAAATTTCATAGGAACAAAAGGACATTGTGACTACATTATTGTGATAATCCAGAATGGCTCCAGTTTCAAGCCGAGCCAACATTTGGCACACAGGCTTTTATCTCTACCTGAGCAGGAAGGAAGAAAGGCGGTGTCTAGACTCATGAAGGAGCCATGATAGATAGATAGCACTGTGGTTTTCCTGCTGTCAGAATTATGGTATTTTTCTTAATGACTTGTGTCCTAACAACAGATACTGAGCAGGAAGAAAAGCAAATTCTGTCTTTCTTGCCACCTGACATGTAAAGCATGTTTTGAGGTTTAAATTACAGAAATATCAAGAAGTACGGTAGTTGGATTGGGTGCATGTTACCATGGCCTTTTTCTGATTATTCCACTCAGGCATTGCCCACTGATAAATATTTTCATAGCTTAATACAAGTATTTGCTCCATCAGCTTGACAATCTGCTTCTTCAAAATATTGTAATACTGGCATTGTGATTACTGCATTAATGTCTACATTTTTAAGCAAGCTTTACTTAAAAGCTTAGGATTTCTATCATTGTGGCTTAATATTTTCTTTTAAACTACTGGGAGTCTATGATCAAACACATTCAGTATATACAGTAATAATTGGCAGAATATGGCTCTTTCTCCCCCCCATAAACACACCCACAGCCCCTTAAATATGATGATGATGATGATTATTATTATTACATTGGTTTGGTAGAAGGGAGTATTGTGTCAATTCCTGGAGGAAATAGTGGAATATTACTCTAACCCAGCGTTTCTCAACCTGGGGTCGCGACCCCTTTGGGGGTCGAACAGGGGTTGGGAGACTTCGCCCGGATGCCGCCATTTGGGTTCTTTTACCCTCTGCGCATGCGCAGAATGCTTTGCGCATGCACAGAGGGTAAAAGAACCCAAATGGCGGTGGTGGGGCGGGGGCACGGCAGCGGGCACAGCAGCAGGGTGGGTTGTGGGGGGTCGGGGGGGCACAGGTCACGGCATTAGGAAGGTTGAGAACCACTGCTCTAACCCATAAATAAATCCTATGCTATTAATACAAGAACAATGAAGCAATGAAGACTCTTGTACCATCATAAATATGAATGCACTCATGGTTGACTCAGCCTTCCATCCTTCCAAGGTCAGTAAAATGAGGACCAAGATTGTTAGGGGCAATAGGCTGACTCTGTAACCCGCTTAGAGAGAGCTGTAAAGCACTGTGAAGCGGCATATAAGTCTAAGTGCTATTGCTACACTTGTAATGGCATAAGCCCTCTCTAAACTGACTATAGGTAATCCTATATTCTTAATTCTGGTAAGAGGGACCAGAATTTCCATTGCTAAGCAATGTGGTTGTAAATCACAATATCATGTGACTTCATTGCTTAGCAACAGCCGTTCTGGCCCTTCTGGTTTCTACATTAAGTAAATCTCTTGGTATCGTTAAACATGATGTCACATGATCACCAACTGCTGCCTCCTGCCGGTTTCCCCATTGATGTTACTTGTCAGAAGCCGGCAGTGTAGGTCATAAATGGCAATCATGTGATCGCCCAGATTGTGAACCACATGTCCACAGGGGCACTGCAACCATCGTAATACAAGGACCTGTCATAAGTACCACTCAATCAGTGTCATTGTTCATTCAAACACTTGCTGAATGTATCTTGCAGATGTGCATTTGCAAATGCTGTAATTCCCATCCAGTGTGTTGACTTCATTCAATGCATGAAATGTTATACCCAATGGCCAGATTTATATCTAACTTATGGAGTCCTCGGTGTTCTCTGAGTTTGGTTGTTTTCTTGTGGACGTTTCATTACCTAACATCATATCCAATGACCTAAGTGCTAGAGCCCACTGTAACAACATTGCCAAAAAGGCACTAAGAGTTGTTAATCTAATCTTGCGTAGCTTCTTCTCTGGCAACATTACATTGCTAACCAGAGCATACAAAACATTTGTTAGACCAATTCTGGAATACAGCTCACCTGTCTGGAACCCGCACTGCATATCAGACATAAATACAATCGACAGAGTCCAGAAATATTTCACAAGAAGAATCCTTCACTCCTCCGCTCACAACAAAATACCTTATTCCACCAGACTTGAAATACTGGGATTAGACAATTTACAACTACGTCGCCTCCGATCTGATCTAAATGTAGTTCATAAAATCATATACCAAAATGTCCTTCCTGTTAATGATTACTTCAGCTTTAACCGCAACAATACACGAGCTTGTAATAGATTCAAACTTAATGTAAACCGCTCCAAACTCGACTGCAGAAAATACGACTTCAGCAACAGAGTGATCAATGCCTGGAATGCACTACCTGCCTCTGTGGTTTCTTCCCCAAACCCCAAAAACTTTAACCTTAGACTGTCTACAGTCGACCTCTCCCTGTTTCTAAGAGGTCTATAAGGGGCGTGCATAAGTGCACCGCTGTGCCTACCGTCCCTGTCCTACTGTCCTATTGTCCTCTTTTATTGTTACTTTCTACAAACTACTACTATTCTATACATGTTTGACAAATAAATAAATAAATAAATAAATAAATAAATAAATAAATAAATAAATAAATAAATAAATAAATAAATAAATAAATAAATAAATAAATAAATCTTCAGTACTAGCTAGCTAGCCCAAAGTCCCTCACATTAACCACAGGGGCACTGCAACCATCATAATACAAGGCTGCAGTATACTATACTGGCCACCTTAATAATGATATGTGTCCACATGTTACATGTGTACAGGCAGGGTAGATGAAAAGGGCAACATCTTGTCATTATTATTCATGCTTATAAACATCTATTTGCAGTAAGTACCATTATGTGCGTCATAGCAACTTCATCAAATAATTTATGAACCATTTGCCAAGTTGTGCCGTGACTTCCAAAGTCATATTGACATCATTGTGGCTTCCATCAATTGCCTATTTTGTGCTCCAGTGACCTTTCTTTGGACTAGATCTAAAGTACCCTTTGAAGTGTCCTTGAAGACAATTTAATTTTTTTCCTTTGCCAAGAAAGGAAAATAAATTGAATGACGCCACATTTTATACACATTTCTTCCATTCACATCTCCTAAACCTGTAAGAGAATGACGCATTTGCATCTGACATTTGAACTGTTTAGTAATGAAAAGTTAGAGACACAAACATGTTTATATAAACCAGAACTTATAAACTATTTTCAAAAAATATACACACTACAAAACATATATACATGATGGTATGCTAAGAGAATACATCGAAACTACATTTGAGCACATTTTGGGTTCTCTCTCCCCCACAGAGGTTCAAGATCCTATCCATGGAACTTGTTTCTTCATTATATTCAGATATTTTCTCTCCCTAGTTTTGCCACCAGTAAAACATGCAGCAGGATCACAACTGTTGGAAAAAGTTCCCAGCTACTATGTTCCTGACATGCAATCAGTTCAAAGGTGTAGAAATTTTTAAATGCAACGGAGGATGTTCTAAAAAGCAGGGGTGGGTTGCTCACTTACCTCGCTGCCGGAGCCATGCGTGCGCATCTCCACACTTTGGGGACATGCGTGCTCGCTATGCTCGCACGTCCCCTTGCGCGATTTTGCTTCTGCACATGCGCAGAAGCAAAATCGCGCTGAAATCTCGCAAGGGAACGCACGTGTGAGAGAGATTTTGGCGCGATTTTGCTTCCGCATATGTGCAGAGGCAAAATCTCACCGAAATCTCACGCACGCGTCCCCTTGTGAGATTTCTGCGTGATTTTGCTTCCGCACATGCGCAGAAGCAAAATCGCCCAAAAATCACCAAAAATCACGGGGGGGAAATGGCGACGCGCCAGGTGGACTGGCAGAGAGGGCTCCGGAGCGGTTGCGAAATCCACCGCTCCTTACCGGAGCTGTGTACCGGGCAGCTCCAGCAGGAACCCACCTCTGCTAAAAAGGGTTGAGAAGATTTGTTTGGAGATTTCAGTTTATTTGCTCATATTTCTTTTTCATTAAAAATCTGCCTTCCCCTAGCTTTCCATCAAAGCAACCTGCTAGATGTTGTGGTTGCTATAAATCAATTACACATATGCACACATACCAAAACATGCTGTAAATCAATTACACATAAATGTAATCCTTCGGCATGACCTAAGCATAGCTCATAAAATTATCTGTTACAACGTCCTTCCTGTCAATGACTACTTCAGCTTCAACCACAACAATACATGAGCACATAACAGATACAAACTCAAAGTGAACCGCTCCAAACTTGACTGTAGAAAATATGACTTTAGCAACAGAGTGGTAAATGCCTGGAACTCACTACCTGACTCTGTCGTTTCGTCACCAAACCCCCAAAACTTTACCCTAAGACTGTCCACTGTTGACCTCACCCGATTCCTAAGAGGTCAATAAGGGGCATGCATAAGTGCACCAGCGTGCCTACCGTCCCTGTCCTAATGTTCCCTCTTTCAGTACCAATCTTATGTATATAAACGTTACATCTATGTATATTACCAACACGTACTTGACAAAATAAATAAATAAATAAATAAATAAATAAATAAATAAATAAATAAATAAATAAATAAATAAATAAATAAATAAATAAATAAATAACACATACCAAAAACATGGAATCAGTCTTCTATTGGTCAATTAAAGGGAGAGATGATGAGCCCAAAGTGCATGGGTTTAAGGCTAGTCTTCTTTTATACTCGGCATAAAAGAAGGGAAGATGGGCTTAGTATAAAAACAACAACAAAAGCCCAACAAAGAAATTCAGAGATGGCTGATCTGTGTGTCACTTTTTGGTATGCCTTGTATTAATAAATACAGCTGTCCTTTTGAAAGAAGCCTGCAAATTAGCTTGATATGAGCAGTGACATTGAGTTCTTGCTTCTTTGCGTTTGCAAAATAAACAAAAATAAAAGGAAGATCATAAATAAATGTATGTCTGCATCATGCTGCAGCTATGTAAATTTGGCTTGGCTGTACTTTCAAACTGTTTTGCAAAAGTCAGATGTGAAGATTTTCCGGGAAATCTACAGGACTCAACATGACATCTTTCCTAGCATATCAATTCCAGATCCAGCAAGGCTAATCAGAGTTACACAACTGACTTCAGTGGGATTCAGAAATGGGATAACATCACTCTGAAATCGTACTGTATATTCTGATTTATCTGCACTCTTCAGATCCAGCATGTGAGGTGTGGTTTTTTTTTAAAAAAAGATTGGGCTTCAAAAAAAGTACTTTTTAGACATTTAATGGTGAATTTGAGGAGTCTGTAGAGCATTCAGAGGTGGGTTCCTACTGGTTCTAACTGGTTCTTTAGAACCGTTAGTAACTTGGCGATGATGTCATGGAGCCAGTTCTATTAGTGTCTCCGTGGGCGCCGCCATCTTGGATTTTGCTTTTGCGCATGCGCAGAAGCTAATTTTTGCTTTTGCGCATGCGCAGAAGCTAATTTTTGCTTTTGCGCATGCGCATAAGCTATTTTTTGCTTTTGCGCATGCGCAGAAGCTATTTTTTGCTTTTGCGCATGCGCAGAAGCTATTTTTTTATTGCTGCAGGCGTGGGCGCACGCGCACAGTGCAACCCTGAGCAAACCGGCAGCAAAAGGATCCAGAACCCACCCCTGATAGCATTGTAGCTAATTCAACCATGAATGATGAGGTTATGGAATTCTTTATTTTTGAGCCGCCATACAAATTACATATTTAATATTTATGTGTGGTTTATAAAATCAGAATAAGGAAACCGTGAATATGATAAGGACAGAGGTTTGGACATTCATTGTCAGAGTCAAAATATTGGTTCACTGAATGAACCTACTACTATTTCTACTTTGTGGCCACTTTTTAGGATCTTAGATCTCCAAGGTTCTTTAGAAGCTGAATCCAAGATGCAAAACTCATACACTGAATCACAAAATAATGGATCAGTAACTTTTTTGTTCACAGCAATATTTTTCACATTTGGCAATTTTAAGATGTGTAGTTTTCATCTGGCTGGGAAATTCTGGGTGGTGAAGTCCACACATCTTAAAGTTGCCAAGTTTGAAACACACTGATTTTATAGGGTTGCTTTAAGCTTAGACAGGCCTGGTAAAATTATGCATTGCAATGAATCTTAAGAACAATCCAAAACCAGCAAGTGAGATATGGAGTTTGCAGCTATAGCTTTTTCCTTTTGTTCCTAGTTATTATCATCACCCCATCCTCACTCTCAGAGGTACTTAAAAAAAAAAACACCTGCAGTTCATAATTGTAGAATGATTGACTTCCCCACACAAGAGTCCATCTGGAATTGGTTGTATATAAACAAATAGCTTTAATAAATGAAGATAACTTCAAAAATCATTCAGTCAAATGATATCGCTTCCTAGTGCAGCATCACTCAAAGTAGAAAATCATACACACAAATTACTTATGTGTGTACCAGTGGTGGGTTCCTACCGGAGCGGTCCACTCTATAGCACCGGTAGCGGCCCGCTGGTGACATCACAGTACCGGTGCAGTCGGTTGCTGGTGCCTGGGCGCCGCCATTTTTTAAAAAAAAAATTTAATTTTTTTTTTAATTTTCTTCTGCGCATACCCAGAAGCCAAGCTTCCGGCACTGCGCATGTGCTGCCTTCCTACCCCACAGTGAGTCCAAGCAGGGGAGGATGGCTGAGGGAGCACGTGATACGCTGAAAGAATGGGTGGCAGGACCTATCTCAGTTCCCCTCCCTTCAGCAGTCTGAGAAGCCATGAACGCGTGGTGATGATCCCAGGCATTTTCGCACATTCAAGGCTTCTCGAGCTGCTGAGGGGAGGGGGAACGGGCGGCAGGAGCCTAGGATCATCGAATGGGGAGAAGCATTCAGGCCGGACGGAGCCTCCTAGAAGAACCACTGCCGCGGTCTTGCTGCTCCCGCTGCGGGGGGCTGCATTGCGGGTGGCAATGCCCCCCCGTTTCTCCAGCCGCTGCCAAGCTCCCAAGGCCCACGCCCACCCGGTCATATGGCTGGCAAGCCACACCCACAAAATAAACCACGTCCATAGAGTGGTAGTAAAAAAAATTAGGAACCCGCCCCTGGTGTGTACATAAGAAACAGATCAACCTGCAAGATAAAGAGAACCCAGGAAATTTTTTAAACCTCTCCCATGAAAAAGGAGAAAGGAGAAAAAAAGGCCAGTTGCCTTTTGAAAAGCACCTTTAGGACAACCATGACCTGGCTGATTGAGAATCTCCATGGACATCTGAAGCTGAAATATTTGGGGAAAGAGTTCCCCAAATCTTTGAAGAGCAAAACAGGAGTCTCTGTACAGCTGAGAGGAATCCATCAACATTATTTTTTGTCCAAGCAGTTGTAAGAGTCTAGTGAAAATGAGTAATGCCATTCCTGGTTCTTCAAGCGGACATTCTGCTCTCAGGAAAACAGCTTTGGCAAGGTTTACACTGAATGAGGGAAAAGGGACCAACCATAAAGTCTTTTTAATCTTATCTCCTTTCTTCCTTTGTGCCTTTTGAAATTTTTGGATCTTTGCAAGTAACCTCTGGCCTCTATTATTTCCTTTATCATGACTTTTGATAAGACTGAATCAGAGGATGGATGATGTTTTTTTTTGAAAGAAAGAAAGAAAGACAAGGGCATCCTGGCAAAATCATCTGGAAATGAATGATAATTATGCTTTGCTAAGTTTTTCCTGTAGATGTAAGGAGATAATGAAGGCCTCTGAGAGAAAATTAGCCTTTTCATTCCCCTCAAGCTGTGAATTACAGTCTAATGGGCTTCCAGTCTGCCAATTAAGGTAGTTGGAGCACAAACTAAAAAATAATCAAGACGACAGGATAAGCAACTTTGGCATCTTCAATATTCAAGTTTATTATAGGATTACTAAGGAGATCTGACAAGTATGGCACCTGTCAGAAAATAAATATGTGTGTTCATGTGTATTTGAGGCTGTATAACAGTATTTTTTTAATGTACATGAGATGTTGGCTCTTTCGATTCTATTTTGAGAGGCTCCCTTTTCCCTATGAAAGCGATTTTACCTGCAGTTAAACAGGTGAAATCCAAATCCAAGCAATTTTCAAAGTAACTTCCCCTGGCACTGACATGCATCTCTTTATAATCTGTTCTTGATGTAATTTACTGAAATTTGCTAATTTGCTTTTGGTGGTTTTCTATAGCAGTTTTTCTCAGGCTAAGAAGCTTTCAGTTATGTGGACTTTAATTCCACATAAGGAATTTCAAGGAACTGAAGTCCACTTTTCTTAAAGTTACTGAGGTTAAGAAACACTGTTTTAGAATGTTGCCTTTCGTAACAGACTTAGATTTAAGTGTTAATTAACCTTCCTGCAGTAGTTTTCTGTGGATAACAGTGCAAGCTCTTTCAATACTGTAAAGTCCCACATTTGCGAACTCTCCTTCTGTTCAGAAGAGGTCCTTGAGTTCTGGATCTCAAAAAGATCAGCCTCATTGGCCTGCCTAGGCTGTGAGGCATAGGTTGCAGCACTTCTTGAGGGACACGCTGACCTATCTTCCTTCAGTACAGGCCAATAGTTCCAGACAGCAGCAAAAGCCTGAGAAGGCAACTTGCAAAGTTGGATAGAGAATTCTGCTGGAGTATGTTGTGCTTTGGTTTCTCTTCTTCAAGAGCCTTAAGATTATTTGAATATGTTGTGCCCCATATCTTTCAAATATTCAGTGCCTGGATGGAAAGAAAAGGTAACAGGTTAACAGATATAACCTAGAGATTAAAGCCAAGGATAAAGGCTTCTCTTTGAATTTTCTATCTTTTTGGTAGACCATTGGATCAAACCTGAGTTCGTGTTCTAATGCATAGAGAACAATCTGCTGTCAATATCCTCTACTTCAGTGGTCCCCAACCTTTGCAGCTTGGTGGCCTGGCTGTGGGTGGGAGAGGGAACCTGGGCCGCACAAGGGGCTGGCGGGCTGGCATGCATGCACATGCACACACAGCTCAACTGCAAGTTGAGCTGTGTGTGCATGCGTGTTCGTGCCGGCCCACCACTCACGCAAATCAAACTGTGTGTTCCAGCCTGCAGCCTGGTTGCAAATAGGCCATGGCCCAATAGTTGGCTGCAGTCCGGGGTTAGGGGACGCCTGTTGAACTTCTAACCTGTACAATACAGCTGGGGAAGAATATTACTATGAGAGATTGCATGAGCCATGCAGCCTCCCATTGGCCATCAGGTGACTCAGTGAGCTGCAGCCTGATTCCATATTATCCATCTGAACAGAAAGCCTCTTTTTAAGCCTAAGATCCCAGAAGACAGGAAAATGGTATATGATATCACTAGAGAATAAAAGTGTAAGTATCGGGGTCTACTTTTTCACATTTTAACAGGCATCTGGGATTTTAAAAAATATATTAAGTATTTGATTAAACCAGATACTGTAGGATGGAAGTGCATTTCCTTTTGTTTCTTGCTGTATTTTGCTGCCAATTTTTGGCAATGTAACTTTGTAGGGTTCAAGAAACAGATAAAGTGGGGGGCATTGGAGGTTGCATATGCAATTATTCTAGAATCCAACATTAATCAGGCATTTTTTCTGATTAATTTTAATTGTTAAATTGTTAAAAATACATTAAAAGATATCTCATATACTTAAAAGACATCAGTTTTAAATAAATACATGTAAAATCGGGGAGATAACCATGGTATAGCCAAATTATTATTCATTGTGTGTTATATATTTAGACAGACTTGAACTACACTGACTGCAATGTATTTGTGCTGCCCCGCTCACTTATACACACACGTAACTGTGGTTTAGTGAGTTTATTAATATTCTGCAGCAATTCCCTTCACCAAAACCCAGAACTGTCCCAATTAAGTCCAGCCACAAGCAGACCAAGGTATACAGAATAATAGTGGCCCAATAGTCCACAAAGCACTTGAAAGTTCGTCAAACAAAATAATTCCATCGGAAAAACTTAAATCCACCAGGCAAAACTTAAATCCGCACTCCAGAGAGCTCACAAGGAAATAAAAGTCCAGAGTTTCCAAGATACGATTCAATTCTAAGCACAGTGTCAGTCTAGAGTGACACAGGAATCACGACAACCAGAAAACACAGAGATAGAAAACAAACACATTGTTCCCAGCAACACCTCCATCTCTCTCCTGTGATAAATAGCCAGCTTCCGGTGCAGTCCATCAAGATGGGTAGGTCTTTCTCCTCTTGAATGGTCTGGCTGACCTCTGCTCCTGCTTTTTCTCTGCCCTATGTGTTCTTGGATCAGTACAGAAGGCAGTTCCTCCTCTTCTTCTCTGGCCACTGCAAGCTTTCCCCTGCTGCCACTGCAAGCTTTCCCCTGCTGGAGCCTCAGCCAAATCCCTTCCAGACAGCATTCAGAGGCATAAGTCAACTCAGTTCCTGACATGCCAGGAATCGGCTCATCCTCCCCCAGCTGACATCTAAGGAGGTATCTGGAGAATCATCCAAGGGAGACATCACGGTATTGATTGCACCTAACATTGCCTAAACCAAGAATCTCCAAACTTTTTGAACTGCTGGATACCTCTGAAATTTGGAGAACACGTTATTCTCACAAAATAATTATGGTAATGTAATCACTGTCCGTGGCAACTGCTAAAATAAAAATAACGAAGATGAAGAAATATCCTGGTATCTGTATCTAACCATGATGACATCAAATGATGAAAAATACATCATGATGTCATAACACAAATTCTGTCCTTTTGGGTTTGTGTTAATATCCGGAGAATGAGAATGGAATGCAAGTTATTGAATTATGCAGTAGTAGTATCCCAGAAGACCATGAATATCTTACTAAAGCACAGTCTTTGTGTCAAAATGTCTTAGTTATGCTTCTCAAATTGGCATGAATACTAGCTCATGGCATGGTTATTCTAGATTGTGGTAGGCTGCTCTATTGTTCGTCGGCAGTGCTCAAAATTCTGTATCATAGAAATCTGATATCCCTGGCTATTCAGCTATTCTTGTAGATAACTAGTTTCTTCCTGACTACATTTCAATATTACCTGGGTTACATTTCAACAATTTAACCATTAGTGAAAGAAACACACTGTTTTGACCTAGATTTGAGTGTTAATTAACCTTCCTGTAATAATCTCTAACTCTTCTGCTTCAGTTTCCTGCCTGATGAAAGACTAACCTTGCTATAAGCATTTAATTTTTAACTGCATTGGGAAACTGATGTAAAACATTTATGTGTGTGGAATAAATTGAATGAAAAGATAGGCTCTATGTTTAATTCATGTTTAAGCATTACCTTAATGGCTTTTTAGTAAGAATTTCTACAGGTGAAAGTGCATAGCAAAATTAATATCTGGGCTGATTTTCAGGAATTAAGATGCATGTGTACCGTATACTGTATCATAATACAAGGAAGGAGACGTACCAGTATTGACCAGATTATATTTAGAGCAAGGTAAAAGATGTCTACACTGATCATTATTTTATTCTGAGAAGGAAGGGTGACTGCCTAAACTTTTAGCATGCCCCACTAATTTTTGCATCTGTATAGTTCACATGACCAGAATAATTCTTCAAAGTGCAGCAGCAACTCAAAAATGTCCTCATCCAAATGAAAGAATTGGTGTAGATATATGCTAAGATCTGCCTTACCTTGGTTCATACCACTGCCATTTCTCCCTACCCAAACTTCTTAGCCAGTACCTCCCTCTTAAAGGTCTTTGCAATGTGTGATGTATCCACAGTAGCTACCTATATGATAACAGTGCATGTTCAAGCAAAAATGATAGTAAAAATTGAGCCTGACCCACTTAACAATCTCCTTGCTTAGAAATAGAAATTCTATTGTGGTTGTAAGTTAAGGACTGTCAGTACTGTTTTAAATTGTGTCAAGAGTGGGATGGATAAGTGATGAAGGCAATGCAATGAAAACTATGAACAATATGAACAGTAAACAATGAACCGTATGAACAATGAACAAGGACATACATTCAACTTTGCAGCAACTAAGATTGTTGGACGAGCAGGCACAAAAACAGCCAGGGAAGTGATTGAAGCCTGGGAAACAGGCCTCTCATCAGTGAACCGGAGTGCTGACTCCTGTTACCACCAGCTTATCAAGTACTTAGGAGGCTAGGGCTTGTAATCAGAAGGAAACAATAGCCAATGACTTAATAGCCAGTCAACAATACCCCAATCTACATCTAAAAAGCCACATACAGCAGGCATCATATAAATACCACACAGAGAATGGCTCAAAGCACACATCCGCTATAAAGAAGTTCTGTGACGTTGAGCTCCAGCACAAGTCCGAAAGCTCAGAAGGCTTAGCCTCTGGTCCCAGTGACCAACCCCAGATTGAATCCTGCAACATTATCCTGGGACACGTATATTTGCCCCCATTCTTTTTTAAAAAATAGTTTGCTGGGCATGTTGATGCTATCAGAGGGATGGGGGGTAGGTCCTCTGTTTCAGTTGCATACACTTTTCTCTGCATTCGAGGACAAGCAAAACATCGACTGAAAAAAACTGCTGTTCTGAATCTTTTCTTATCTGGCTTGACTCCAGGTAAGCATGCATGACATGGATTGCAGTTTCCTTGCAGGGAATTAAATGATAAACTTGCCAAACAAACACAGCAGAAGATTATTCCAATTTTCAACCCCCGCTCTCTCTTTTCTCTGTGCTTTTTTTCCTATTTGAATCAATGGTTGCATGTATTGTGTGATCTTATAAGTGCCCATTCAGCTAAGAGTCCAATTGAATTGTGTGAAGCTTATTCCTAGGTAAGAGGATACGTCTTAGACTAAATCAGAATTGGACAGTATGGACTGTATTTGCAACAGCTTCTAGTAAACATACACTCTCTCACAGGCAATAAAAGTCAACATCCTCTCTTCTTATCGCATGTATACAGGGGCGGGTTTCTTGCTTACCGATGCTGGTGCGCTGTGCACGCATCTCCATGTTTTGGGCGTGCGCGCACTCGCTACACGTGCGCGCCCCCTCACGTGATTTTGTTTCTGCGCATGAACAAAAGCAAAATCTCGCTGAAATCTCGCGCGCTGTGCGCGTCCCCTCATGAGATTTCGGCGAGATTTTGCTTCCGCGCATGCGCAGAAGCAAAATTGCCCAAAAATTCTCACAAAAAGATGGCAACGCGCGCCAGACCGACGAAGATGGCTCTGGAGCGGTCACACGCAAATTGCGCAATCGACCGCTCCCTACCGGAGCTACCCACCGGACAGCTCCGGTAGGAACCCACCACAGCATGTATATATATATATATAAACAAACATTAAAGGAGAAAATCACAGCATGACTGAGTCATTTTCATCTTCATGTTGTACCCTCCAGAAGGTTCCCAAGACATTCCACAAATTTTAGGGGAATTTTAGAAGAATAAACTCCCAAAGTTTTGAATGTAACGCAGTCCTAAATTGCAGATGGGAAGCAATTGGCAAAGGCT